>CAOLEZ010000003.1:1800000-2216326 GCA_948474765.1 Patella depressa | reverse complement strand
GAATTGGGTATCATACGATAGTACAATCCTAGTGCAGTCCAATGGTACCCTAATTTCTTTAATCCATTGATATCGGGCGGAGAAATCGCTTTTTTCTCCAAAATATCCATTTTTTGCATTTTTTTCAAAATATTGCCCATTATTTCGACCACTTCCGGTTTAAGGATTCTTGTCGAAATTGCTTTATAAGTTGGTATTGGACTATAACTTCATGTTCCAGAAGTTTCAGAAACGTCAATTCTGCCATAAACCGAAACCCGAGCTCACAAAATGGGAAGAAAATTCGAAAAAATTCGAAAAATAAAGGGCGATAACTCTGAATGAAACTTATATTACTGGAATCGGATGGACTTCAGGTATCCAAAAATGTAGGTCAAATTTGAAATTTTTTAAAAATAACAAAAATTGTCTCGTAAACAACATCTTTTCAATTTTCAAACGATAAAAGTCATAGACGAATGTTCGAAATTGAAAAATGTGAGATAGCCATTGTCTCAGAAAAGATTCAGGCATTCCAAAAATGTAATTTGTTTGAAAATGGATAAAGAATTGGCGAAACTATGGCCAATTTTCAATTTTTAGACAACGTACAAAGTTCGGTCACTTCCGGTATGCGCAGAAATTTCGAAAATATTTTATCAAGTAGCCACCACATGGTTTCCCAATAGAAAATCTAATTCCAGATCGATATCTGTTTCGATCATAGAGATCTAGGCCCTCGCGGTAAATAATAATAATAACTAGACCTGCAAGCAGCACTGAACCGGCTTTCAGGAATCATACAGGAAGTTTATTATACCATAGCCGATCCATTGAGCTACCAAACTATACTTTAGTTGTTTTGCTTCAGTGACACCCTCTATCATATGTAAAAGTAATATTTGCTGGCTAAAAGACCGGTCAAAATTGTAAATTATGGCAAAAGTATGTCACTTCCGGTGCCGAAAGAAATTTTTATAGATGAAAAATAAGTCGAAAATTCGCAACATACAAAATACAAACTTTTTTTTATAAATATCGGACAATAAATAATTAACCTATAACCCATAAACTGAAATTAAGAAGGTAAAAAACTGAAAAGTGACCCTCGGAAAATTGGTTATTATTCGGCAAGGGAACATGCTAGAAGATTTTTCTTGATATCAATATGATGGTATTGATTCAGTCTTACTGCCCATTAGAGTCAGACGTTATAAAGTTATACGAATAATAAATATAAATCCCTTCAAAAAAATGTTTGTTTTAAAGGCTAAAAATACGTTTTTTGCAAAAATTACATTACTTCCGGTGATATTGAAAATTTTAACTTGGTTCATAGAAGTCATAAATAGCATAAGGCATGAAATGGTAAATAAATTGTAAAAATCGAATAATAATTGACAGTTTTACAGACCAAAAACCTTGAAAAGTGACTTATAGAAGATCGCCTATTTCTCTGTAACCGTACAAGTTAGAAACCATTTTGTGGTATCTGTATGGTCGTATGGCTTCATTTTATTCGTTGATGGGAATCAAATATCATAATTTTAAAAATATTATAAGGCAGACTCATTTGAATAAAATATTTGTTTTTTAGGTTAAAAATACAGTTTTTGCCCAAATGACGTCATTTCCGGTCACAGTGAAAATGTAAAATTGGCTTGACCTAGTCCAAATTGGCATTAGGCATCAAATGGAAAAAAAATATTGCAAATCGAATAATAATTAACTCTTTTATAGGCAAAATAACGTGAAAAGTGATGCATGCAAAATTGCATATTTCTCGGCAACTGCTCATATTACAAACTAATTTTCGCATACATTCTCTTCGTCTGGATTATTGCTACGAGTTTATGAAAATTACAAATAAATATTTCAAAATATGAAGACGCTGAATGAATTGTAAATAACTGAATTTTACACTTTATTTTACATTTTATTCGAAATTGCCCGAAAATGAAGTTGAAATTAAAAAATATGAGCTAAGGTTTTTGTGCACCTTTGCAGGGTGCATCCTTTTAGTTATATCAGTTTTGAAAAAAAATAATATTTGCTTTCAAAAAGTGGTACCGAACTGTCAAAATTGTAGTTTTTGTTAATATTACGTCACTTCCGTTGCCGACAGAAAAATTTCACCGTAACAAAAAAAAATTACAATTGGGACCATGGTGCATATGAACTTTGTTTTATACAAATCGAACAATAAATAATTTTTCTGGGTACGAAAAACTAAATTAGCCGATGGCGGCTAACGCAAATTACCGAGACAATTTTTTTTCTCATTTCTGCTCAAGTACGATGATATTTTAACCCTGTGTAAAATATCATCAAAAAATATTCATAAATAAAAAAGGTTTTCGTAAAAAAAATATTTTTTTTCGAAATATCGGACATTTTTTCGACTACTTCCGGTTTTACGATCGTTGTTGTGATAGCTTTACGAAGTCCTTTGGATACTTAACTTTCTGTACCAAAAGTGTCAGAAACATCCATTGAGTAGTTTTAGAAAAAAAGATAAATTAAAGAGCGTTTCAAAAAATTTAACGATTTTTCAATTTTTTTCAAAGTTTGAGGCCATTTTTCGACCACTTATATTATTTCAATGCTTTTCATTTTGGATTCCCTATATAGACAACTAACAGGACTTTTAGTAAGAAAAGTTTAAGAAAAATCGTAGGCGTCGTTTTCGAGAAAAGGGCGTCTCAGAATGTTAAAAAATTGGAAAATACTAGATTTTTGGCATACAATAATTTATTTCCTTACCATCGAAATCGTATTATTTAGATACCATATGATGGTCCATTAATAGGGCTATCCAGCGACACTTTAGTTCTTTTGGTCCGCTATTACCTAAGGAAGAAATCAAGTTTTTCGCAAGTGCGACAATGTTTTTACTCTTTTTGTTCATTTTTTGAATACTTCCGGTATGGTTATTATTGTCGGAATAGTTCTAATAGCCGGTTTGGGCACTAAAATAGCCACAGGGCTCTGTAATGATATATTACATTATCTGATCAGATAAAATGCCCCTGAGAAATCCTATGTTCAAAAGTGTAAAAAATGCAAAAAATTTAAAATATCGAAAATTAAATTTTAATAATTACATACATATTATACATCGTTAGAATCGTAATTAGGTCAGCTATCTGAATATACAACCTTTTTTTAAAAATCTCTTAAAATAAAAAAATAGTAGAGCATTTTCCAAAATTTCACGATTTTTCGACTTTTTTCGATTTTCAGTCCCTTTTTTATCCTATTCCAGACATTTCAAAGTCCTATTGGATGGCTTCATGCCAAATACCTCCAAAAGGACTCTCGATAGAAAAAAAATAAAAAAAATTGTAGGTTAAGTTTTCGAGATACAGGCATCCAAAAACGCTCCAAATCAGAAAATACTTGATTTTCAGCGTGCCATATTTTGCTACCTTTTCATAGTATCTGTATGATTTGGGTATCATACGATAGTCCATTCTTCATGCAACCCAACGATACCTTAATCCCTTTAATCCGTTGATATTGGGCGAAGAAATCACGTTTTTCCCAAAACCACCCATTTTTTTCGTTTTTTTGCAAATTTTGCACATTATTTCGACCACTTCCGGTTTAAGGAGTCTTGTCGAAATTGCTTTACCTGTTGATATTGGACTTTAACTTCATGTTCCAGAAGTTTCAGAAACGTCAATTCTGCCATAAAACGAAACCCGAGCTCACAAAATGGGAAGAAAATTCGAAAAAAATCGAAAAATAAAGGGCGATAACTCTGAATGAAACTTATATTACTGGAATCGGATGGACTTCAGGTATCCAAAAATGTAGGTCAAATTTGAAAATTTTGAAAAATAACAAAAATTGTCTCGTAAACAACATGTGTTCAATTTTCGAACTATAAAAGTCATAGACGAATGTTCGAAATTGAAAAATGTGAGATAGCCATTTTCTCAGAAAAGATCCAGGGATTCCAAAAATGTAATTTGTTTGAAAATGGATAAAGAATTGATGAAACTATAGCCGATTTTCAATTTTTAGAGAAAGTACAAAGTTCGGTCACTTCCGGTATGCGCAGAAATTTCAAAAATATTTTATCAAGTAGCCACCACATGGTTTCCCAATAGAAAAGCTAATTCCAGATCGATATCTGTTTTCGATCATGGAGATCTAGGCCCTCGCGGTAAATAATAATAATAATAATAACTAGACCTGCATGCAGGAATGACGGGTTTCACTTTTGCCATGTTACCTTTGAACTTGAACTTGTGTCACTTTTGGTGCTACGTTACCCTTGAACATATGTCCTTTCCGGTACCAATGAAACCAATATACAGGTTTCCACATAAGCATTGCACACATCAAATAAAATGGAAACAGAATCAAACAAATCCAGCAATTTTATTTTATACATTTGTTACATGTAATTGATCCTGACAAAATAACAGTACTTCCGGTGATAATGTAAATGTTCCCTTAGTCTTATGAAATCAGAAATGGCATAAGGCATCATATGGTGAAAATTTTATGTAAATCGAATAATAATTTCCACTTTTATAGACCAAAAACCTTGAAAAGTGACGTGTAGAAAATCGTCTATTTCTCGGCAACCGTACAAGTTAGAAACCATTTTTTGGTATTTATATGACCGTATGGGTTTAATCTATTTGTTGATTGGAATCAAATATCATAATTGTATAAACATTACAAATCAGACTCATTTGAATAAAATATCGGTTTTGAAGGCTTAAAATACAGTTTTTGCCAAAATGACGCTACTTCCGGTGATAATGAAAACGTTAAATTAGTTTTATAACATCGTCTATGACATTAGGCTTCAAAGGGTGAAAATTTTATGAAAATCAAATAATAATTGACACTTTTATGGGCCAAAAACCTTCAAAAGTGACTTTCAGAAAATCGCCTATATCTCGACAACCGAACAAGTTAGAAACAATTTTATGATATCTATTTGACCGTATGAGTTTTGTTAATATGTGAATTTAAACCAAAAGTTAATTTTATTATTACATGTGACATAATTCTTGGTTGAAAAAAAAGATCGATTTTAAAAGTTAAAAATTGAGTTTTTGACTAAATGACGTCACTTCCGGAGTCAATTTTAAATAGTAATCAACATGATATGACGCACACTTGCTTTTTGAATCAAATGATGTCACTTTTGTGAATATCCATTAATAATTGACTATTTTACAGGCAACATTACGAAAACAGTGACTTATGCAAAACTGCCCATTTCTCGGCAACTGCTTATATTAGAAACTAATTTTAACATACATTCTCTTCGTATGGATTATAGTGACAGGTTTATAAAAGTTAAGTAAAAAAATTTTAAAATCTGAAAAGCCTGAATGGGTTGTAAATAGGTCAATTTTACGCCTTTTTTCACCCCTTAATCCTTTTGGTAATAAAAGAAGTAACAATTGGGACAACGAAGCATATGAACTTTGTTTTATACAAATCGAACAATAAAAAATTAATCTAGGACTGAAAAACTGAATTAGCTAATGGCGGCCAAGGAAAATTACTGAGACAAATTTTTTTAACATTTTTGCGCTAGTCAGATGACTCTTTAATTCTGTGCACAACACGACTAAATAATATTTATAAATAAAAACGTTAAATCGAATAATAATTGCCACTTTTAAAGACCAAAAAACTTGAAAAGTGACTTGTAGAAAATCGGCTATTTCTCGGCAACCGTACAAGTTAGAAACCATTTTGTGGTATCTGTATGATCGTATGGGTTCATTCTATTTGTTGATTGGCATCAAATACCATAATTTGAAAAAGATTTCAAAACAGACTCATTTGAATAAAATATCTGTTTTGGAGGCTAAAAATACAGTTTTTGCCAAAATGACGTTACTTCCGGTGATAATGAAAATCTTAAATTACTTGTATGAAATCCCAAATGGCATTAGGTATAACATGGTGTGACGTTTATGAAAATCGAATAATAATTGACCCTTTTATGGCCCCGAAACCTTCAAAAGTGACCTGTAGAAAACCGTCTATTTCTCGGCAACCGAACAAGTTAGAAACCATTTTATGATATCTATATGACCATATGAGTTTTGTTTATATGTGAATTTAAACCAAAAGTTAAAATTATTAATACATATTAAGTTATTCTTGGTTGAATAAAACATTGATTTAAAAAAGTGTAAAATGCATTTTTTGACCAAATGATGTCACTTCCGGTGTCAATTTTAAATTGTAATCAACTTGATATGACGCTACGTGCTTTTTGAATCAAATGATGTCACTTTTATAAAAATCCAATAATAATTGACTATTTTACAGGCAAAATAACGAAAACAGTGACTTATGCAGAACTGCCCATTTCTTGGCAACTGCTTATATTACAAACGAATTTTAACATACATTTTCTTCGTATGGATTATAGCTACAAGTTTATAAAAGTTACGAAGAAATATTTTAAAATCTGAAAAGCCTGAATAGGTTGTAAATAGGCCAATTTTACACCATTTTTAGCCTCTTAATCGAATTTGCTCGAAAATGAAATCGAAATTAAAAAAACTGCTTCCTACATTTTTTGCGCCTTGAAAGGGCACACTCTTTGAGTCATATAATTTTTCAAAAAAATAATATTTGTTTATGAAGATCGTAAATAACTGTCAAAATTGTAGTTTTTGGTAAAATTATGCTACTTCCGGTGCCGACAGATAACACTTTCGGTAATAAAAAAAACGACAATTGATACAACGAAGCATATGAACTTTGTTTTATACAAATCGAACAATAAAAAATTAATCTAGGACTGAAAAACTGAATTAGCCAATGGCGGCCAAGGTAAATTACTGAGACAAAATTTTTTAACATTTTTGCACTAGTCAGATGACCCTTTAATTCTGTGCACAATACGACTAAAAAATATTCATAAATAAAAAAGTTTTTTGTAAAATTTTAAATTTTCGAAATTTGGCGCCTAATATCTTCGAAGATTTGCCGAAAATCAAAAATCGAAAGTAGCGTAGCTATGTGCCCTGTCTCAGGCTATGCCAAAATGTATCGAAAGTTAAAATCCAATGATTATTGTTAAAATTACTGCAATATTTTTAAAAACGATAACTTCGGTGATTTCGGACATTTCGCATTGTCGCAGAACGTTCAAAATAGCTTTATCCTCTAAGTCACACCCACTTTCCCAGTAAAACCGAAGAAATCGTAACGATGCGACACGTAGTTGCTGAGATCTATTCAAATTGGAATCTGAATAATAATAATAATAATAAGAATAATAATTTTAACAAAAACAATAGTGTTTCACACAAGCTACGCAGTGTGAAACCCTAATAACTAGACCTGCAAGCAGCACTGAACCGGCTTTCAGGAATCATACAGGAAGTTTATTATACCATAGCCAACCCATTGAGCTACCGAACTAAACTTTAGTTGTTTTGCTTCAGTGACACCCTCTACCATATGTAAAAGTAATATTTGCTGGCGAAAAGAGCGGTCAAAATTGTAAATTATGGCAAAATTACGTCACTTCCGGTGCCGAAAGAAATTTTTATAGGTGAAAAATAAGTCGAAAATTTGCAACATACAAAATTTGTTTAATACATATCGGGCAATGGAAAATTAACCTATAACCCATAAACTGAAATTAAGAAGGTAAAATAATTAAAAGTGACCCTTTTAGAAGCCTTTTCTTGATATCAATATGATGGTATTGATTCAATCTTACTGCCCATTAGAGTCAGACGTTATAAAGTTAAACAAATAATAAATATAAATCCCTTCAAAAAAATGTTTGTTTTGAAGGCTAAAAATACGTTTTTTGCAAAAATTACATTACTTCCGATGATATTGAAAATGTTAACTTAGTTGATAGGCATCAAATGGTAAAAAAATGATAAAAATCGAATAATAATATTGACACTTTTATAGAGAGAGAGAGAGAGAAATGGGGTTTAACGTCCACTCGACACAAACTAGGTCATTTTGGGACTAACATATGGTTTCAGTTTTATTTCAATAATTCGCTTGCGCGTAGGGGTCTTTAGCAGTGGGAGGAAACCGGAGTGCCCGGAGGAAACCCACGAGGTTGAGAAGGCGCCCCCCATCTCCATGCCACATACGCTCGCACCAGGGCTCGAAACCACAGCCGCAAGCCAGAGGTGACCGGCCAGCTAGAGGGCGAAGCGCGGCACTCTAGACCACTAGGCCATCCCAACCCCCCGACACTTTTATAGACCAAAAACCTTGAAATGTGACTTATAGAAGATCGCCTATTTCTCTGTAACCGTACAAGTTAGAAACCATTTTGTGGTGGTCGTATGGTTTCATTCTATTCGTTGATGGTAATCAAATATCATAATTTTAAAAATATTAGAAGGCAGACTCATTTGAATAAAATATTTGTTTTTTAGGTTAAAAATACAGTTTTTGCAGAAATGACGTCATTTCCGGTCACACTGAAAATGTAAAATTGGCTTGAACTAGTCCACATTGACATTAGGCATCAAATGGAAAAAAAATATTGCAAATCGAATAATAATTCACTCTTTTATAGGCAAAATAACGTGAATAGTGATGCATGCAAAATTGCATATTTCTCGGCAACTGCTCATATTTCAAACTAATTTTCGCATACATTCTCTTCGTCTAGATTATTGCTACGAGTTTATGAAAATCACAAATAAATATTTCAAAATATGAAGACGCTGAATGAATTGTAAATAATTGAATTTTACACTTTATTCTACATTTTATTCGAAATTGCCCGAAAATGAAATTGAAATTTAAAAAATCTGAGCTAAAAATTTTATACACCTTTGCAGGGTGTATCCTTTTAGTTATATCAGTTTAAAAAAAAAAATATTTGCTTTCAAAAAGTGGTACCGAACTGTCAAAATTGTAGTTTTTGTTAATATTACGTCACTTCCGTTGCCGACAGAAAATTTTCACCGTAACAAAAAAAATTGCAATTGGGACCACGGAGCATATGAACTTTGTTTTATACAAATCGAACAATAAATAGTTTTTCTGGTTACGAAAAACTAAATGAGCCGATGGCGGCTAACGCAAATTACCGAGACATTATTTTTATCATTTCTGCTCAAGTAGGATGATATTTTAACCCTGTGTAAAATACCATCAAAAAATATTCATAAATAAAAAAGGTTTTCGCAAAAAAAAAAAAACAATTTTCAAAATATCGGACATTTTTTCGACTACTTCCGGTTTTACGATCATTGTCGTGACAGCTTTACGAAGTTCTTTGGATACTTAACTTTCTGTACCAGAAGTGTCAGAAACATCCATTGAGTAGTTTTGGAAAAAAAGATAAATTAAAGAGCGTTTCCAAAAATTTAACGATTTTTCAATTTTTTTCAAAGTTTGAGGCCATTTTTGGACCTCTTATATTATTTCAATGCTTTTCATTTTGGATTCACTATATAGACAACCGATAGGACTTTGAGTAAGAAAAGTTTAAGAAAAATCTGCGGCGTTATTTTCGAGAAAAGGGCGTCTCAGAATGTTAAAAAATCGGAAAATACTAGATTTTTGGCATACAATAATTTATTTACTAATCATCGAAATCGTATTATTTAAACACCATATGATGGTCCATTAATAGGGCTATCCAGCGACACTTTAGTTCTTTTGGTCCGCTATTACCTAAGGGAGAAATCAAGTTTTTCGCAAGTGCGACAATGTTTTTAACATTATTTTTTCATTTTTTGAATACTTCTGGTATGGTTATTATTGTCGGAATAGTTTTAATAGGCGGTTTGGGCACTAAAATATCCACAGGGCTCTGTAATGACATATTACATTATCTGATCAGATAAAATGCCCCTGAGAAATCCTATGTTCAAAAGTGCCAAAAATGCAAAAAAATTAAGATATCGAAAATCAAATTTCAAAAACTACATACATATTATACATCGTTAGAATCGTAATTAGGTCAGCTATCTGAATATACAATCTTTTTTTGAAAATCTCTTAAAATAAAAAAAAAGTAGAGCATTTTCCAAAATTTCACGATTTTTCGACTTTTTTCGATTTTCAGTCCGTTATTTCACCTATTCCAGATATTTCAAAGTCTTATTGGATGGGTTCATGCAAAATACCTCCGAAAGGACTCTTGATAGAAAAAATTAAAAAAAAAGTTGCGGTTAAGTTTTCGAGATACAGGCGTCCAAAAATGCTAAAAATCAGAAAATACTTGATTTTCAGCGTGCCATATTTTGCTTCCTGCTAATCGTATCCTTACGAATTGGGTATCATTCAGTGGTCCAATCAGCGCCCGACCAAATGATACCTTAATTCGTTTAATCCGTTGATATCGGACGGAGAAATCGTGTTTTTACCCAAAACACCCATTTTTCACTTTTTTTTCAAAATATCGCATATTATTTCGACTACTTCCGGTTTACGGATTGTTGTTGAAATTGCTTTAAACGGTGGTTTGACCATATTACTTCATGTTCCAGGAATTTCAGAAGCGTCGATCTGGCCGTAAAACGAAACTTAAGCTCACAAAATGTGAAGAAAATTCGAAAAAAATCGAAAAATAAAGGGCGATAACTCTGAATGAAACTTATATTACTGGAACCGGATTGCCTTCAGGTATCCAAAAATGTAGGTCAAATTTTAAAATTTTGAAAAATAACAAAAAATGTGTCTTAAACAACATATTTTCATTTTTCGAACGCTAGAAGTCAGCGGCGAAGTTTCGAAATTGCAAAATTTTCAACTGCTATCGTCCGAGAAAAGACTCAGGGTTTCCAAAAATGTAATTTGTATGAAAATAGATACAGAATTGACGAATCTACGGCCGTTTTTTAAATATTTGGCACCGCACGAAATTCGGCCACTTCCGGTCTGCGCAGAAGTTTCAAATACAGTGGAAGGGATAGCCACCATATGGTTTCCTAATAGAAAATTATGTCCCAGATCTGTATCTGTTACAGACACTGAGAAATAGGCTCCCCCGAAAAATAAAATAATAATAATAAATAATAATTTTAGTAATCACAATAGGCTTTCAGACGAAAGTCTGAAAGCCTAATAAATAATAATTTTAGTAATCACAATAGGCTTTCAGACGAAAGTCTGAAAGCCTAATAATTTTAGTAATCTCAATAGGCTTTCAGACGAAAGTCTGAAAGCCTAACTAGACCTGCAAGCAGCACTGAACCGGCTTTCAGGAATCATACAGGAAGTTTATTATACCATAGCCGATCCATTGAGCTACCAAACTATACTTTAGTTGTTTTGCTTGAGTGACACCCTCTATCATATGTAAAAGTAATATTTGCTGGCGAAAAGACCGGTCAAAATTGTAAATTATGGCAAAATTACGTCACTTCCGGTGCCGAAAGAAATTTTTATAGGTGAAAAATAAGTCGAAAATTCGCAACATACAAAATACAAACTTTGTTTTATACATATCGGGCAATAAATAATTAACCTATAACCCATAAACTGAAATTAAGAAGGTAAAAAACTTAAAAGTGACCCTGGGAAAATTGATTATTATTCGACAAGGGAACATGCTAGAAGCCTTTTCTTGATATCAATATGATGGTATTGATTCAATCTTACTGCCCATTAGAGTCAGACGTTATAAAGTTAAACGAATAATGAATATAAATCACTTCAAAAAAATGTTTGTTTTGAAGGCTAAAAATACGGTTTTTGCAAAAATTGCATTACTTCCGGTGATATTGAAAATGTTAACTTGGTTCATAGAAGTCATAAATGGCATAAGGCATCAAATGGTAAAAAAATTATAAAAATCGAATAATAATTGACACTTTTATAGACCAAAAACCTTGAAAAGTGACTTATAGAAGATCGCCTATTTCTCTGAAACCGTACAAGTTAGAAACCATTTTGTGGTATCTGTATGGTCGTATGGCTTTATTCTATTCGTTGATGGGAATCAAATATCATAATTTTAAAAATATTATCAGGCAGACTCATTTGAATAAAATTTTAGTTTTTTTAGGTTAAAAATACAGTTTTTGCCCAAATGACGTCATTTCCGGTCACAGTGAAAATGTAAAATTGGCTTGACCTAGTCCAAATTGGCATTAGGCATCAAATGGAAAAAAAATATTGCAAATCGAATAATAATTCACTCTTGTATAGGCAAAATAACGTGAAAAGTGATGCATGCAAATTTGCATATTTCTCGGCAACTGCTCATATTACAAACTAATTTTCGCATACATTCTCTTCGTCTGGATTATTGCTACGAGTTTATGAAAATTACAAATAAATATTTCAAAATATGAAGACGCTGAATGAATTGTAAATAACTGAATTTTACACTTTATTTTACATTTTATTCGAAATTGCCCGAAAATGAAATTGAAATTCCAAAATATGAGCTAAGGATTTTGTGCACCTTTGCAGGGTGCATCCTTTTAGTTATATCAGTTTTGAAAAAAAATAATATTTGCTTTCAAAAAGTGGTACCGAACTGTCAAAATTGTAGTTTTTGTTAATATTACGTCACTTCCGTTGCCGACAGAAAAATTTCACCGTAACAAAAAAAATTACAATTGGGACCACGGAGCATATGAACTTTGTTTTATGCAAATCGAACAATAAATAATTTTTCTGGGTACGAAAAGCTAAATTAGCCGATGGCGGCTAACGCAAATTACCGAGACAATTTTTTTTCTCATTTCTGCTCAAGTACGATGATATTTTAACCCTGTGTAAAATATCATCAAAAAATATTCATAAATAAAAAAGATTTTCGTAAAAAAATTATTTTTTTTCGAAATATCGGACATTTTTTCGACTACTTCCGGTTTTACGATCATTGTCGCGATAGCTTTACGAAGTTCTTTGGATACTTAACTTTCTGTACCAGAAGTGTCAGAAACATCCATTGAGCAGTTTTTGAAAAAAAGATAAATTAAAGAGCGTTTACAAAAATTTAACGATTTTTCAATTTTTTTCAAAGTTTGATGCCATTTTTAGACCACCTATATTATTTCAATGCTTTTCATTTTGGATTCACTATATAGACAACCGATACGACTTTGAGTAAGAAAAGTTTAAGAAAAATCTGCCGTGTCGTTTTCGAGAAAAGGGCGTCTCAGAATGTTAAAAAATCGGAAAATACTAGATTTTTGGCATACAATAATTTATTTCCTTACCATCAATATCGTATTATTTAGATATCATATGATGGTCCATTAATAGGGCTATCCAACGACACTTTAGTTCTTTTGGTCCGCTATTACCTAAGGGAGAAATCAAGTTTTTCGCAAGTGCGACAATGTTTTTAACCTTTTTTTTTCATTTTTTGAATACTTCCGGTATGGTTATTATTGTCGGTATAGTTTTAATAACCGGTTTGGGCACTAAAATAGCCACAGGGCTCTGTAATGATATATTACATTATCTGATCAGATAAAATTCCCCTGAGAAATCCTAGGTTCAAAAGTGCCAAAAATGCAAAAAATTTAAAATATCGAAAATTAAATTTCAATAACTACATACATATTATACATCGTTAGAATCGATATTAGGTCAGCTATCTGAATATACAATCTTTTTTTGAAAATCTCTGAAAATAAAAAAATAGTAGAGCATTTTCCAAAATTTCACGATTTTTCCACTTTTTTCGATTTTCAGTCCGTTATTTCACCTATTCCAGATATTTCAAAGTCTTATTGGATGGCTTCATGCAAAATACCTCCGAAAGGACTCTCGATAGAAAAAATTAAAAAAAAAGTTGCGGTTAAGTTTTCGAGATACAGGCGTCCAAAAACGCTCCAAATCAGAAAATATTTGATTTTCAGCGTGCCATATTTTGCTGCCTGCTCATCGTATCCGTACGAGTTGGGTATCATACGATAGCACAATTCTAGTGCAGTCCAATGGTACCCTAATTTCTTTAATCCATTGATATCGGGCGGAGAAATCGCGTTTTTTCCCAAAATATCCATTTTTTGCATTTTTTTCAAAATATTGCACATTATTTCGACCACTTCCGGTTTAAGGATTCTTGTCGAAATTGCTTTATACGTTGGTATTGGACTATAACTTCACGTTCCAGAAGTTTCAGAAACGTCAATTCTACCATAAAACGAAACCCGAGCTTACAAAATGGGAAGAAAATTCGAAAAAAATCGAAAAATAAAGGGCGATAACTCGGAATGAAACTTATATTACTGAAATCGGATGGACTTCAGGTATCCAAAAATGTAGGTCAAATTTGAAAATTTTGAAAAATGACAAAAATTGTCTCTTAAACAAAATTTTTCAATTTTCGAACGCTAGAAGTCAGCGACGAAGTTTCGAAATTACAAAATCTTAGATTGCTATTGGCTCGGAAAAGATTCAGGGTTTCCGAAAATGTCATTTGTTTGAAAATGGGTAAATAATTGACGAAACTATGGCCAATTTTCAATTTTTTGACAACGTACAAAGATCTGCCACTTCCGGTATGCGCAGAATTCTCGAAAATACTTTATCAAGTAGCCACCACATGGTTTCCCGAAAGAAAAATTGATTTCAGATCGATATCTGCTTTCGATCATGGAGAACTTGGCCCCCGCGGTAAATAATAATAATAATAATAATTTTAGTAATCTCAATAGGCTTTCAGACGAAAGTCTGAAAGCCTAACTAGACCTGCAAGCAGCACTGAACCGGCTTTCAGGAATCATACAGGAAGTTTATTATACCATAGCCGATCCATTGAGCTACCAAACTATACTTTAGTTGTTTTGCTTTAGTGACACCCTCTATCATATGTAAAAGTAATATTTGCTGGCTAAAAGACCGGTCAAAATTGTAAATTATGGCAAAAGTATGTCACTTCCGGTGCCGAAAGAAATTTTTATAGATGAAAAATAAGTCGAAAATTCGCAACATACAAAATACAAACTTTTTTTTATAAATATCGGACAATAAATAATTAACCTATAACCCATAAACTGAAATTAAGAAGGTAAAAAACTGAAAAGTGACCCTCGGAAAATTGGTTATTATTCGGCAAGGGAACATGCTAGAAGATTTTTCTTGATATCAATATGATGGTATTGATTCAGTCTTACTGCCCATTAGAGTCAGACGTTATAAAGTTATACGAATAATAAATATAAATCCCTTCAAAAAAATGTTTGTTTTAAAGGCTAAAAATACGTTTTTTGCAAAAATTACATTACTTCCGGTGATATTGAAAATTTTAACTTGGTTCATAGAAGTCATAAATAGCATAAGGCATGAAATGGTAAATAAATTGTAAAAATCGAATAATAATTGACAGTTTTACAGACCAAAAACCTTGAAAAGTGACTTATAGAAGATCGCCTATTTCTCTGTAACCGTACAAGTTAGAAACCATTTTGTGGTATCTGTATGGTCGTATGGCTTCATTTTATTCGTTGATGGGAATCAAATATCATAATTTTAAAAATATTATAAGGCAGACTCATTTGAATAAAATAATTGTTTTTTAGGTTAAAAATACAGTTTTTGCCCAAATGACGTCATTTCCGGTCACAGTGAAAATGTAAAATTGGCTTGACCTAGTCCAAATTGGCATTAGGCATCAAATGGAAAAAAAATATTGCAAATCGAATAATAATTAACTCTTTTATAGGCAAAATAACGTGAAAGGTGATGCATGCAAAATTGCATATTTCTCGGCAACTGCTCATATTACAAACTAATTTTCGCATAAATTCTCTTCGTCTGGATTATTGCTACGAGTTTATGAAAATTACAAATAAATATTTCAAAATATGAAGACGCTGAATGTATTGTAAATAACTGAATTTTACACTTTATTTTACATTTTATTCGAAATTGCCCGAAAATGAAGTTGAAATTAAAAAATATGAGCTAAGGTTTTTGTGCACCTTTGCAGGGTGCATCCTTTTAGTTATATCAGTTTTGAAAAAAAATAATATTTGCTTTCAAAAAGTGGTACCGAACTGTCAAAATTGTAGTTTTTGTTAATATTACGTCACTTCCGTTGCCGACAGAAAAATTTCACCGTAACAAAAAAAATTACAATTGGGACCATGGTGCATATGAACTTTGTTTTATACAAATCGAACAATAAATAATTTTTCTGGGTACGAAAAACTAAATTAGCCGATGGCGGCTAACGCAAATTACCGAGACAATTTTTTTTCTCATTTCTGCTCAAGTACGATGATATTTTAACCCTGTGTAAAATATCATCAAAAAATATTCATAAATAAAAAAGGTTTTCGTAAAAAAATTATTTTTTTTCGAAATATCGGACATTTTTTCGACTACTTCCGGTTTTACGATCGTTGTTGTGATAGCTTTACGAAGTCCTTTGGATACTTAACTTTCTGTACCAAAAGTGTCAGAAACATCCATTGAGTAGTTTTAGAAAAAAAGATAAATTAAAGAGCGTTTCAAAAAATTTAACGATTTTTCAATTTTTTTCAAAGTTTGAGGCCATTTTTCGACCACTTATATTATTTCAATGCTTTTCATTTTGGATTCCCTATATAGACAACTAACAGGACTTTGAGTAAGAAAAGTTTAAGAAAAATCGTAGGCGTCGTTTTCGAGAAAAGGGCGTCTCAGAATGTTAAAAAATTGGAAAATACTAGATTTTTGGCATACAATAATTTATTTCCTTACCATCGAAATCGTATTATTTAGATACCATATGATGGTCCATTAATAGGGCTATCCAGCGACACTTTAGTTCTTTTGGTCCGCTATTACCTAAGAGAGAAATCAAGTTTTTCGCAAGTGCGACAATGTCCGCTATTACCTAAGGGAGAAATCAAGTTTTTCGCAAGTGCGACAATGTTTTTACTCTTTTTTTTCATTTTTTGAATACTTCCGGTATGGTTATTATTGTCGGAATAGTTCTAATAGCCGGTTTGGGCACTAAAATAGCCACAGGGCTCTGTAATGATATATTACATTATCTGATCAGATAAAATGCCCCTGAGAAATCCTATGTTCAAAAGTGCCAAAAATGCAAAAAATTTAAAATATCGAAAATTAAATTTTAATAATTACATACATATTATACATCGTTAGAATCGTAATTAGGTCAGCTATCTGAATATACAACCTTTTTTAAAAAATCTCTTAAAATAAAAAAATAGTAGAGCATTTTCCAAAATTTCACGATTTTTCGACTTTTTTCGATTTTCAGTCCCTTTTTTATCCTATTCCAGACATTTCAAAGTCCTATTGGATGGCTTCATGCCAAATACCTCCAAAAGGACTCTCGATAGAAAAAAAATAAAAAAAATTGTAGGTTAAGTTTTCGAGATACAGGCATCCAAAAACGCTCCAAATCAGAAAATACTTGATTTTCAGCGTGCCATATTTTGCTACCTTTTCATAGTATCTGTATGATTTGGGTATCATACGATAGCCCATTCTTCATGCAACCCAACGATACCTTAATCCCTTTAATCCGTTGATATCGGGCGAAGAAATCACGTTTTTCCCAAAACCACCCATTTTTTTCGTTTTTTTGCAAATTTTGCACATTATTTCGACCACTTCCGGTTTAAGGAGTCTTGTCGAAATTGCTTTACCTGTTGATATTGGACTTTAACTTCATGTTCCAGAAGTTTCAGAAACGTCAATTCTGCCATAAAACGAAACCCGAGCTCACAAAATGGGAAGAAAATTCGAAAAAAATCGAAAAATAAAGGGCGATAACTCTGAATGAAACTTATATTACTGGAATCGGATGGACTTCAGGTATCCAAAAATGTAGGTCAAATTTGAAAATTTTGAAAAATAACAAAAATTGTCTCGTAAACAACATGTGTTCAATTTTCGAACTATAAAAGTCATAGACGAATGTTCGAAATTGAAAAATGTGAGATAGCCATTTTCTTAGAAAAGATCCAGGGATTCCAAAAATGTAATTTGTTTGAAAATGGATAAAGAATTGACGAAACTATAGCCGATTTTCAATTTTTAGAGAAAGTACAAAGTTCGGTCACTTCCGGTATGCGCAGAAATTTCAAAAATATTTTATCAAGTAGCCACCACATGGTTTCCCAATAGAAAAGCTAATTCCAGATCGATATCTGTTTTCGATCATGGAGATCTAGGCCCTCGCGGTAAATAATAATAATAATAACTAGATCTGCTACTGTCCCATGCAGATATGAAAGCTTTCATATTCACAGTCACTTCCTGTCACATGTCATGGGTCATATGAATAATCCGAACAAGGAAAAAAAAATCATTAAAATCGGTCACAATCTAGTAAAGTTAATTTGATTTTTCACTCGTAAAGAATTTTGTCAGCACGAAAAACATCAAAGGCAAAAATCGAATTTTTGAAATATTCAAATACCGTATCCCGACTATCTTGAAATGTATTAATGTCAGACATAGGAGACGCATTGAACATACTATGCTCTATTGTGTTTGTTTACAAGTCCGTAAATGTCGATTTTTCACTATGTTTCATATTCACTTCAAAATGGTGACTACCAGTTGACCTAAATCAAAATTCTACTTCGAACTTCATCAAGACATTGACCTAGTGAATGCCTATACCAAGTTTGAACATTGTACCCCAATTAGAAGAAGAGTTATTGTGTTCCAGAGTCATCAAGGTATTGGCCTAATAAACACCCACACCAAGTCTAGCTGAATTAGAAAGAGAGTTATTGTGTCCCAAACTAGATCATTTCGGGACTAACATATAGTTCGATTTTATTTCAATATTTCGCTTGCGCGTAGAGGTCTTTGGCAGTGGAAGGAAACCGGAGGAAATGACGAAAACCCACCAAGATGGACAGGCGACCTTACTCCTTGTCAGGTACGACCATAGTTAAATGAAAGTTTAATTTTAAATAAGACGAACGTCTACCAATAAAATGAGGATTTAATAATATTAAAATAAAGTTTCAAATTAAGAATAATTAATTATTGGTCTAATGCAATGAAATGCTTTGATTTGGCGGATGAAATGTACGATGGGTGTCCACACTATGTGGCGAAGGCGTTGACCTGCTAGCCAGGAGGTCGGGTGTTCGATCCCTGCATTGGCCGAGAAAGTTCATCTCGATTTTCTGGCGTGTCCTCCCACCGGCGTGTACACATTGGACTGCACGTAAAAGATTCCTTAGCAGTTGGAATTCGATAATGTTGAATAAGCTCTATACCATGACCAAATGTGCAGATTGTAGCCACCCACACTGCATGTTTTGCTTAACAATGAAAGGGTGCCGTTTTCAATTTTCGATCCTTTTATTCTTCTACTCCTGATATTTTGGACTGTTGATCGATGGTTTCATATAAAAGACTACCGATAAGACTCTTTGTACAAGAAGTTCCCCAAAAATATTATGTTCACTTTAAGAGAAAAGGATCTTTAAATATGCTCTAAATCGTAAAAATACCACTTTTTGGATTTTCGATCTCTTTTTTCTGCTATCCCTGATATTTAAAAAAAATGATACAATGATTTCACACAACAGGCTAGCTATTAGACTCTCGATTGACAAGAGTTTCACCACCCTCCCTTCATTATAACCGAAGTTATTGTGCCCTAAAGAATCAACAAATCAGCATGCTTATCTCTGCTTACCCCAGGCAGAAAATGCTCATCTTTACACTCAATCATGACATTGACCTAGTGAACGTCTAACCCAAGTTTAAACATTCTAGTTTAATTAGAAGGAGAGTTATTGTGTTCCAAAAACTCGGCCCTTCAAATTGCTTCTATTTTTCATTTTCAATTCAAAATGGTGATTCCCAGTTGACCTAAATGAAAATTCTACTCCCGACGTTTTTTAGGGTTTCCTCCAAGGATTCAGAAAATATAATTCCCGTGTCTGTAAGTAAAATAGCAAAATGGCGTTTGAGGTTTTTACATTTCAAGATGGTGGCACTTCCGGGTTGAGCTACAAACTCCATTTTTTGTGTACGAATCAGTGGTCTCGGAACTAGTAACCAAAAAAAAAATCAAGATGATTTGACCTATATTTCGTCGATTTTTTTGAAAATTTCGATCCTCAATTTCTCCAAGGGGAGATAATTTAGAAAATTTCTGAAGTCATCTTTCAAGTCGCATCATTAAGGTTTACTTACATATTAAATTTCATGAAAATCGTACAACTACTAAAGAAGTTGTCGAGTTGGTCTAAACTTCCGGTTCGATATCACAGCGACGAATTTTCGAAATTCGAAAATCCGAAATTGCAGATTTGAAGTAATTGTCTCAAGGTACTCATAGAAAAAAGAATTAATTAAATAGGTCAACTAGTCACAAAGTTACAGCATTGTAGGTCAAATGCATTCGTTCGTAAAATTCGGTGATTTCGGATTCGTAAAACGTTTTGAAAATATATTTAATCAAGGTTCGCACCCCATTTATGGGGGGGTAGGTCAAAGTTTCAGAAAGATCCCATGGTTAGATTCTGAGAAATCCGATTTGCAGAAATGACACAAAAAAAAAAAATAATAATAACTAGACCTGCAAGCAGCACTGAACCGGCTTTCAGGAATCATACAGGAAGTTTATTATACCATAGCCGATCCATTGAGCTACCAAACTATACTTTAGTTGTTTTGCTTCAGTGACACCCTCTATCATATGTAAAAGTAATATTTGCTGGCTAAAAGACCGGTCAAAATTGTAAATTATGGCAAAAGTATGTCACTTCCGGTGCCGAAAGAAATTTTTATAGATGAAAAATAAGCCGAAAATTCGCAACATACAAAATACAAACTTTTTTTTATAAATATCGGACAATAAATAATTAACCTATAACCCATAAACTGAAATTAAGAAGGTAAAAAACTGAAAAGTGACCCTCGGAAAATTGGTTATTATTCGGCAAGGGAACATGCTAGAAGATTTTTCTTGATATCAATATGATGGTATTGATTCAGTCTTACTGCCCATTAGAGTCAGACTTTATAAAGTTATACGAATAATAAATATAAATCCCTTCAAAAAAATGTTTGTTTTAAAGGCTAAAAATACGTTTTTTGCAAAAATTACATTACTTCCGGTGATATTGAAAATTTTAACTTGGTTCATAGAAGTCATAAATAGCATAAGGCATGAAATGGTAAATAAATTGTAAAAATCGAATAATAATTGACAGTTTTACAGACCAAAAACCTTGAAAAGTGACTTATAGAAGATCGCCTATTTCTCTGTAACCGTACAAGTTAGAAACCATTTTGTGGTATCTGTATGGTCGTATGGCTTCATTTTATTCGTTGATGGGAATCAAATATCATAATTTTAAAAATATTATAAGGCAGACTCATTTGAATAAAATATTTGTTTTTTAGGTTAAAAATACAGTTTTTGCCCAAATGACGTCATTTCCGGTCACAGTGAAAATGTAAAATTGGCTTGACCTAGTCCAAATTGGCATTAGGCATCAAATGGAAAAAAAATATTGCAAATCGAATAATAATTAACTCTTTTATAGGCAAAATAACGTGAAAAGTGATGCATGCAAAATTGCATATTTCTCGGCAACTGCTCATATTACAAACTAATTTTCGCATACATTCTCTTCGTCTGGATTATTGCTACGAGTTTATGAAAATTACAAATAAATATTTCAAAATATGAAGACGCTGAATGAATTGTAAATAACTGAATTTTACACTTTATTTTACATTTTATTCGAAATTGCCCGAAAATGAAGTTGAAATTAAAAAATATGAGCTAAGGTTTTTGTGCACCTTTGCAGGGTGCATCCTTTTAGTTATATCAGTTTTGAAAAAAAATAATATTTGCTTTCAAAAAGTGGTACCGAACTGTCAAAATTGTAGTTTTTGTTAATATTACGTCACTTCCGTTGCCGACAGAAAAATTTCACCGTAACAAAAAAAATTACAATTGGGACCATGGTGCATATGAACTTTGTTTTATACAAATCGAACAATAAATAATTTTTCTGGGTACGAAAAACTAAATTAGCCGATGGCGGCTAACGCAAATTACCGAGACAATTTTTTTTCTCATTTCTGCTCAAGTACGATGATATTTTAACCCTGTGTAAAATATCATCAAAAAATATTCATAAATAAAAAAGGTTTTCGTAAAAAAAATTATTTTTTTTCGAAATATCGGACATTTTTTCGACTACTTCCGGTTTTACGATCGTTGTTGTGATAGCTTTACGAAGTCCTTTGGATACTTAACTTTCTGTACCAAAAGTGTCAGAAACATCCATTGAGTAGTTTTAGAAAAAAAGAAAAATTAAAGAGCGTTTCAAAAAATTTAACGATTTTTCAATTTTTTTCAAAGTTTGAGGCCATTTTTCGACCACTTATATTATTTCAATGCTTTTCATTTTGGATTCCCTATATAGACAACTAACAGGACTTTGAGTAAGAAAAGTTTAAGAAAAATCGTAGGCGTCGTTTTCGAGAAAAGGGCGTCTCAGAATGTTAAAAAATTGGAAAATACTAGATTTTTGGCATACAATAATTTATTTCCTTACCATCGTAATCGTATTATTTAGATACCATATGATGGTCCATTAATAGGGCTATCCAGCGACACTTTAGTTCTTTTGGTCCGCTATTACCTAAGGGAGAAATCAAGTTTTTCGCAAGTGCGACAATGTTTTTACTCTTTTTTTTCATTTTTTGAATACTTCCGGTATGGTTATTATTGTCGGAATAGTTCTAATAGCCGGTTTCGGCACTAAAATAGCCACAGGGCTCTGTAATGATATATTACATTATCTGATCAGATAAAATGCCCCTGAGAAATCCTATGTTCAAAAGTGCCAAAAATGCAAAAAATTTAAAATATCGAAAATTAAATTTTAATAATTACATACATATTATACATCGTTAGAATCGTAATTAGGTCAGCTATCTGAATATACAACCTTTTTTTAAAAATCTCTTAAAATAAAAAAATAGTAGAGCATTTTCCAAAATTTCACGATTTTTCGACTTTTTTCGATTTTCAGTCCCTTTTTTATCCTATTCCAGACATTTCAAAGTCCTATTGGATGGCTTCATGCCAAATACCTCCAAAAGGACTCTCGATAGAAAAAAAATAAAAAAAATTGTAGGTTAAGTTTTCGAGATACAGGCATCCAAAAACGCTCCAAATCAGAAAATACTTGATTTTCAGCGTGCCATATTTTGCTACCTTTTCATAGTATCTGTATGATTTGGGTATCATACGATAGTCCATTCTTCATGCAACCCAACGATACCTTAATCCCTTTAATCCGTTGATATCGGGCGAAGAAATCACGTTTTTCCCAAAACCACCCATTTTTTTCGTTTTTTTGCAAATTTTGCACATTATTTCGACCACTTCCGGTTTAAGGAGTCTTGTCGAAATTGCTTTACCTGTTGATATTGGACTTTAACTTCATGTTCCAGAAGTTTCAGAAACGTCAATTCTGCCATAAAACGAAACCCGAGCTCACAAAATGGGAAGAAAATTCGAAAAAAATCGAAAAATAAAGGGCGATAACTCTGAATGAAACTTATATTACTGGAATCGGATGGACTTCAGGTATCCAAAAATGTAGGTCAAATTTGAAAATTTTGAAAAATAACAAAAATTGTCTCGTAAACAACATGTGTTCAATTTTCGAACTATAAAAGTCATAGACGAATGTTCGAAATTGAAAAATGTGAGATAGCCATTTTCTCAGAAAAGATCCAGGGATTCCAAAAATGTAATTTGTTTGAAAATGGATAAAGAATTGACGAAACTATAGCCGATTTTCAATTTTTAGAGAAAGTACAAAGTTCGGTCACTTCCGGTATGCGCAGAAATTTCAAAAATATTTTATCAAGTAGCCACCACATGGTTTCCCAATAGAAAAGCTAATTCCAGATCGATATCTGTTTTCGATCATGGAGATCTAGGCCCTCGCGGTAAATAATAATAATAATAATAATAATAACTAGACCTGCAAGCAGCACTGAACCGGCTTTCAGGAATCATACAGGAAGTTCATTATACCATAGCCGATCCATTGAGCTACCAAACTATACTTTAGTTGTTTTGCTTCAGTGACACCTTCTATCATATGTAAAAGTAATATTTGCTGGCGAAAAGACCGGTCAAAATTGTAAATTATGGCAAAATTAAGTCACTTCCGGTGCCGAAAGAAATTTTTATAGGTGAAAAATAAGTCGAAAATTCGCAACATACAAAATACAAACTTTGTTTTATACATATCGGGCAATAAATAATCAACCTATAACCCATAAACTGAAATTAAGAAGGTATAAAACTTAAAAGTGACCCTGGGAAAATTGGCTATTATTCGACTAGGGAACATGCTAGAAGCCTTTTCTTGATATCAATATGATGGTATTAATTCAATCTTACTGCCCATTAGAGTCAGACGTTATAAAGTTAAACGAATAATAAATATAAATCCCTTCAAAAAAATGTTTGTTTTGAAGGCTAAAAATACGTTTTTTGCAAAAATTACATTACTTCCGGAGATATTGAAAATGTTAATTTAGTTCATAGAAGTCATAAATGGCATAAGGCATCAAATGGTAAAAAAATGATAAAAATCGAATAATAATTGACACTTATATAGTCCAAAAACCTTGAAAAGTGACTTATAGAAGATCGCCTATTTCTCTGTAACAGTACAAGTTAGAAACCATTTTGTGGTATCCGTATGGTCGTATGGCTTCATTCTATTCGTTGATGGGAATCAAATATCATAATTTTAAAAATATTATAAGGCAGACTCATTTGAATAAAATATTTGTTTTTTAAGTTAAAAATACAGTTTTTGCCCAAATGACGTCATTTCCTGTCACAGTGAAAATGTAAAATTGGCTTGACCTAGTCCAAATTGGCATTAAGCATCAAATGGAAAAAAAATATTGCAAATCGAATAATAATTCACTCTTTTATAGGCAAAATAACGTGAAAAGTGATGCATGCAAAATTGCATATTTCTCGGCAACTGCTCATATCACAAACTAATTTTCGCATACATTCTCTTCGTCTGGATTATTGCTACGAGTTTATGAAAATTACAAATAAATATTTCAAAATATGAAGACGCTGAATGAATTGTAAATAACTGAATTTTACACTTTATTTTACATTTTATTCGAAATTGCCCGAAAATGAAATTGAAATTAAAAAATCTGAGCTAAGGATTTTGTGCACCTTTGCAGGGTGCATCCTTTTAGTTATATCAGTTTTGAAAAAAAATAATATTTGCTTTCAAAAAGTGGTACCGAACTGTCAAAATTGTAGTTTTTGTTAATATTACGTCACTTCCGTTGCCGACAGAAAAATTTCACCGTAACAAAAAAAATTACAAATGGGACCACGGAGCATATGAACTTTGTTTTATACAAAAGGAACAATAAATAATTTTTCTGGGTACGAAAAACTAAATTAGCCGATGGCGGCTAACGCAAATTACCGAGACAATTTTTTTTCTCATTTCTGCTCAAGTAGGATGATATTTTTAACCCTGTGTAAAATATCATCAAAAAATATTCATAAATAAAAAAGGTTTTCGTAAAAAAATTAATTTTTTTCAAAATATCGGACATTTTTTCGACTACTTCCGGTTTTACGATCGTTGTCGTGATAGCTTTACGAAGTTCGTTGGATAATTAACTTTCTGTACCAGAAGTGTCAGAAACATCCATTGAGTAGTTTTGGAAAAAAAGATAAATTAAAGAGCGTTTCCAAAAATTTAACGATTTTTCAATTTTTTTCAAAGTTTGAGGCCATTTTTGGACCATTTATATTATTTCAATGCTTTTCATTTTGGATTCACTATATAGACAACCGATAGGACTTTGAGTAAGAAAAGTTTAAGAAAAATCTGCGGCATCGTTTTCGAGAAAAGGGCGTCCCAGAATGTTAAAAAATCGGAAAATACTAGATTTTTGGCATACAATAATTTATTTCCTTACCATCGAAATCGTATTATTTAGATACCATATGATGGTCCATTAATAGGGCTATCCAGCTACACTTTAGTTCTTTTGGTCCGCTATTACCTAAGGGAGAAATCAAGTTTCTCGCAAGTGCGACAATGTTTTTAACCTTTTTTTTCATTTTTTGAATACTTCCGGTATGGTTATTATTGTCGGAATAGTTTTAATAGCCGGTTTGGGCACTAAAATAGCCACGGGGCTCTGTAATGATATATTACATTATCTGATCAGATAAAATGCCTCTGAGAAATCCTATGTTCAAAAGTGCCAAAAATGCAAAAAATTTAAAATATCAAAAATTAAATTTCAATAACTACATACATATCATACATCGTTAGAATCGTAATTAGGTCAGCTATCTGAATATACAACCTTTTTTTGAAAATCTCTTAAAATAAAAAAATAGTAGAGCATTTTCCAAAATTTCACGATTTTTCGACTTTTTTTGATTTTCAGTCCCTTTTTTATCGTATTCCAGACATTTCAAAGTCTTATTGGATGGCATAATTCACAAGACTATCGAATGGACTCTCGATAGAGAAAGTTAAAAAAAAAGTTGCGGTTAAGTTTTCGAGATACAGGCGTCCAAAAACGCTCCAAATCAGAAAATACTTGATTTTCAGCGTGCAATATTTTGCTTCCTGCTCGTCGTATCCGTACGAATTGGGTATCATACGATAGCACAATACTAGTGCAGTCCAACGGTACCCTAATTTGTTTAATCCATTGATATCGGACGGAGAAATCGCGTTTTTCCCCAAAATACCCATTTTTTGCATTTTTTTCAAAATATCGGACATTATTTCGACCACTTCCGGTGTACAGATTATTGTTGAAATTGCTTTATTCCTTGCAATGGTCATTTGGCTTCATGCCTCAGAAATTTCAGAAACGTCAATTCGGCCATAAAACGAAACCCGAGCTCCCAAAATGGGTAGAAAATTCGAAAAAAATCGAAAAATAAAGGGCGAAAACTCTGAATGAAACTTATATTACTGGAATCGGATGGACTTCAGGTATCCAAAAATGTAGGTCAAATTTCAAAATTTTGAAAAATAACAAAAATCGTTTCTCAAACAACATTTTTCATTTTTCGATCGCAAGAAGTCAGCGATGAAGTTTCGAAATATCGAAATTTTCAACTGCTATCGTCCGAGAAAAGACTCAGGGTTTCCGAAAATGTCATTTGTATGAAAATAGGTACAGAATTGACGAATCTACGGCCGTTTTTTAATTTTTTGACACCGCACGAAATTCGACCACTTCCGGTCTGCGCAGAAGTTTCAAATATAGTTTATCAAGTAGCCAACACATGGTTTCCTGATAGAGAATTAGGTCCCAGATCGGTATCTGTTACAGGCACTGAGAAATAGGCTCCGGCGAAAAAAAAAATAATAATAATAAATAATAATTTTAGTAATCACAATAGGCTTTCAGACGAAAGTCTGAAAGCCTAATAATAATAATTTTAGTAATCTCAATAGGCTTTCAGACGAAAGTCTGAAAGCCTAATAATAATAATAATAATAATAATAATTTTAGTAATCTCAATAGGCTTTCAGACGAAAGTCTGAAAGCCTAACTAGACCTGCAAGCAGCACTGAACCGGCTTTCAGGAATCATACAGGAAGTTTATTATACCATAGCCGATCCATTGAGCTACCGAACTATACTTTAGTTGTTTTGCTTCAGTGACACCCTCTATCATATGTAAAAGGTCAAAATTGTAAATTATGGCAAAATTACGTCACTTCCGGTGCCGAAAGAAATTTTTATAGGTGAAAAATAAGTCGAAAATTTGCAACATACAAAACAGAAACTTTGTTTAATACATATCGGGCAATAAATAATTAACCTATAACCCATAAACTGAAATTAAGAAGGTAAAAAAATTAAAAGTGACCCTGGGAAAATTGGCTATTATTCGACAAGGGAACATGCTAGAAGCCTTTTCTTGATATCAATATGATGGTATTGATTTAATCTTACTGCCCATTAGAGTCAGACGTTATAAAGTTAAACGAATAATAAATATAAATCCCTTCAAAAAAATGTTTCTTTTGAAGGCTAAAAATACGTTTTTTGCAAAAATTACATTACTTCCGGTGATATTGAAAATGTTAACTTGGTTCATAGAAGTCAAAAATGGCATATGACATCAAATAGTAAAAAAATTATAAAAATCGAATAATAATTGACACTTTTAAAGATCAAAAACCTTGAAAAGTGACTTATAGAAGATCGCCTATTTCTCTGTAACCGTACAAGTTAGAAACCATTTTGTGGTATTTGTATGGTCGTATGGCTTCATTCTATTCGTTGATGGGAATCAAATATCATAATTTTAAAAATATAATAAGGCAGACTCATTTGAATAAAATATTTGTTTTTTAGGTTTAAAATACAGTTTTTGCCCAAATGACGTCATTTCCGGTCACAGTGAAAATGTAAAATTGGCTTGACCTATTCCAAATTGGCATTATGCATCAAATGGAAAAAAATATTGCAAATCGAATAATAATTCACTCCTTTATAGGCAAAATAACTTGAAAAGTGATGCATGCAAAATTGCATATTTCTCGGCAACTGTATATATTACAAACTTATTTTTGCATACATTCTCTTCGTTTGGATTATTGCTACGAGTTTATGAAAATTACAAATAAATGTTTCAAAATATGAAGACGCTGAATGAATTGTAAATAACTGAATTTTACACTTTATTTTACATTTTATTCGAAATTGCCCGAAAATGAAATTGAAATTAAAAAATCTGAGCTAAGGATTTTGTGCACCTTTGCAGGGTGCATCCTTTTGGTTATATCAGTTTTGAAAAAAAATAATATTTGCTTTCAAAAAGTGGTACCTAATTGTCAAAATTGTAGTTTTTGTTAATATTACGTCACTTCCGTTGCCGACAGAAAAATTTCACCGTAACAAAAAAAAATATAATTTGGACCACGGAGCATATGAACTTTGTTTTATACAAATCGAACAATAAATAATTTTTCTGGGTACGAAAAACTAAATTAGCAGATGGCGGCTAACGCAAATTACCGAGACAATTTTTTTTTTCTCATTTCTGCTCAAGTAGGATGATATTTTAACCCTGTGTAAAATACCATCAAAAAATATTCATAAATATAAAAGGTTTTCGTAAAAAAAATAATTTTTTTCAAAATATCGGACAGTTTTTCGACTACTTCCGGTTTTACGATCATTGTCGCGATAGCTTTACGAAGTTATTTGGATACTTAACTTTCTGTACCAGAAGTGTCAGAAACATCCATTGAGTAGTTTTGGAAAAAAAGACAAATTAAAGAGCGTTTACAAAAATTTAACGATTTTTCAATTTTTTTCAAAGTTTGATGCCATTTTTGGACCACCTATATTATTTCAATGCTTTTCATTTTGGATTCACTATATAGACAACCGATAGGACTTTGAGTAAGAAAAGTTTAAGAAAAATCTGCGGTGTCGTTTTCGAGAAAAGGGCATCTCAGATTGTTAAAAAATCGGAAAATACTAGATTTTTGGCATTCAATAATTTATTTCCTTACCATCGAAATCGTATTATTTAGATAACATATGATGGTCCATTGATAGGGCTATCCAACGACACTTTAGTTTTTTTGGTCCGCTATTACCTAAGGGAGAAATCAAGTTTTTCGCAAGTGCGACAATGTTTTTAACCTTTTTTTTTAATTTTTTTGAATACTTCCGGTATGGTTATTATTGTCGGAATAGTTTTAATAGCCGGTTTGGGCACTAAAATAGCCACAGGGCTCTGTAATGATATATTACATTATCTGATCAGATAAAATGCCGCCGAGAAATCCTATGTTCAAAAGTGCCAAAAATGCAAAAAAATTAAAATATCGAAAATTAAATTTCAATAACTACATACATATTATACATCGTTATAATCGTAATTAGGTCAGCTATCTGAATATGCAATCTTTTTTTGAAAATCTCTTAAAATAAAAAAATAGTAGAGCATTTTCCAAAATTTCACGATTTTTCGACTTTTTTCGATTTTCAGTCCGTTATTTCACCTATTCCAGATATTTCAAAGTCTTATTGGATGGCTTCATGCAAAATACCTCCGAAAGGACTCTCGATAGAAAAAATTTTAAAAAAAGTTGCGGTTAAGTTTTCGAGATACAGGCGTCCAAAAATGCTAAAAATCAGAAAATACTTGATTTTCAGCGTGCCATATTTTGCTGCCTGATCATAGTATCCGTATGAATGGGGTATCATATGATAGTACAATCCTCGTGCCACCCAATGGTACCTTAATTTGATTAATCCGTTGATATCGGACGGAGACATCACGTTTTCCCCGAAAACATCCATTTTTTGCATTTTTTTCAAAATATTGCCCATTATTTCGACCACTTCCGGTTTAAAGATCCGTGTCGAAATTGCTTTATCAGTTGGTATTGGACTATAACTTCATGTTCCATAAGTTTCAGAAACATCATTTTGGCTGTAAAACGACACCACAGCTCACAAAATGGGTAGAAAATTCGAAAAAAATCGAAAAATAAAGGGCGGTAACTCTGAAAGAAACTTATGTTACTGGAATCGGATTGACGTCAGGTATCCGAAAATCTAGGTCAAATTTCCAAATTTTGAAAAATAACAAAAATTGTCTCGTAGGCGACGTGTTTTGAATTTTCGAACGATAGAAGTCAGCAACGAAGTTTCGAAATCGCAAAATGTGAGATTGCTATTGTCTCGGAAAAGTCTCAGGCTTTCCAAAAATGTGATTTGTTTGAATATAGGTAGAGAATTGACGAAACCACGGCCGATTTTTAATTTTTTACCAACGTTCAAAATTCGGCCACTTCCGGTCTGCGCAGAAGTTTGAAAATTGCTTTATTGGGTAGCCACCACCTAGTTTCCCGATAGAAATATGGATCGCAAATCGGTATCTCTTTTCGATCATAGAGAAATAGGCTCCGGCGGAAAAGAATAATAATAAAAAAAACTAGACCTGCATGCAGGAATGACGGGTTTCACTGTTGCCAAGTTACTCTTAAGCATGTCACTTCCGGTGCCAAGTTACCCTTGAACATATGTCACTTCCGGTACCAGCGAAACCACTAAACAGGTTTCCAAATTAACATTGCACACAAATAAAATGGACGTTGAATCAACCAAATCCAGCAATATCAAGTCATTTTATACATTTGTTACTTGTAAATGATATTGACAAAATTAAATTACTCCCGGTGTTAATGCAAATGTTCAATTAGTTTTATGAAATCAGAAATGGCATACGATATCATGTAGTGAAAATTTTATGTAAATCGAATAATAATTGCCACTTTTAAAGACCAAAAAACTTGAAAAGTGACTTGTAAAAAATCGGCTATTTCTCGGCAACCGTACAAGTTAGAAACCATTTTGTGGTATCTGTATGATCGTATGGGTTCATTCTATTTGTTGATTGGCATCAAATACCATAATTTGAAAAAGATTTCAAAACAGACTCATTTGAATAAAATATCTGTTTTGGAGGCTAAAAATACAGTTTTTGCCAAAATGACGTTACTTCCGGTGATAATGAAAATCTTAAATTACTTGTATGAAATCCCAAATGGCATTAGGTATAACATGGTGTGACGTTTATGAAAATCGAATAATAATTGACCCTTTTATGGCCCCGAAACCTTCAAAAGTGACCTGTAGAAAACCGTCTATTTCTCGGCAACCGAACAAGTTAGAAACCATTTTATGATATCTATATGACCATATGAGTTTTGTTTATATGTGAATTTAAACCAAAAGTTAAAATTATTAATACATATTAAGTTATTCTTGGTTGAATAAAACATTGATTTAAAAAAGTGTAAAATGCATTTTTTGACCAAATGATGTCACTTCCGGTGTCAATTTTAAATTGTAATCAACTTGATATGACGCTACGTGCTTTTTGAATCAAATGATGTCACTTTTATAAAAATCCAATAATAATTGACTATTTTACAGGCAAAATAACGAAAACAGTGACTTATGCAGAACTGCCCATTTCTTGGCAACTGCTTATATTACAAACGAATTTTAACATACATTTTCTTCGTATGGATTATAGCTACAAGTTTATAAAAGTTACGAAGAAATATTTTAAAATCTGAAAAGCCTGAATAGGTTGTAAATAGGCCAATTTTACACCATTTTTAGCCTCTTAATCGAATTTGCTCGAAAATGAAATCGAAATTAAAAAAACTGCTTCCTACATTTTTTGCGCCTTGAAAGGGCACACTCTTTGAGTCATATAATTTTTCAAAAAAATAATATTTGTTTATGAAGATCGTAAATAACTGTCAAAATTGTAGTTTTTGGTAAAATTATGCCACTTCCGGTGCCGACAGATAACACTTTCGGTAATAAAAAAAACGACAATTGATACAACGAAGCATATGAACTTTGTTTTATACAAATCGAACAATAAAAAATTAATCTAGGACTGAAAAACTGAATTAGCCAATGGCGGCCAAGGTAAATTACTGAGACAAAATTTTTTAACATTTTTGCACTAGTCAGATGACCCTTTAATTCTGTGCACAATACGACTAAAAAATATTCATAAATAAAAAAGTTTTTTGTAAAATTTTAAATTTTCGAAATTTGGCGCCTAATATCTTCGAAGATTTGCCGAAAATCAAAAATCGAAAGTAGCGTAGCTATGTGCCCTGTCTCAGGCTATGCCAAAATGTATCGAAAGTTAAAATCCAATGATTATTGTTAAAATTACTGCAATATTTTTAAAAACGATAACTTCGGTGATTTCGGACATTTCGCATTGTCGCAGAACGTTCAAAATAGCTTTATCCTCTAAGTCACACCCACTTTCCCAGTAAAACCGAAGAAATCGTAACGATGCGACACGTAGTTGCTGAGATCTATTCAAATTGGAATCTGAATAATAATAATAATAATAATAATAATAAGAATAATAATTTTAACAAAAACAATAGTGTTTCACACAAGCTACGCAGTGTGAAACCCTAATAATAATTTTAGTAATCTCAATAGGCTTTCAGACGAAAGTCTGAAAGCCTAATAATTTTAGTAATCTCAATAGGCTTTCAGACGAAAGTCTGAAAGCCTAACTAGACCTGCATGCAGGAATGACGGGTTTCACTTTTGCCATGTTACCTTTGAACTTGAACTTGTGTCACTTTTGGTGCTACGTTACCCTTGAACATATGTCCTTTCCGGTACCAATGAAACCAATATACAGGTTTCCACATAAGCATTGCACACATCAAATAAAATGGAAACAGAATCAAACAAATCCAGCAATTTTATTTTATACATTTGTTACATGTAATTGATCCTGACAAAATAACAGTACTTCCGGTGATAATGTAAATGTTCCCTTAGTCTTATGAAATCGGAAATGGCATAAGGCATCATATGGTGAAAATTTTATGTAAATCGAATAATAATTTCCACTTTTATAGACCAAAAACCTTGAAAAGTGACGTGTAGAAAATCGTCTATTTCTCGGCAACCGTACAAGTTAGAAACCATTTTTTGGTATTTATATGACCGTATGGGTTTAATCTATTTGTTGATTGGAATCAAATATCATAATTGTATAAACATTACAAATCAGACTCATTTGAATAAAATATCGGTTTTGAAGGCTTAAAATACAGTTTTTGCCAAAATGACGCTACTTCCGGTGATAATGAAAACGTTAAATTAGTTTTATAACATCGTCTATGACATTAGGCTTCAAATGAAAATCAAATAATAATTGACACTTTTATGGGCCAAAAACCTTCAAAAGTGACTTTCAGAAAATCGCCTATATCTCGACAACCGAACAAGTTAGAAACAATTTTATGATATCTATTTGACCGTATGAGTTTTGTTAATATGTGAATTTAAACCAAAAGTTAATTTTATTATTACATGTGACATAATTCTTGGTTGAAAAAAAGATCGATTTTAAAAGTTAAAAATTGAGTTTTTGACTAAATGACGTCACTTCCGGTGTCAATTTTAAATAGTAATCAACATGATATGACGCACACTTGCTTTTTGAATCAAATGATGTCACTTTTGTGAATATCCATTAATAATTGACTATTTTACAGGCAACATTACGAAAACAGTGACTTATGCAAAACTGCCCATTTCTCGGCAACTGCTTATATTAGAAACTAATTTTAACATACATTCTCTTCGTATGGATTATAGTGACAGGTTTATAAAAGTTAAGTAAAAAAATTTTAAAATCTGAAAAGCCTGAATGGGTTGTAAATAGGTCAATTTTACGCCTTTTTTCACCCCTTAATCCAATTTGCTAGATAACACTTTTGGTAATAAAAAAAATAACAATTGGGACAACGAAGCATATGAACTTTGTTTTATACAAATCGAACAATAAAAAATTAATCTAGGACTGAAAAACTGAATTAGCTAATGGCGGCCAAGGAAAATTACTGAGACAAATTTTTTTAACATTTTTGCGCTAGTCAGATGACTCTTTAATTCTGTGCACAACACGACTAAATAATATTTATAAATAAAAACGTTAAATCGAATAATAATTGCCACTTTTAAAGACCAAAAAACTTGAAAAGTGACTTGTAGAAAATCGGCTATTTCTCGGCAACCGTACAAGTTAGAAACCATTTTGTGGTATCTGTATGATCGTATGGGTTCATTCTATTTGTTGATTGGCATCAAATACCATAATTTGAAAAAGATTTCAAAACAGACTCATTTGAATAAAATATCTGTTTTGGAGGCTAAAAATACAGTTTTTGCCAAAATGACGTTACTTCCGGTGATAATGAAAATCTTAAATTACTTGTATGAAATCCCAAATGGCATTAGGTATAACATGGTGTGACGTTTATGAAAATCGAATAATAATTGACCCTTTTATGGCCCCGAAACCTTCAAAAGTGACCTGTAGAAAACCGTCTATTTCTCGGCAACCGAACAAGTTAGAAACCATTTTATGATATCTATATGACCATATGAGTTTTGTTTATATGTGAATTTAAACCAAAAGTTAAAATTATTAATACATATTAAGTTATTCTTGGTTGAATAAAACATTGATTTAAAAAAGTGTAAAATGCATTTTTTGACCAAATGATGTCACTTCCGGTGTCAATTTTAAATTGTAATCAACTTGATATGACGCTACGTGCTTTTTGAATCAAATGATGTCACTTTTATAAACATCCAATAATAATTGACTATTTTACAGGCAAAATAACGAAAACAGTGACTTATGCAGAACTGCCCATTTCTTGGCAACTGCTTATATTACAAACGAATTTTAACATACATTTTCTTCGTATGGATTATAGCTACAAGTTTATAAAAGTTACGAAGAAATATTTTAAAATCTGAAAAGCCTGAATAGGTTGTAAATAGGCCAATTTTACACCATTTTTAGCCTCTTAATCGAATTTGCTCGAAAATGAAATCGAAATTAAAAAAACTGCTTCCTACATTTTTTGCGCCTTGAAAGGGCACACTCTTTGAGTCATATAATTTTTCAAAAAAATAATATTTGTTTATGAAGATCGTAAATAACTGTCAAAATTGTAGTTTTTGGTAAAATTATGCCACTTCCGGTGCCGACAGATAACACTTTCGGTAATAAAAAAAACGACAATTGATACAACGAAGCATATGAACTTTGTTTTATACAAATCGAACAATAAAAAATTAATCTAGGACTGAAAAACTGAATTAGCCAATGGCGGCCAAGGTAAATTACTGAGACAAAATTTTTTAACATTTTTGCACTAGTCAAATGACCCTTTAATTCTGTGCACAATACGACTAAAAAATATTCATAAATAAAAAAGTTTTTTGTAAAATTTTAAATTTTCGAAATTTGGCGCCTAATATCTTCGAAGATTTGCCGAAAATCAAAAATCGAAAGTAGCGTAGCTATGTGCCCTGTCTCAGGCTATGCCAAAATGTATCGAAAGTTAAAATCCAATGATTATTGTTAAAATTACTGCAATATTTTTAAAAACGATAACTTCGGTGATTTCGGACATTTCGCATTGTCGCAGAACGTTCAAAATAGCTTTATCCTCTAAGTCACACCCACTTTCCCAGTAAAACCGAAGAAATCGTAACGATGCGACACGTAGTTGCTGAGATCTATTCAAATTGGAATCTGAATAATAATAATAATAATAACTAGACCTGCATGCAGGAATGACGGGTTTCACTGGTGCCACGTTACCCTTAAACATGTCACTTCCGGTGCCAAGTTACCCTTGAACATATGTCACTTCCGGTACCAGCGAAACCACTAAACAGGTTTCCAAATTAACATTGCACACAAATAAAATGGACGCAGAATCAACAAAATCCAGCAATATCAATTCATTTTATACATTTGTTACTTGTAAATGATCTTGACAAAATTAAATTACTCCCGGTGTTAATGCAAATGTTCAATTAGTCTTATGAAATCAGAAATGGCATACGATATCATATAGTGAAAATTTTATGTAAATCGAATAATAATTGCCACTTTTAAAGACCAAAAAACTTGAAAAGTGACTTGTAGAAAATCGGCTATTTCTCTGCAACCGTACAAGTTAGAAACCATTTTGTGGTATCTGTATGATCGTATGGGTTCATTCTATTTGTTGATTGGCATCAAATACCATACTTTGAAAAAGATTTCAAAACAGACTCATTTGAATAAAATATCTGTTTTAGAGGCTAAAAATACAGTTTTTGCCAAAATGACGTTACTTCCGGTGATAATGAAAATCTTAAATTACTTGTATGAAATCCCAAATGGCATTAGGTATAACATGGTGTGACGTTTATGAAAATCGAATAATAATTGACCCATTTATGGCCCCGAAACCTTCAAAAGTGACCTGTAGAAAACCGTCTATTTCTCGGCAACCGAACAAGTTAGAAACCATTTTATGATATCTATATGACCATATGAGTTTTGTTTATATGTGAATTTAAACCAAAAGTTAAAATTATTTATACATATTAAGTTATGCTTGGTTGAATAAAACATTGATTTAAAAAGTTTCAAATGCATTTTTTGACCAAATGATGTCACTTCCGGTGTCAATTTTAAATTGTAATCAACTTGATATGACGCTACGTGCTTTTTGAATCAAATGATGTCACTTTTATAAAAATCCAATCATAATTGACTATTTTACAGGCAAAATAACGAAAACAGTGACTTGTACAGAACTGCCCATTTCTTGGCAACTGCTTATATTACAAACTAATTTTAACATACATTTTCTTCGTATGGATTATAGCTACAAGTTTTTAAAAGTTACGAAGAAATATTTTAAAATCTGAAAAGCCTGAATAGGTTGTAAATAGGCCAATTTTACACCATTTTTAGCCTCTTAATCGAATTTGCTCGAAAATGAAATCGAAATTAAAAAAACTGCTTCCTACATTTTTTGCGCCTTGAAAGGGCACACTCTTTGAGTCAAATAATTTTTCCAAAAAATAATATTTGTTTTCGAAGAAGGAAAATAACTGTCAAAATTGTAGTTTTTGGTAAAATTATGCCACTTCCGGTGCCGACAGATAAAACTTTTGGTAATAAAAAAAATGACAATTGATACAACGAAGCATATGAACTTTGTTTTATACAAATCGAACAATAAAAAATTAATCTAGGACTTAAAAACTGAATTAGCCAATGGCGGCCAAGGTAAATTACTGAGACAAAATTCTTTAACATTTTTGCACTAGTCAGATGACCCTTTAATTCTGTGCATAATACGACTAAAAAATATTCATAAATAAAAAAGTTTTTTGTAAAATTTTAAATTTTCAAAATTTGGCGCCAAATATCTTTGAAGATTTACCGAAAATCAAAAATCGAAAGTAGTGTAGCTATGCGCCTTGTCTCCGGCTATGCCAAAATGTATCGAAAGTTAAAATTCAATGATTATTGTTAAAATTACTGCAATATTTTAAAAAACGATAATTTGGTGATTTCGGACATTTCGCATTGTCGCAGAACGTTCAAAATAGCTTTATCCTCTAAGTCACACCCACTTTCCCAGTAAAACCGAAGAAATCGTAACGATGCGACACGTAGTTGCTGAGATCTATTCAAATTGGAATCTGAATAATAATAATAATAAGAATAATAATTTTAACAAAAACAATAGTGTTTCACACAAGCTACGCAGTGTGAAACCCTAACTAGATCTGCTACTGTCCCATGCAGATATGAAAGCTTTCATATTCATCGTCACGTGTCATTGATTGTATCAAGTATCCTAAATAAAAGGATAAGAAGAAAAATTTATCAAAATTGGTCAAAAACTCGCGAAGTTACAAGTCTAAATATAGTATGAAACACTGCACCCAGGCAAAACAATAATCTAAAAAGTAAAGGGAAATAACTGAAACTTGTATTACTGTAATGAGACGGATGAGAAAATGAAATGAAAATGGCAGGTTGGACAGGCGACCTTACTCCTTGTTACGTACAACCGGGCATTCGAAAACACGCTAGTTAACTCAATGACAGGCGCGCGAACTAACCATTCAGCCACCCAACCCCCCTTTGAAATCAGACATGTGCAATATGTCATATAGGAAGAATAAGAAGTCGCTCACAACAAAATGGTAAATTAATGAGTTTAGGTCAAAAGGTTGAGCTACTGTTTTAGAGTATTTAATAGTTTTAAAGAGACACGTTAAGGGTTGTTCATAGTTAAATGAAAGTTTAATTTTAAATAAGACCAATAAAATTAGGATTTAATAATGCCAGACTAATATTTCCAATATGTTTGGTTATAAGTAGGAAATCGTGACGACTTCTTAAGCATGTTTTAAACAAAGGATCATAGACTGCAATATACAAGAATGGCACTCTGCAATAAAAAAACTGGCCAAAGCAAGATTTCTATGCAGAAATTAAATAATTGCTAGAACCAGAAAAATATTTATCCACTATAATAAATAAGCAACATAGAGAAAATAAAATGAAATTGAATGGGGTTTAACGTCCTACTGTTCTGCTCCTAAAATGGGCTAATGAAGACGGGCATACGCCATAAAGTGTGCAATGAGGGAAATTTTACCCGGGCAGCGGCGTTACGGCCTACGAGGTTGGACAGGCGACCATACTCCTTGTCACGTACAACCAAGAAATCGAAACAACGCCAGTTGACTCAATGACAGACGTTATGATACAGAGCGCACGTGCTAACCTTTCAGCCACGCAACCTCCCTAAAATCGGCCAATGGCTGACCTACAGCGAGAAACATTTCAACCGGGCCAAATTTTCTATTTTAACAGTTTAATTTGCACGGTACCTTTAGTTATCAACCGAATATTACAAAACTTTTAAAAATAAGCTCCCTCTGACTATCTTAATCGTTCGCAATAAACGTTTGCCCCTTTAAATCGGCAAATTGCTGACTTTAAAGTGAGAAACATTACAACCGGGCGAAATTTTCTGTTTTATCACTTTTACAGTACCTTTGATTACCAACCGATTATTACAAAACTTTAAAAATAAAAGAGAAAGAGAGAAATGCGGCCTAATGTCCATTCGACCGAAACTAGGTCATTTCGGGACTAACATATGTTTTTTAATTTTATTTGAAAACTCCCCTTGCGCTTACTGGTCTTTAGCCGTTGGGAGGAAACCGAAGGACACGGAGAAAACCCACGAGGTTGGACATCATACTCCATGTCACGTCAGCCTGGAGATCGAAACAACGCCCGTTGACTCAATGACAGACCTTACGATACAGCGCGCACATGCTAACCATTCAGCCATTGAGCCTCCCTGAATTCGGAAAATTGCTGACTTATAGCAAGAAACATTTCAACCGGGCGAAATTTTCTGTTTTAACAGTTTAATGTGCACGGTACTTTAATTACCAACCGATTACTATAAAACTTTTGAAAATAAGCTCCGACTGACCAGCTTAATCGTATGCAATAAACGTTTGGCCTGAATTGAATGTTCTGCACGGAGAAAGTTCATCTCGATTTCCCGGCGTGGTTCCCCCTTGTCAGTGAGGCAGAACGGAGGGCCTGACAAGCACAGTTGTCTAGTCGTTCGGATGGTACGAAAAATCAAGGTCCGTGTACACATTGGATTGCACGTAAAATATCCCTAAGCAGTTGGAATTCGATACTGTTGAATAAGCTCTATACGTTGACTAAATGTGTAGATTGTAGTCACCCACACTGCATGTTTCGCTTAACAATGAAAGGGTGCCGTTTTCAATGTTCGATCCTTTTGTTCTTCTACTCCTGATATGTTGGACTGTTGATCGATGGTTTCATATAAAAGACTACCAATAAGACTCTTTGTAGAAGAAGTTCCCAAAAAATATTATGTTGACTTTACGAGAAAGACCTCTAAACATGCTCCAAATTGTAAAAATACGACTTTTTGGATTTTCAATCTCTATTTTTCGGCTATCACTGATATTTAAAAAAAATGATACAATGATTTCAAACAACAGGCTAGCTATTAGACTCTCTATTGACAAAAGTTTCACCGCCCTCCCTTCATTATAACCGAAGTTATCGTGCCCTAAAGAATCAACAAATCAGCATGCTTATCTCTGCTTACCCTAAGCAGAAAATGCTCATCTTTGAACTCAATCATAACATTGACCTAGTGAACGTCTACACCAAGTTTGAACATTCTAGCTTAATTAGAAGGAGAGTTATTGTATTCCAAAGTCCCGGCCCTTCAAATTGCTTCTATTTTTCATTTTCAATTCAAAATGGTAACCATCACGTGACCGAAATCAAAATTCGGATCCGATAGATTTTTAGGCATTCCTTCAAGGATTCTGAAAATATAACTCCCGAGTCTGTAAATAAAATAGCAAAAAAGCCTTTTTGATTTTTCACGTTTAAAGATGGTGGCGCTTCCGGTTCGATCGACAAACTCCATATTTTGTGTACGAATCAGTAATTTCTTGTCTAGTATCGAAAAAAAAAATTAGGTCATTCTGACCTATATTTCGACGATTTTTTTGAAAACTTTGATCCTTAATTTCACCAAGGGGAGATAATTTAGAAAATTTCTAATTATATTTTTGAAGTCACATTGGTAAGATCTACTTATATACTAAATTTCATGAAAATCGTACAACTATTAAAGAAGTTGTCAAATTGGTCTAAACTTCCGGCTCGAAATCACAGCGACGAATTTTCGAAATTCGAAAATGTTAAACTGCAGATGAAAATGATTTTTTTCAAGGTATTCAAAGAAAAAAGAATTAGTAAAATCGGTCAAAAAATAACAAAGTTACGACTATGCATTGTCAGTTTTTTCGTTCGTAAAATTCGGTGATTTCGGATTCGTAAAACGTTTTGAAAATATATTTAAACAACGTTCGCATCCCATTTTTGGGGGGGTAGGTCAAAGTTTCAGAAAGATCCCATGGTTAGATTCTGAGAAATCCGATTTGCAGAAAATACACAAAAAAAAAATAATAATAATCTTAACAGAAACAATAAGCTTTCATATGTAATATGAAAGCTTAATAATAATAATAAGAATAATAATTTTAACAAAAACAATAGTGTTTCACACAAGCTACGCAGTGTGAAACCCTAATAATAATTTTAACAAAAACAATAGTGTTTCACACAAGCTACGCAGTGTGAAACCCTAATAATTTTAACAAAAACAATAGTGTTTCACACAAGCTACGCAGTGTGAAACCCTAATAATTTTAACAAAAACAATAGTGTTTCACACAAGCTACGCAGTGTGAAACCCTAATAATAAGAACTAGACCTGCATGCAGGAATGACGGGTTTCACTGGTGCCAAGTTACTCTTAAACATGTCACTTCCGATGTCAAGTTACCCTTGAACATATGTCACTTCCGGTACCAACGAAACCACTAAACAGGTTTCCAAATTAACATTGCACACAAATAAAATGGACGCAGAATCAACCAATCAATCCAGCAATATCAAGTCATTTTATACATTTGTTACTTGTAAATGATCTTGACAAAATTAAATTACTTCCTGTGTTAATGAAAATGTTCAATTAGTCTTATGAAATCAGAAATGGCATACGATATCATATTGTGAAAATTTTATGTAAATCGAATAATAATTGCCACTTTTAAATACCAAAAAACTTGAAAAGTGACTTGTAGAAAATCTGCTATTTCTCTGCAACCGTACAAGTTAGAAACCATTTTGTTGTATCTGTATGATCGTATGGGTTCATTCTATTTGTTGATTGGCATCAAATATCATAATTTGAAAAAGATTTCAAAACAGACTCATTTGAATAAAATATCTGTTTTGAAGGCTAAAAATACAGTTTTTGCCAAAATGACGTTACTTCCGGTGATAATGAAAATCTTAAATTACTTGTATGAAATATCACATGGCATTAGGTATAATATGGTGTGACGTTTATGAAAATCGAATAATAATTGACACTTTTATGGCCCCGAAACCTTCAAAAGTGACCTGTAGAAAACCGTCTATTTCTCGGCAACCGAACAAGTTAGAAACCATTTTATGATATCTATATGACCATATGAGTTTTGTTTATATGTGAATTTAAACCAAAAGTTAAAATTATTAATACATATTAAGTTATTCTTGGTTGAATAAAACATTGATTTAAAAAGTTTAAAATGCATTTTTTGACCAAATGATGTCACTTCCGGTGTCAATTTTAAATTGTAATCAACTTGATATGACGCTACATGCTTTTTGAATCAAATGATGTCACTTTTATAAAAATCCAATCATAATTGACTATTTTACAGGCAAAATAACGAAAACAGTGACTTGTACAGAACTGCCCATTTCTTGGTAACTGCTTATATTACAAACTAATTTTAACACACATTTTCTTCGTATGGATTATAGCTACAAGTTTATAAAAGTTACGAAGAAATATTTTAAAATCTGAAAAGCCTGAATAGGTTGTAAATAGGTCAATTTTACACCATTTTTAGCCTCTTAATCGAATTTGCTCGAAAATGAAATCGAAATTAAAAAAACTGCTTCCGACATTTTTTGTGCCCTGAAAGGGCAAACTCTTTGAGTCAAATAATTTTTCCAAAAAATAATATTTGTTTTCGAAAAATTGTACCTAACTGTCAAAATTGTAGTTTTTGGTAAAATTATGCCACTTCCGGTGCCGACAGATAACACTTCCGGTAATAAAAAAAATGACAATTGAAACAACGAAGCATATGAACTTTGTTTTATACAAATCAAACAATAAAAAATTAATCTAGGACTGAAAAACTGAATTAGCCAATGGCGGCCAAGGAAAATTACTGGGGCAAAATTTTTTAACATTTTTGCACTAGTCAAATGACTCTTTAATTCTGTGCACAATACGACTAAAAAATATTCATAAATAAAAAAGTTTTTTGTAAAATTCTAAATTTTCGAAATTTGGCGCCTAATATCTTCGAAGATCTGCCGAAAATCAAAAATCGAAAGTAGCGTAGCTATGTGCCCTGTCGCAGGCTATGCCAAAATGTATCGAAAGTTAAAATCCAATGATTATTGTTAAAATTACTGCAATATTTTCAAAAACGATAACTTCGGTGATTTCGGACATTTCGCATTGTCGCAGAACGTTCAAAATAGCTTTATCCTCTAAGTCACACCCACTTTCCCAGTAAAACCGAAGAAATCGTAAGGATGCGACACGTAGTTGCTGAGATCTATTCAAATTGGAATCTGAATAATAATAATAATAAGAACTAGACCTGCAAGCAGCACTGAACCGGCTTTCAGGAATCATACAGGAAGTTCATTATACCATAGCCGATCCATTGAGCTACCAAAGTATACTTTAGTTGTTTTGCTTCAGTGACACCCTCTATCATATGTAAAAGTAATATTTGCTGGCGAAAAGACCGGTCAAAATTGTAAATTATGGCAAAATTACGTCACTTCCGGTGCCGAAAGAAATTTTTATAGGTGAAAAATAAGTCGAAAATTCGCAACATACAAAATACAAACTTTGTTTTATACATATCGGGCAATAAATAATCAACCTATAACCCATAAACTGAAATTAAGAAGGTATAAAATTTAAAAGTGACCCTGAGAAAATTGGCTATCATTCGACAAGGGAACATGCTAGAAGCCTTTTCTTGATATCAATATGATGGTATTGATTCAATCTTACTGCCCATTAGAGTCAGACGTTATAAAGTTAAACGAATAATAAATATAAATCCCTTCAATATAATGTTTGTTTTGATGGCTAAAAATACGTTTTTTGCAAAAATTACATTACTTCCGGAGATATTGAAAATGTTAATTTAGTTTATAGAAGTCATAAATGGCATAAGGCATCAAATGGTAAAAAAATTATAAAAATCGAATAATAATTGACACTTTTATAGACCAAAAACCTTGAAAAGTGACTTATAGAAGATCGCCTATTTCTCTGTAACCGTACAAGTTAGAAACCATTTTGTGGTATCCGTATGGTCGTATGGCTTTATTCTATTCGTTGGTGGGAATCAAATATCATGATTTTAAAAATATTATAAGGCAGACTCATTTGAATAAAATATTTGTTTTTTAGGTTAAAAATACAGTTTTTGCCCAAATGACGTCATTTCCGGTCACAGTGAAAATTTAAAATTGGCTTGACCTAGTCCAAATTGGCATTAGGCATCAAATGGCAAAAAATTATTGCAAATCGAATAATAATTCACTCTTTTATAGGCAAAATAACGTGAAAAGTGATGCATGCAAAATTGCATATTTCTCGGCAACTGCTCATATTACAAACTAATTTTCGCATACATTCTCTTCGTCTGGATTATTGCTACGAGTTTATGAAAATTACAAATAAATATTTCAAAATTTGAAGACGCTGAATGAATTGTAAATAACTGAATTTTACACTTTATTTTACATTTTATTCGAAATTGCCCGAAAATAAAATTGAAATTAAAAAATATGAGCTAAGGATTTTGTCCACCTTTGCAGGGTGCATCCTTTTAGTTATATCAGTTTTGAAAAAAAAATAATATTTGCTTTCAAAAAGTGGTACCGAACTGTCAAAATTGTAGTTTTTGTTAATATTACGTCACTTCCGTTGCCGACAGAAAAATTTCACCGTAACAAAAAAAATTGCAATTGTGACCACGGTGCATATGAACTTTGTTTTATACAAATCGAACAATAAATAATTTTTCTGGGTACGAAAAACTAAATTAGCCGATGGCGGCTAACGCAAATTACCGAGACAATTTTTTTTCTCATTTCTGCTCAAGTAGGATGATATTTTTAACCCTGTGTAAAATATCATCAAAAAATATTCATAAATAAAAAAGGTTTTCGTAAAATAAATAATTTTTTTCAAAATATCGGACATTTTTTCGACTACTTCCGGTTTTACGATCGTTGTCATGATACTTTTACGAAGTTCTCTGGATAATTAACTTTCTGTACCAGAAGTGTCAGAAACATCCATTGAGTAGTTTGGGAAAAAAAGATAAATTAAAGAGCGTTTCCAAAAATTTAACGATTTTTCAGTTTTTTTCAAAGTTTGAGGCCATTTTTCGACCACTTATATTATTTCAATGCTTTTCATTTTGGATTCACTATATAGACAACCGATAGGACTTTAAGTAAGAAAAGTTTAATATAATCTGCGGCGTCGTTTTCGAGAAAAGGACGTCTCAGAATGTTAAAAAATCGGAAAATACTAGATTTTTGGCACACAATAATTTATTTCCTTACCATCGATATCGTATTATTTAGATACCATATGATGGTCCATTAATAGGGCTATCCAACGACACTTTAGTTCTTTTGGTCCGCTATTACCTAAGGGAGAAATCAAGTTTTTTGCAAGTGCGACAATGTTTTTAACCTTTTTTTTACATTTTTTGAATACTTCCGGTATGGTTATTATTGTCGATATAGTTTTGATAACCGGTTTAGGAACTAAAATAGCCACAGGGCTCTGTAATGATATATTACATTATCTGATCAGATAAAATGCCCCTGAGAAATCCTAGGTTCAAAAGTGCCAAAAATGCAAAAAATTTAAAATATCAAAAATTAAATTTCAATAACTACATACATATTATACATCGTTAGAATCGTAATTAGGTCAGCGATCTGAATATACAAATTTTTTTTGAAAATCTCTTAAAATAAAAAAATAGCAGAGCATTTTCCAAAATTTCACGATTTTTCGACTTTTTTCGATTTTCAGTCCGTTATTTCACCTTTTCCAGATATTTCAAAGTCGTAATGGAATGTTTCGTACACAAGATTACTGCAAGGTCTCTCGATAGAGAAAGTTTCATAAAAAACTGTGGAGCAGTTTTCGAGATACAGGCATCTAAAAACGCTCCAAATCAGAAAATACTTGATTTTCAGCGAGCCATATTTTGCTTCCTGCTGATCGTATCCGTACGAATTGGGTATCATTCAGTGGTCCAATTACCGCCCGACCAAATGATACCTTAATTTGTTTAATCCGTTGATATCGGACGGAAAAATCGTGTTTTTACCCAAAACACCAATTTTTCACGTTTTTTTCAAAATATCGCATAGTATTTCGACTACTTCCGGTTTACGGATTGTTGTTGAAATTGCTTTAAACGGTGGTTTGACCATATTACTTCATGTTCCAGGAATTTCAGAAACGTCGATCCGGCCGTAAAACGAAACTTAAGCTCACAAAATGTGAAGAAAATTCGAAAAAAATCGAAAAATAAAGGGCGATGACTCTGAATGAAACTTATATTACTGGAACCGGATTGCCTTCAGGTATCCAAAAATGTAGGTTAAATTTGAAAATTTTGAAAAATAACAAAAAATGTGTCTTAAACAACATATTTTCATTTTTCGAATGCTAGAAGTCAGCGGCGAAGTTTCTAAATTGCAAAATTTTCAACTGCTATCGTCCGACAAAAGACACAGGGTTTCCAAAAATGTAATTTGTATGAAAATAGGTACAGAATTGACGAATCTACGGCCGTTTTTTAATTTTTTGGCAACGCACAAAATTCGGCCACTTCCGGTCTGCGCAGAAGTTTCAAATACAGTGGAAGGGATGGCCACTATATGGTTTCCTGATAGAAAATTACGTCCCAGATCTGTATCTGTTACAGACACTGAGAAATAGGCTCCCCCGAAAAATAAAATAATAATAATAAACTAGATCTGCTACTGTCCCATGCAGATATGAAAGCTTTCATATTCATCGTCACGTGTCATTGATTGTATCAAGTATCCTAAATAAAAGGATAAGAAGAAAAAATTATTAAAATTGGTCAAAAACTCGCGAAGTTACAAGTCTAAATATAGTATGAAACATTGCACCCAGGCATAACAATAATCTGAAAACTAAAGGGAAATAACTGAAACTTGTATTACTGTAATGAGACGGATGAGAAAATGAAATGAAAATGGCGGGAAAAAAAATTAAAAATGGCAGGTTGGACAGGCGACCTTACTCCTTGTCACGTACAACCGGGCATTCGAAAACACGCTAGTTAACTCAATGACAGGCGCGCGTGCTAACCATTCAGGCACCCAACCCCCCTTTGAAATCAGACACGTGCAATATGTCATATAAGAAGAATAAGAAGTCGCTCACAACAAAATGGTAAATTAATGAGTTTAGGCCAAAAGGTTGAGCTACTGTTTTAGAGTACTTAATAGTTTTAAAGAGACACGTTAAGGGTTGTTCATAGTTAAATGAAAGTTTAATTTTAAATAAGACCAATAAAATTAGGATTTAATAATGCCAGACTAATATTTTCAATATGTTTGGTTATAAGTAGGAAATCGTGACGACTTCTTAAGCATGTTTTAAACAAAGGATCATGTTTGTTTAAACAAAAATGGCACTCTGCAATAAAAAAACTGGCCAAAGCAAGATTTCTAATTAAATAATTGCCAGAACCAGAAAAATATTTATCCACTATAATAAATAAGCAACATAGAGAAAATGAAATGAAATTGAATGGGGTTCTGCTCCTAAAATGGGCTAATGAAGACGGGCATATGCCATAAAGTGTGCAATGAGGGAAATTTTACCCGGGCAGCGGCGGTTACGGCCTACGAGGTTGGACAGGCGACCATACTCCTTGTCACGTACAACCAAGAAATCGAAACAACGCCAGTTGACTCAATGACAGACGTTATGATACAGAGCGCACGTGCTAACCATTCAGCCACGCAACCTCCCTAAAATCGGCAAATTGCTGACCTACAGCGAGAAACATTTCAGCCGGGCCAAATTTTCTATTGTAACAGTTTAATTTGCACGGTACCTTTAGTTATCAACCGAATATTACAAAACTTTTAAAAATAAGCTCCCCCTGACCAGCTTAAGCGTTCGCAATAAACGTTTGCCCCTTAAAATCGGCAAATTGCTGACTTTAAAGTGAGAAACATTACAACCGGGCGAAATTTTCTGTTTTATCACTTTTACAGTACCTTTGATTACCAACCGATTATTACAAAACTTTAAAAATAAAAGAGAAAGAGAGAAATGCGGCCTAATGTCCATTCGACACAAACTAGGTCATTTCGGGACTAACATATGTTTTTTAATTTTATTTAAAAACTCCCCTTGCGCCCTTGGGAGGAAACCGAAGGACACGGAGAAAACCCACGAGGTTGGACATCATACTTCATGTCACGTCCAACCTGGAGATCGAAACGACGCCCATTGACTCAATGACAGACGTTACGATACAGTGCGCACATGCTAACCATTCAGCCATTCAGCCTCCCTGAATTCGGAAAATTGCTGACTTATAGCAAGAAACATTTCAACCGGGCGAAATTTTCTGTTTTAACAGTTTAATGTGCACGGTACTTTAATTACCAACCGATTATTACAAAACTTTTGAAAATGAGCTCCAACTGACCAGCTTAATCGTATGCAATAAACGTTTTGCCTGAATTGAAAGTTCTGCACAGAGAAAGTTCATCTCGATTTCCCGGCGTGGTTCCCTTGTCAGTAAGGCAGAACGGAGGGCCTGACAAGCACAGCTGTCTAGTCCTTCGGATGGGACGAAAAACCAAGGTCCCGTGTACACATTGGAGTGCACGTAAAATATCCCTAAGCAGTTGGAATTCGATACTGTTGAATAAGCTCTATACGATGACTAAATGCGTAGATTGTAGTCACCCACACTTCATGTTTCGCTCAACAATTAAAGGGTGCCGTTTTCAATGTTCGATCCTTTTGTTCTTCTACTCCTGATATGTTGGACTGTTGATCGATGGTTTCATATAAAAGACTACCATTAAGACTCTTTGTAGAAGAAGTTCCCAAAAAATAGTATGTTGACTTTACGAGAAAGACCTCTAAACATGCTCCAAATTGTAAAAATACGACTTTTTGGATTTTCAATCTCTTTTTTTCGGCTATCCCTGATATTTAAAAAAAATGATACAATCATTTCACACAACAGGCTACCTATTAGACTCTCTATTGACAAAAGTTTCACCGCCCTCCCTTCATTATAACCGAAGTTATCGTGTCCTAAAGAATCAACAAATCAGCATGCTTATCTCTGCTTACCCTCAGCAGAAAATGCTCATCTTTGAAGTCAATCATAACATTGACCTAGTAAATGTCTACACCAAGTTTGAACATTCTAGCTTAATTAGAAGGACAGTCATTGTGTTCCGAATTCCGGACCTTTCAAATTTTTTCTATTTTTCATTTTCAATTCAAAATTGTGACCATCACATGACCGAAATCAAAATTCTGATCCGATAGATTTTTAGGCATTCCTTCAAGGATTCCGAAAATATAACTCCCGAGTCTGTAAGTAAAATAGCAAAAAAGCCTTTTTGAGTTTTCACGTTTAAAGATGGTGGCACTTCCGGTTCGATCGACAAACTCCATATTTTGTGTACGAATCAGTAATTCCTTGTCTAGTATCGAAAAAAAAAATTAGGTTATTCTGACCTATATTTCGACGATTTTTTTGAAAACTTTGATCCTTAATTTCACCAAGGGGAGATAATTTAGAAAATTTCTAATTATATTTTTGAAGTCACATCGGTAAGATCTACTTGTATGCTAAATTTCATGAAAATCGTACAACTATTAAAGAAGTTGTCAAATTGGTCTAAACTTCCGGTTCGAAATCACAGCGACGAATTTTCGAAATTCGAAAATGTGAAACTGCAGATGAAAATGATTTTTTTCAAGGTATTCAAAGAAAAAAGAATTAGTAAAATCGGTCAAAAAATAACTAAGTTACGACTATGCATTGTCAGTTTTTTCGTTCGTAAAATTCGGTGATTTCGGATTCGTAAAACGTTTTGAAAATATATTTAAACAACGTTCGCACCCCATTTTTGGGGGGGTAGGTCAAAGTTTTAGAAAGATCCCATGGTTAGATTCTGAGAAATCCGATTTGCAGAAAATACACAAAAAAAAAATAATAATAATCTTAACAGAAACAATAAGCTTTCATATGTAATATGAAAGCTTAATAATAACTAGACCTGCATGCAGGAATGACGGGTTTCACTGGTGCCATGTTACCTTTGAACTTGAACTTGTGTCACTTTCGGTGCCACGTTACCCTTGAACATATGTCACTTCCGGTACCAATGAAACCAATATACAGGTTTCCACATAAGCATTGCACACATCAAATAAAACGGAAACAGAAACAAACAAACCCAGCAATATCATTTCATTTTATACATTTGTTACATGTAATTGATCCTGACAAAATTACAGTACTTCCGGTGATAATGTAAATGTTCCATTAGTTTTATGAAATCAGAAATGGCATAAGGCATCTCATGGTGAAAATTTTATGTAAATCGAATAATAATTGCCACTTTTATAGACCAAAAACCTTGAAAAGTGACGTGTAGAAAATCGTCTATTTCTCGGCAACCGTACAAGTTAGAAACCATTTTTTGGTATTTATATGACCGTATGGGTTTAATCTATTTGTTGATTGGAATCAAATATCATAATTGTATAAACATTACAAATCAGACTCATTTGAATAAAATATCTGTTTTGAAGGCTTAAAATACAGTTTTTGCAAAAATGACGTTACTTCCGGTGATAATGAAAACGTTAAATTAGTTTTATAACATCGTCTATGACATTAGGCTTCAAAGGGTGAAAATTTTATGAAAATCGAATAATAATTAACACTTTTATGGGCCAAAAACCTTCAAAAGTGACTTTTAGAAAATCGCCTATATCTCGGCAACCGAACAAGTTAGAAACAATCTTATGATATCTTTTTGACCGTATGAGTTTTGTTAATATGTGAATTTAAACCAAAAGTTGATTTTATTATTATATGTGACATAATTCTTGGTTGAAAAAAATATCGATTTCAAAAGTTAAAGATAGGTTGCCAGGCAACGAAACATACGCCCACAGCAGCTAAATCGTCCGGGCAGTCAACAAGGGTTGTCGCATATTTTTACTTTTTTTTGGTAATGAAACATTTGTAATACACTAAAATCTGATTAAGAGTAACAACTCATTATGTAATCATCTGAAAATCATTAGAATTTGTTTGCTTTTTATAAAAGTTTTGCCCCACGCTAACAATTAGTATAGGAAACATTTAATATCATGGATTTTGCAGTTCAGTTATCAAAATTCATTGAAAATCAAAATACTTGTTCGTTTCAACACCTTAAACTCTGTGTATCAATCCGAAGTCAATCAGATGATAAGTTTGGACTCTATAGCATCACAAGGTTTTTTGAAGTGATCAAGGGAGACAACTCTGGAAGTAGTTATTTGAAATCGCTCAAAATCAGTAAGCTTCTTCGTCTCATGACCTTAAACAGTGTGTGTGTGTATTTAAAGTCAATCGGGTATTAACTGTGGCCTCTACAGCGTCCACAGGATTTTTTGATGTGATCAAGGGCCATAACTCTAGTAGTAATTATCAGAAATCACTGAAAATCAATAGGCTTTTTCGTCTCATGACCTTAAACAATGTGTATAAATTTAAAGTCAATCGGATATTAACTTTGGCCTCTAGAGCATCCACAAGATTTTTTGAAGTAATCAAGGGCCACAACTCTAGCACTAATTACTAGAAATCGCTGAAAATCAATAGGCTTCTTCGTCACATGACCTTAAACACTGTGTATAAATTTAAAGTCAATCGGATGATAAGTTTGGCCTCTAGAGTGTCCACAAGATTTTTTTTAAGTGATCAAGGGCCATAACTCTGGCACTAATTATCGGAAAACGCTGAAAATCAATAGGCTTCTTCGTCTTATGACCTTAAACACTGTGTATAAATTTAAAGTCAATCGGATATTAACTTTGGCCTTTAGAGCATCCACAAGATTTTTTTGAAGTGATCAAGGGCCATAACTCTGGCACTAATTATCGGAAATCACTGAAAATCAATTGGCTTCTTCGTCTTATGACCTTAAACACTGTTTATAAATTTAAAGTCAATCGGATATTAACTTTGTCCTTTAGAGCGTCCACAAGATTTTTTGAAGTGATCAAGGCCCATAACTCTGGCACTAATTATCGGAAATCGCTGAAAATCAATAGGCTTCTTCGTCCTATGACCTTAAACACTGTGTATAAATTTAAAACCAATCGGATATAAACTTTGGCCTCTAGAACGTCCACAAGATTTTTTGAAGTGATCAAGGGCCATAACTCTGGTAGTTATTTTCGGAAATCGCTGAAAAACAATAGGCTTCTTCGTCTCATGACCTTAAACACTGTGTATAAATTTAAAGTCATTCGGATATTAACTTTAGCCTCTAGAGCGTCCACAAGCAATTGTGGACGCCGGACCGACGGACGGACCGACGGACCGACAGACCGACGGACGGACGGACGCGGGCGACGACAATATACGACCACATTTCAATGTGGGCGTATAAAAATTGAGTTTTTGACTAAATGACGTCACTTCCGGTGTCAATTTTAAATAGTAATCAACATGATATAACGCACACTTGCTTTCTGAATCAAATGATGTCACTTTTGTGAATATCCATTAATAATTGACTATTTTACAGGCAAAATTGCGAAAACAGTGACTTATGCAAAACTGCCCTTTTCTCGGCAACTGCTTATATTACAAACTAATTTTTACATACATTCTCTTCGTATGGATTATAGCTACAAGTTTATAAAAGTTATGTAAAAATATTTTAAAATCTGAAAAGCCTGAATGGGTTGTAAATAGGTCAATTTTACGCCTTTTTTCACCCCTTAATCCAATTTGCTAGAAAATGAAATAGAAATTAAAAAAACTGCTTCCGCCATTTTTTGCGCCTTGAAAGGACACACTCTTTGAGTCATATAATTTTTCAAAAAAATAATATTTGTTTTTGAAGATCGTAAAAAACTGTCAAAATTGTAGTTTTTGGTAAAATTATGCCACTTCCGGTGCCGACAGATAACACTTTCGGTAATAAAAAAAATGACAATTGAGACAACGAAGCATATGAACTTTGTTTTATACAAATCGAACAATAAAAAATTAATCTAGGACTGAAAAACTGAATTAGCCAATGGCGGCCAAGGAAAATTACTGAGACAAAAAATTTTAACATTTTTGCGCTAGTCAGATGACTCTTTAATTCTGTGCACAATACGACTAAAAAATATTCATAAATAAAAAAGTTTTTTGTAAAATTTTAAATTTTCGAAATTTGGCGCCTAATATCTTCGAAGATTTGCCGAAAATCAAAAATCGAAAGTAGCGTAGCTATGTGCCCTGTCTCAGACTATGCCAAAATGTATCGAAAGTTAAAATCCAATGATTATTGTTAAAATTACTGCAATATTTTCAAAAACGATAACTTCGGTGATTTCGGACATTTCGCATTGTCGCAGAACGTTCAAAATAGCTTTATCCTCTAAGTCACACCCACTTTCCCAGTAAAACCGAAGAAATCGTAACGATGCGACACGTAGTTGCTGAGATCTACTCAAATTGGAATCTGAATAATAATAATAATAATAATAATAATAATAAGAATAATAATTTTAACAAAAACAATAGTGTTTCACACAAGCTACGCAGTGTGAAACCCTAATAATTTTAGTAATCACAATAGGCTTTCAGACGAAAGTCTGAAAGCCTAATAATAATTTTAACAAAAACAATAGTGTTTCACACAAGCTACGCAGTGTGAAACCCTAATAACTAGACCTGCATGCAGCTATGACGGGTTTCACTGGTGCCATGTTACTTTTGAACTTGTGTCTTTTTCGGTGCCACGTTACCCTTGAACATATGTCACTTCCGGTACCAAAGAAACCAATAAACTGGTTTCCACATAAGCATTGCACACATCAAATAAAATGGACACAGAATCAACCAAACCCAGCAATATCAATTCATTTTATACATTTGTTGCATGTAAGTGTACAGTACTTCCGGTGATAATGAAAATGTTCAATTACTTTTATGAAATCGGAAATGGCATAACATATCATATGGTGAGAATTTTATGTAAATCGAATAATAATTGCCACATTTATAAACCAAAAACCTTGAAAAGTGACTTGTAGAAAATCGTCTATATCTCGGCAACCGTACAAGCTAGAAACTATTTTTGGGTATCTATATGATCGTATGGGTTCAGTCTATTTGTTGATAGGAATCAAATATCATAATTTTAAAAACATTACAAATCAGAATCATATGAATAAACTTGACACTTTTATGGGCCAAAAACCTTCAAAAGTGACTTTTAGAAAACCGCCTATATCTCGACAACCGAACAAGTTGGAAACAATTTTATGATATCTATATGACCGTATGAGTTTTGTTAATATGTGAATTTAATCCAAAAGTTAATTTTATTATTACATATTAAATAATTATTGGTTGAAAAACAATATTGATTTTAAAAGTTAAAATGCAGTTTTTGACCAAATGACGTCACTTCCTGTGTCAATTTTAAATTGTAATCGACTTGATATGACGCAGACTTGCTTTGTGAATCAAATGGTGTCACTTTTGTGAATATCCATTAATAATTAACTTCTTTACAGGCAAATTACGAAACAGTGACTTACGCAAAACTGCCCATTTCTCGGCAACTGCTTATATTACAAACTAATTTTCACATACATTTTCTTCGTATGGATTATAGCTACAATTTTATAAAAGTTACATAGAAATATTTTAAAATCTGAAAAGCCTGAACGGGTTGTAAATAGGTCAGTTTTACACCTTTTCTCACCTCTTAATCCAATTTGCTCGAAAATGAAACCGAAATTAAAAAAACTGAGCTCACACTTTTTTGCGCTTTTAAAGGGCACACACTTTAAGTTATATCAGTTTTTAAATAAAATAATATTTTCTTTTGAAAAATGGTACCTAACTGTCAAAATTGTAGTTTTTAATAAATTTACGCCACTTCCGTTGCCGACAGATAACACTGTTGGTATCAAAAAAGATGACGATTGAGACAACGGAGCTTATGAACTTTGTTTTATACAAATCGAACAATAAATAATTAATCTTGGGCTAAAAAAACTGAATTAGCCAATGGCGGCCAAGGAAAATAACCGAGACAAAAAAAAATTTCATTTTTGCTCAAGTCAATATTAAATTAGGTTCTTAAAATCAGAAATAATAATCACATGGTGAAAATTTTATGTAAATCGAATAGGAATTGCCACTTTTATAGACCCCAAACCTTGGAAAGTGACTTGTAGGAAATCGTCTATTTCTCTGCAACCATACAAGTGAGAAACCATTTTGTGGTATCTGAATGATCGCATGGGTTCATTCTATTAGTTGATGCGAATTAAATATCATGATTTTAAATTTATTACAAATCAGACTCATTTGAAAAAAAATATCTGTTTTGAAGGCTAAAAATACAGTTTTTGCCAAAATATAATTACTTACGGTGATACTGAAACTGTTAAATTATTTCTATGAAATCATAAATGACATAAGATATCATATGGTGAAAATTTTATAAAAATCGAATGATAACCGACACTTTTATAGACCAAAATCCTCGAAAAGTGACTTGTGGAAAATTGCCCATTTCTCTGCAACCGTACAAGTTAGAAACCGTTTTGTGATATCTGTATGATCGTATGGGTTCATTCTATTTGATGAATAGAATCAAATATCATAATTTGAAAAAAATAATAAGTACGACCCATATGAATAAAATATTGTTTTTTAATGCTAAAAATTAAGTTTTCAGCAAATGACGTCATTTCCGGTGGCAGCGTATGAGGTAGAATGGTTTGACCGTGTCCACTATGGCACTAGGCATCCAATGGTGAAAGAAAATTGAAAATCACATAATAATTGATTCTTTTACAGCCAAAATAACGTGAAAAGTGACTCATGCAAAATTGACTTTTTCTCGGCAACTGCGCATATTACAAATTAATTTTCACATACATTCTCTTCGTATGGGTTATTGCTACGAGATTATAAATGTTACGAAGATATATTTTTTAATACGAAGACGCTGGATGGGTTGTAAATAGCTTATTTTGACACCCTTTTTCACCCTTTAATCCAAATTGCCCGAAAACGAAATCGAAGTTAAAAAAACTGAGCGCGATGTTTTGTGCGCCTTTATATGGCACATCTTTTCAGTCATATTAGATTTGAAAAAAATAATTTTTGCTTTCAAAAAGTGGTACCGAACTGTTAAAATTGTAGTTTTTGCTAAATTTACGTCACTTACGTCACCGACAGGAAACTTTGCCGGTAACAAAAAAGATAGGTTGCCAGGCAACGAAACATACGCCCACAGCAGCTAAATCGTCCGGGCAGTCAACAAGGGTTGTCGCATATTTTTACTTTTTTCGGTAATGAAACATTTGTAATACACTAAAAACTGATTAAGAGTAACAACTCATTATGTAATTATCAGAAAATCATTAGAATTTGATTGCTTTTTATAAAGTTTTATCCCAAGCTAACAATTAGTATATACATGAAACATTTAATATCATGGATTTAGCTGTTCAGTTATCTAAATTCATTGAAAATCAAAATACTTGTTCGTTTCAACACCTTAAACTCTATGTATCAATCTGAAGTCAATCGGATGGTAACTTTGGCCGCTATAGCGTCACAAGAATTTTTGAAGTTATCAAGGGAGATAACTCTGGCAGTAATTATTTGAAATCGCTGAAAATCAATAGGCTTCTTCGTCTCATGACCTTAAACACTGTGTATGAATCTAAAGTCAATCGGATATTAACTTTGGCCTCCAGAGCGTCCACAAGATTTTTTGAGGTGATCAAGGGCCATAACTCTGGCACTAACTATCGGAAATCGCTGAAAATCAATAGGCGTCTTCGTCTTATAACCTTAAACACTGTGTATAAATTTAAAGTCAATCGGATATTAACTTTGGCCTCTAGAGCGTACGCAAGATTTTTTGAAGTGATCAAGGGCCATAACTCTGGCACTAATTATCGGAAATCGCTGAAAATCAATAGGCTTCTTCGTCTTATGACCTTAAACACTGTGTATAAATGTAAAGTCAATCGGATATTAACTTTGACCTTTAGAGCGTCCACAAGATATTTTAAAGAGATCAAGGGCCATAACTCTGGCACTAATTATCGGAAATCGCTGAAAATCAATAGGCTTCATTGTCTTATGACCTTAAACGCTGTGTATAAGTTTAAAGTCAATCGGATATTAACTTTGGCCTCTAGAGCGTCCACAAGATTTTTTGAAGTGATCAAGGGCCATAACTCTGGTAGTTATTATCGGAAATCGCTGAAAAACAATAGGCTTCTTCGTCTCATGACCTTAAACACTGTGTATAAATTTAAAGTCAATCGGATATTAACTTTAGCCTGTAGAGCGTCCACAAGCAATTGTGGACGCCGGACCGACGGACGGACCGACGGACCGACGGACGGACGGACGGACGGACGGACGGACGGACGGACGGACGGACGGACGGACGGACGGACGGGGGCGACGACAATATACGACCACATTTCAATGTGGGCGTATAAAAATGACATTTTGGACCATAGAGCATACAAACTTTGTTTTATACAAATCGAACAATAAATAATTTATACAGAACCGATAAACTGAATTAGCCAATAGCGACCAAGGAAAATTATCCAGAAAAAAAATGTTCACATTTTCGCCCAAATCAGACGACCCTTTAACCCTTGGTTAAAGGTCATTAAAAAATATTCATTAATAAAAAAGTTTTTTGTCAAAATTTAAATTTTCAAAATTTGGCGCCTTATTTTTCCGAAGATTCGGCGAAATTTAAAAATCTAAAGACCCGTAGCTATGTGCCATGTCCCTGGCTATGTCAAAAACTATCAAACGATAAAATCCAACAATTGTTGTTAATATTACGGCAATATTTCAAAAAACGACAACTTCGGTGATTTCGGACATTTCGCATTGTCGCAGAATGCCGGAAATAGCTTTAATCTCTAAGTCACACCCACTTTCGCAGTAAAACTCAAGACATTGCATCGATCCGACAAGTAGTTCCTGAGATATAAGCAAATTGGAAAAAAAAAAATAATAATAATAAGAATAATAATAAGAAGAATTTTAACAAAAACAATAGTGTTTCACACAAGCTACGCAGTGTGAAACCCTAAAAATAATAATAATAAGAATAATAATAAGAAGAATTTTAACAAAAACAATAGTGTTTCACACAAGCTACGCAGTGTGAAACCCTAATAATTTTAACAAAAACAATAGTGTTTCACACAAGCTACGCAGTGTGAAACCCTAAATAATAATTTTAGTAATCACAATAGGCTTTCAGACGAAAGTCTGAAAGCCTAATAACAATAACTTTAACAGAAACAATAAGCTTTCATATGTAATATGAAAGCTTAATAATAATAATAACTTTAACAGAAACAATAAGCTTTCATATGTAATATGAAAGCTTAATAACTTTAACAGAAACAATAAGCTTTCATATGTAATATGAAAGCTTAATAATTTTAGTAATAACAATAGTCTTTCACCATTTTCAATGGTGAAAGCCTAATAATCTTAGTAATAACAATAGTCTTTCACCATTGAAAAATGGTGAAAGCCTAATAACAAACATTAAGTGGATTTTATATCTTTAAAAATGACACTGATTGTGTGAGTGAGCGAATAGGTGAATACTACTTGGGTGATTTGATGATATTCACCGTTAGTTGGCAATTGGTGGATAAAATTCAGAGTTAACATAAATTCATAAAATCTTTAACACCGTTAATTGGGTGCTAATAACAACATGTCTCCTTTCAAACGAAAGCCGACACGTCGATATCTGCGCCTTCGCGGGAAGGATCAATTTTTGTCACGCTCTGTAACTGTGCCTTCGCGGGAATACACTAAACTCAGGTAGCAATATACAAGGCCCTAATCACACCTTTTATTGTTAATTAATGACAAGCCTAATAATCCAATAAACAATCAGATCCAATCACACAAATTCCCTGTTGTGGCTGTCAGTAAGATCTGAGTAATTTTCATTTAGTAATATAGTACACTTTCCTAGATATCACCTACCTGTTTACTTGTGTTAAAATTGAGTCTATTGTGACCACGTTATTCTGGTCTTATTAAATCAAGACTGATTCCAAGTAACTTCTAAGTAATTTATTAAACATAGATAAATCAACAAATATTTACAAGAAAGAGAGAGATCCGATTCATTCTAAACCGTAGCTCACTCTGTCTGAAATATAGTTCTTACAAAATATATAATAGACAAGTATGACACATTGGCAATAACTATAAAATATGGCCTTTAAGTTGAAATCTAAAACAATAGTTTATTGACCAACTCTAAATCCTTTCATTGTTAGACTTCAATGCCTAGTCTAAATTATATTTGACGTAATAGCCCTTGGCTGGATTAAGAAGGTTCTATAGGCCAGGGGCCAGTTGGTATTGGATTGTAAAGAGTTTTACTCTATCCGTTTTGATAAGGACAATATGTCACTCATGCCAATGTCTGTATAATTCAACACGTATCTTACATGAGATATAATTAGGTAAATAAAATAGATTTAAAATACATTAATGTTGTGAAAGATATGTTTAACAAAATGGGGAATATAATATTGTGAATTTTTAATATATGTAGAACTCTATGAATTATGTCGGTCATATTTCCCTCGGGCTCCCTAAAATCTTACCTCCTGGTAAGATAATGCTAAATTGCTCGTTTATACAACTAATATGCAAATAATTCGTAAAATATAAAAGAAATAAAAATATATACATATCGACATAATGAATACTTCTTTGAAAATAAGTTTAGGAACAATAAAGTATATACACATCTTATAAACACTTTCACTATAAGCATGCATTTTATATATAATTGGAAATAATGTTTGTGTAAAATATAAGGGAAAGTTCAGTTTAATATCAGGATATCAGGTACTTTGTTTTGGCTCTTTATTTACTACTGTAGGTAGTATTTATCCATTTCAGTAAATTGTTTTTCAGATGTAATTACATAATATGTATTTAACACCGCACAGATTCAACAATAGGCTTTTCACACGGCACAGATTCAGCAATACACTTGTGAAATAAGTTTTGAGTTGTTGTTGGGGTTTGTTAAACACACACATTACTGATTATTTTCTTCCTTCATTCTGAAATATCTTGTAACTGAATACTGGAATAATGTTTGTCATCTTTATAATAGATGGTTGTTATTGTTCGGATGCCGTATGTCGATACACGAAGATTATCCGATGAGCTGGCGTGATAATTCCAGTTTTTCCAAGTGAGCCAAACGGATTTTACAGTTGCTCTTCTTTGTACTGGTTTCACAGACGAACTTCAGACTATCGGACATGGTTTGACAGTATGCTGCTTGGTTTATGACGTCCATCTGTAAAAATATCTCATACAACAACATACAATTTGATCTGCAATATTACTTTCTTTTTTTTTACCTTTTTTTTATTTTTTTTTTGATTAAACATATATATATACACGTAATGCACCGTGTTCCAGAACAACTATAGAAACAAGTGTATTAGTTCTCAATATGGAAAGTAGGGGTTGGTTGGGGGTAAATAATACTAAAATATTGTGTTACTATCTTATGTTAAGACAGATAATCATACAATAACCATAATTGTATAAGTGTGCTTGTTACCAAACCTAATCATTTGAATTTTTCTTTCCTTTTTTTTTCATCAAGAGCAGCGATCGGTGATCATAAAAAACGTACCTTCGATAGTTTTTTTTTTTTGTATTATTATTATCAAAACGTAATATTCTTATATTCAAATATTTATATTTATATACACATTCACAATAATGTAGTGATATAGATCACGAAACATTTGTCTGTATTCTGGATGTTTGTTATACACATCCTTCATTATCCTTCCAATTATGTATATCCTTAGGATATAATCAAATCATATTCAAATATCTTTAAGATATATTTATATCATATTCACATATTTTAAAGTATGTTTAGATCACATCCACATATCTATACGATATAGTTAAAAACATATTCATAATCACATATCTTTACAATGTGTTTCAATCACATTTCTTTACGATATATTTACATGTATATATCTTTACGATATATTTACATGTATATATCTTTACGACATATTTAAGTATCTTTATATTTAAATCATATTCACATTATTTATAATTATCATCTTAAATCACACATTTATACTCATAATCACATATCTCTACGATGTGTTTCAATCGTATATTTTTATGATCTATTTATATATCTTTACATATTTATATATCTTTACGATATTTTATATATTTTTGTGATCTATTTAAATTATATTCTCATCATTTTTATTTATTAATATCTCAAATAACATACCTTTATTCGTATTATAAATTTTGTAAGTAATATCTTACATGTCTCTTTATTGTCACATTTTATCATGTGAAAATTATCGTACTTATCGTGATATCCACATATTTTTCGTATGTATACGATAAAGTCGTATCTCATGACTTTCTGAATATACAATTATATAACATATATTAATCTCAGATAATATCATTCATTCAAGTTTATTCATATCATTAATACATATTTATTCATGTATCATTTATTCTTATTACTTGGCTCCACCAATATCGATCTCATAGATCATTAAAATTTAACGTTTATATTTCACATACGTTAATATAATTTTAACATAGTTGTTATTTTGAATTTCTATTTATATATCTTTACTTGACCGAGTTTCATTCATTATTATCTTCATCGGCTTAATTTGATCCTTTAGATCAAACCTTCTAAAATAATAACATTTTCAGATCATTTGCATCTTCATATAACTCATTTTCAAATTTATATTTTACTTATATTCATATCCATTTCCGAGAGAGGGAGAGGGAGAAATGGGGTTTAACGTCCACTCAACACAAACTAGGTCATTTCGGGACTAACATATGGTTTAATTTTATTTCAATAATTCGCATGCGCGTAGGGGTGTTTAGCAGTGGGAGGAAACCGGAGTGCCCGGAGGAAACCCACGAGGTTGAGAAGGCGCCCCTATCTCCATGCCACATACGCTCACACCAGGGCTCGAAACCACAGCCGCAAGCCAGAGGTGACCGGCCAGCTAGAGGTCGAAGCGCGGCACTCTAGACCACTAGGCCATCCCAACCCCCCTCCATTTCCGAATATATTATATTTTATATATGTTCAGTCCTTTATAACGTTCAATTCCATTTCATTATCTAGGCCTAAATGATTTCACTAATTCTTTAGTGAAGGTACAGAACAAGTTCTATGTTAATTTCTAAATTAATTTTGTAAAAAAAAATACATAATTTCATTGATCGTCACCAATGAAACATACGCAATAATATATTGTAAACTTGCATGGTTAGCTAGGCCACGTCGTTATACCAATATCTCAATGAAATACTAAATTATTATTTAAATAATAATGAAAGGAAACATAGATCTTTTCTGTAGCAAATTTCAATCGCCTTTTACGATTCGCAATTTAGCTTGCGGATGACGAATTCTTAGCCCCACGTCATCAGGGGTATTTCTTTTGTCTAGAACTGAATTGTTTTATGCTTTATTTGGGCTACTACAGAACAAATAGTTTGTAGATCATGTTGTGAATATAGGGCATCCATACATTGAGAATCAAGACACTCGGAATTATACATTTTTTTTTTTTTTTTTTTAAGATACTTCACGTAATATATATGGTTTTTTTTTATTATTGTTCTTTTTAACAGCAAATCAAATTAGTATGTGTTGTACTTACTATTTTTGTAGAAAAAGCTTTATAAACCCTTCAGAATTCTATCATTCCTGGTCCGACTTTTCTTCGTTCCTTTTCTTCAGCATTTCTTTAGGTAGGACTCTACGTTGCTTTTGATCTTCGGCTACATCCAAGTATAGGGGGTACTCGCTTTGGCAATGTTGTTGAGGTAATCAAAAGCCGGCATCTCCACCATATGTGACCACGTTATTCTGGTCTTATTAAATCAAGACTGATTCCAAGTAACTTCTAAGTAATTTATTAAACATAGATAAATCAACAAATATTTACAAGAAAGAGAGAGATCCGATTCATTCTAAACCGTAGCTCACTCTGTCTGAAATATAGTTCTTACAAAATATATAATAGACAAGTATGACACATTGACAATAACTATAAAATATGGCCTTTAAGTTGAAATCTAAAACAATAGTTTATTGACCAACTCTAAATCCTTTCATTGTTAGACTTCAATGCCTCTAAATTATATTTGACGTAATAGCCCTTGGCTGGATTAAGAAGGTTCTGTAGGCCAGGGGCCAGTTGGTATTGGATTGTAAAGAGTTTTACTCTATCCGTTTTGATAAGGACAATATGTCACTCATGTCAATGTCTGTATAATTCAACACGTATCTTACATGAGATATAATTAGGTAAATAAAATAGATTTAAAATACATTAATGTTGTGAAAGATATGTTTAACAAAATGGGGAATATAATATTGTGAATTTTTAATATATGTAGAACTCATATGAATTATGTCGGTCATACTATAAATCTATTATGTTTATATTCTGTACAAGGTAGGATATACATTTTGACTGCCTTTATGTACATCATATTTGAAATAACCGATTTCCATTGCTACTGTATTGCTGGTATTAGTTTTCAAATTTGTTTGGTTTAAACATTATTTCTATAACATAATTACACACAATATATGTACATGTATAATCGTTTCGGATTTCCGTTAAGCTACTGTATTGCTAGGGGCTGGTACCGGTATTAGTTGTCAAATTTGTATGACTTAATTGCAATTAGCATAAATTGGTTTAAACAGTATTTCTAACATATAATTACACACAATGTATAGGCTATAATGGATTCCAATGCAAGCTATGAAGTTTATAAAATAAAATAAAAAATGGTCTGTTTAAATTGCATAAAACGTATAATAATTTATATAAGATTAATAAGATAATCTCTGTTAATATAATATAGTGTAACTGTGACATACAAAAATGGAATATAAACATAAATAACGCAGGCCTACATAAAAAAAAGCACATAATTATAGTCACGCTATAGATATAAAACTCCTTTAATTTATATTAAACTTAATTCAATATCAAAACCTAAGTTTCTAGTATTTTTTAATCGTGTGGTCCGAATCAGCCTAGTGGTGGTCTCAATCAGCCTGGAATGTGGTCCCAATCAGCCAAGAATGTGGTCCCAATCAGCTTTGACTTTTGTCCCAATCAACCATGGTCCCAATCAGCCATGGTCCCAATCAGCTTGGTTTCGAACTGAAAAGGGAAGAGAAACTAAAAAAAACCTGCAGAAAATGTTGTATTTTTATTTATTAGGGTTTCACACTGCGTAGCTTGTGTGAAACACTATTGTTTTTGTTAAAATTATTAGGGTTTCACACTGCGTAGCTTGTGTGAAACACTATTGTTTTTGTTAAAATTATTATTCTTATTATTATTATTATTATTATTATTCAGATTCCAATTTGAATAGATCTCAGCAACTACGTGTCGCATCGTTACGATTTCTTCGGTTTTACTGGGAAAGTGGGTGTGACTTAGAGGATAAAGCTATTTTGAACGTTCTGCGACAATGCGAAATGTCCGAAATCACCAAATTATCGTTTTTTAAAATATTGCAGTAATTTTAACAATAATCATTGAATTTTAACTTTCGATACATTTTGGCATAGCCTGAGACAGGGCACATAGCTACGCTACTTTCGATTTTTGATTTTCGGCAAATCTTCGAAGATATTAGGCGCCAAATTTCGAAAATTTAAAATTTTACAAAAAACTTTTTTATTTATGAATATTTTTTAGTCGTATTGTGCACAGAATTAAAGAGTCGTCTGACTAGTGCAAAAATGTTAAAAAAATTTGTCTCAGTAATTTTCCTTGGCCGCCATTGGCTAATTCAGTTTTTCAGTCCTAGATTAATTTTTTATTGTTCGATTTGTATAAAACAAAGTTCATATGCTTCGTTGTATCAATTGTCATTTTTTTTTATTACCAAAAGTTTTATCTGTCGGCACCGGAAGTGGCATAATTTTACCAAAAACTACAATTTTGACAGTTATTTTCCTTCTTCGAAAACAAATATTATTTTTTGGAAAAATTATTTGACTCAAAGAGTGTGCCCTTTCAAGGCGCAAAAAATGTAGGAAGCAGTTTTTTTAATTTCGATTTCATTTTCGAGCAAATTCGATTAAGAGGCTAAAAATGGTGTAAAATTGGCCTATTTACAACCTATTCAGGCTTTTCAGATTTTAAAATATTTCTTCGTAACTTTTATAAACTTGTAGCTATAATCCATACGAAGAAAATGTATGTTAAAATTCGTTTGTACTATAAGCAGTTACCAAGAAATGGGCAGTTCTGTACAAGTCATTGTTTTCGTTATTTTGCCTGTAAAATAGTCAATTATGATTGGATTTTTATAAAAGTGACATCATTTGATTCAAAAAGCACGTAGCGTCATATCAAGTTGATTACAATTTAAAATTGACACCGGAAGTGACATCATTTGGTCAGAAAATGCATTTTAAACTTTTTAAATCAATGTTTTATTCAACCAAGAATAACTTAATATGTATTAATAATTTTAACTTTTGGTTTAAATTCACATATAAACAAAACTCATATGGTCATATAGATATCATAAAATGGTTTCTAACTTGTTCGGTTGCCGAGAAATAGACGGTTTTCTACAGGTCACTTTTGAAGGTTTCGGGGCCATAAAAGGGTCAATTATTATTCGATTTTCATCAACGTCACTCCATGTTATACCTAATGCCATTTGGGATTTCATACAAGTAATTCAAGATTTTCCTTATCACCGGAAGTAACGTCATTTTGGCAAAAACTGTATTTTTAGCCTCTTAAACAGATATTTTATTCAAATGAGTCTGTTTTGAAATCTTTTTCAAAGTATGGTATTTGATGCCAATCAACAAATAGAATGAACCCATACGATCATACAGATACCACAAAATGGTTTCTAACTTGTACGGTTGCAGAGAAATAGCCGATTTCCTACAAGTCACTTTTCAAGTTTTTTGGTCTTGAAAAGTGGCAATTATTATTCGTTTTACATAAAATTTTCACTATATGATATCGTATGCCATTTCTGATTTCATAAGACTAATTGAACATTTGCATTAACACCGGGAGTAATTTAATTTTGTCAAGATCATTTACAAGTAACAAATGTATAAAATGAATTGATATTGCTGGATTTTGTTGATTCTGCGTCCATTTTATTTGTGTGCAATGTTAATTTGGAAAACTGTTTAGTGGTTTCGCTGGTACCGGAAGTGACATATGTTCAAGGGTAACTTGGCACCGGAAGTGACATGTTTAAGGGTAACGTGGCACCAGTGAAACCCGTCATTCCTGCATGCAGGTCTAGTTATTCTTATTATTATTATTATTAGGCTTTCAGACTTTCGTCTGAAAGCCTATTGAGATTACTAAAATTATTATTATTAGGCTTTCAGACTTTCGTCTGAAAGACTATTGTTTTTACTAAAATTATTATTATTTATTATTATTATTTTATTTTTCGGGGGAGCCTATTTCTCAGCGCCTGTAACAGATACCGATCTGGGACCTAATTCTCTATAGGGAAACCATGTGTTGGCTACTTGATAAACTATTTTTGAAACTTCTGCGCAGACCGGAAGTGGTCGAATTTCGTGCTCTGTCAAAAAATTAAAAAACGGCCGTAGATTCATCAATTCTGTACCTATTTTCATACAAATGACATTTTCGGAAACCTTGAGTCTTTTCTCGGACGATAGCAGTTGAAAATTTCGATATTTCGAAACTTCATCGCTGACTTCTTGCGATCGAAAAATGAAAAATTTTATTTGAGAGACAATTTTTGTTGTTTTTCAAAATTTTCAAATTTGACCTACATTTTTGGATACCTGAAGGCAATCTGGTTTCAGGAATATAAGTTTCATTCCGAGTTATCGCCCTTTATTTTTCGATTTTTTTCGAATTTTCTTCACATTTTGTGAGCTTAAGTTTCGTTTTACGGCCGGATCAACGTTTCTCAAATTCCTGATACATGAAGCAATATTGTCAAACCACCGTTTAAAGCAATTTCAACAACAATCCGTAAACCGGAAGTAGTCGAAATAATATGCGATATTTTGAAAAAAACGTGAAAAATTGGTGTCTTGGGTAAAAACACGATTTCTCCGTCCGATATCAACGGATTAAACAAATTAAGGTATCATTTGGTCTAGCGGTGATTGGACCACTGAATGATACCCAATTCGTACGGATACGATGAGCTGGAAGCAAAATATGGCACGCTGAAAATCAAGTATTTTCTGATTTGGAGCGTTTTTGGACGCCTGTATTTCGAAAACTGCTCCAGCGATTTTTCTTAAACTTTATCTATCGATGGTCCTTCCGGTAGTCTTTAGCATGGATCCATCCATTAAGACTATTATATAATTGGAATAAGACAAAAAAGGGACTGAAAATCGAAAAAAGTCGAAAAATCGTGAAATTTGGGAAAATGCTCTACTATTTTTTTATTTTAAGAGATTTTAAAAAAAAAGATATATATTTAAAAAGCTGACCTAATTACGATTCTAATGATGTATAATATGTATGCAGTTATTGAAATTTAATTTTCAATATTTTGACATTTTGACATTTTTAACACTTTTGAACATAGGATTTCTCAGAAGTATTTTATTTGATCGTATAGTGTCGTATATCATTAGAGAGCCCTGTTCCCATGCAAACTCCAAAACTGGATGTGAAAACTACTCGACAATGATTCGTATACCGGAAGTAGTTCAAAAAACAAAGAAAAATGTAAAAAAGATGAAAAAAAATTGGAGCTCTTGCCAAAAGTTCGAATTCTCCGTCACATATTAGCGGACCAAAACAATTAAAGTGTCTTTGGATAGTTCCATTAATAGACGATCGTATAACATCTAAATAACACGAATTTGATTCTTAGGAAATAAATTATGGTACGCCGAAAACTAAGTATTTTCCGTTTTGGAGCATTCTGAGGCGCCTTTTTCTCGTAAACGACGCCTACGATTTTTCTTAAACATTTTTTACTCAGAGTCCTATCGGTGGCCTAGCGTGTGCATTTAATAATAAAAGCGTTGCAATATTATAGGCGGTCCAAAATTGACCTCAATCTTTGAAAAAAGTTGAAAAATCATTAAATTATTGAAAATGCTCTTTTATTTATCTTTTTTTCAAAAATTACTTAATGAATGTTTCTGATATTTCTGGTACAGGAAGTTAAGTATCTAATCAACTTGTTAAAGCAATTCCGACAATGATCGAAAAACCGGAAGTAGTCGAAAAAATATCCGATATATTGATTTTTTTTTTACATTTTTACAGAAAACTTTTTTATTTATGAATATTTTTTGATGGTAGTTTACACAGAGTTAAAGTATCACCCTACTTGAGCATAAGTGAGAAAGAATTTTGTCTCAGTAATTTTCTTTAGTCGCCATTGGCTAATTTAGTTTTTCGTACCTAGATTAATTATTTATTGTTCGATTTGTATAAAACAAAGTGCATATGATTCGTAATGTCAATTGTAATATTTTTTGTTACGGTGACATTTTTCTGCACGCAACGGAAGTGGCGTAAAATTAACAAAAACTACAATTTTGAGAGTTAAGTACCACTTTTTGACAGCAAATATTTTTTTTTTCGAAAACTGATATAACAAAAAGTATGCGCCCTGTAAAGGCGCATAAAATGTTTGGCTGGGATTCTTAAATTTCAATTTCATTTTCGGGCAATTTCTAATAAAATGTAAAAAAAAGGGTAAAATTCAGTTATTACAACCCATTCAACGTCTTTATATTTTGAACTATTTATTCGTAACTTTCATAAACTCGTAGCCATAATCCAGACGAAGGGAATGTATGCGAAAAATAGTTTGTAACATGAGCAGTTGCCGAGAAATATGCAATTTTGCATGCATCACTTTTCACGTTTTTTTGCCTGTAAAATAGTAAATTATTATCCGATTTTCAATATTTTTTTTTCATTCGATGCCTAATGCCAATTTGGACTAGGTTAAGCCAATTTTACAGTTTCACTGTGACCGAAAATGACGTCATTTTGGCAAAAACTGTATTTTTAACCTAGAAAACAAATATTTTATTCAAATGAGTCTTGTTTATAATATTTTTAAAATTATGATATTTGAATCCCATCACCGAATAGCATGAACTCATACCATCATACAGATACCACAAAAAAGTTTCTAACTTGTACGGTTGCCGAGAAATAGACGATTTTCTACAAGTCACTTTTCAAGCTTTTTGGTCTATAAAAGTGTCAATTATTATTCAATTTTCATACAATTTTCACCATGTGATGCCTTATGCCATTTATGATTGCAATGATCTGATTCAACATTTCCATTATCACCGGAAGTAATGTTATATTTGCAAAAACCGTATTTTTAGACTTCAAAATAAAATTTTACTCCAAAATTAGATTTTGCGCGATCCGACTCAAGATGGCGTGTTCAATGACAAATATTACGGGACGCTGAAGATCTAGTATTTTCCTTTTTGGACTTTTATATGATATCAGAATGATACAAATTCGATGGTTAGGCAATAGATTATGAGATGCCGAAAATATAGTATTTTCCTCTTTTTTTGGAGCCTTTTCAAACTCGTTTATCTCGAAAACTACTTCTATTTCACTTCTTAAACTTCTGTTACCCCGAGTCCTATCGGTCGTTTAGGGTATAAAGGTAAATTTAAAAGCATGGCAATGATCTAAAGGACCCTGAAAGCCGATTCAGCACTGCTATGCAGGTCTAGTTATTATTATTATTATTATTATTATTTACCGCGAGGGCCTAGATCTCCATGATCGAAAACAGATATCGATCTGAAATTAGCTTTTCTATTGGGAAACCATGTGGTGGCTACTTGATAAAATATTTTTGAAATTTCTGCGCATACCGGAAGTGACCGAACTTTGCACTTTCTCTAAAAATTGAAAATCGGCTATAGTTTCGTCAATTCTTTATCCATTTTCAAACAAATTACATTTTTGGAATCCCTGGATCTTTTCTGAGAAAATGGCTATCTCACATTTTTCAATTTCGAACATTCGTCTATGACTTTTATAGTTCGAAAATTAAACACATGTTGTTTACGAGACAATTTTTGTTATTTTTCAAAATTTTCAAATTTGACCTACATTTTTGGATACCTGAAGTCCATCCGATTCCAGTAATATAAGTTTCATTCAGAGTTATCGCCCTTTATTTTTCGATTTTTTTCGAATTTTCTTCCCATTTTGTGAGCTCGGGTTTCGTTTTATGGCAGAATTGACGTTTCTGAAACTTCTGGAACATGAAGTTATAGTCCAATACCAACTTATAAAGCAATTTCGACAAGAATCCTTAAACCGGAAGTGGTCAAAATAATGTGCAAGATTTTGAAAAAAATGCAAAAAATGGATATTTTGGGGGAAAACGCTATTTCTCTGTCCGATATCAATGGATTAAACGAATGAAGGTACCGTTTGATGGCACGATTGTTGGACTATCATATGATACCCCATTCATACGGATACTATGAACAGACAGCAAAATATGGCACGCTGAAAATCAAGTATTTTCTGATTTGGAGCGTTTTTGGACGCCTGTATCTCGAAAACTTAACCTGCAATATTTTTCAAATTTTTTCTATCGAGAGTCCTTTCGGAGGTATTTGGCATGAAGCCATCCAATAGGACTTTGAAATGTCTGGAATAGGATAAAAAAGGGACTGAAAATCGAAAAAAGTCGAAAAATCGTGAAATTTTGGAAAATGCTCTACTATTTTTTTATTTTAAGAGATTTTTAAAAAAAGGTTGTATATTCAGATAGCTGACCTAATTACGATTCTAACGATGTATAATATGTATGTAATTATTAAAATTTAATTTTCGATATTTTAAATTTTTTGCATTTTTGGCACTTTTGAACATAGGATTTCTCAGGGGCATTTTATCTGATCAGATAATGTAATATATCATTACAGAGCCCTGTGGCTATTTTAGTGCCCAAACCGGCTATTAGAACTATTCCGACAATAATAACCATACCGGAAGTATTCAAAAAATGAAAAAAAAGAGTAAAAACATTGTCGCACTTGCGAAAAACTTGATTTCTCCCTTAGGTAATAGCGGACCAAAAGAACTAAAGTGTCGCTGGATAGCCCTATTAATGGACCATCATATGGTATCTAAATAATACGATTTCGATGGTAAGGAAATAAATTATTGTATGCCAAAAATCTAGTATTTTCCAATTTTTTAACATTCTGAGACGCCCTTTTCTCGAAAACGACGCCTACGATTTTTCTTAAACTTTTCTTACTCAAAGTCCTGTTAGTTGTCTATATAGGGAATCCGAAATGAAAAGCATTGAAATAATATAAGTGGTCGAAAAATGGCCTCAAACTTTGAAAAAAATTGAAAAATCGTTAAATTTTTTGAAACGCTCTTTAATTTATCTTTTTTTCTAAAACTACTCAATGGATGTTTCTGACACTTCTGGTACAGAAAGTTAAGTATCCAAAGGACTTCGTAAAGCTATCACAACAACGATCGTAAAAACGGAAGTAGTCGAAAAAATGTCCGATATTTCGAAAAAAAATAATTTTTTTACGAAAACCTTTTTTATTTATGAATATTTTTTGATGATATTTTACACAGGGTTAAAATATCATCGTACTTGAGCAGAAATGAGAAAAAAAATTGTCTCGGTAATTTGCGTTAGCCGCCATCGGCTAATTTAGTTTTTCGTACCCAGAAAAATTATTTATTGTTCGATTTGTATAAAACAAAGTTCATATGCACCATGGTCCCAATTGTAATTTTTTTTGTTACGGTGAAATTTTTCTGTCGGCAACGGAAGTGACGTAATATTAACAAAAACTACAATTTTGACAGTTCGGTACCACTTTTTGAAAGCAAATATTATTTTTTTTCAAAACTGATATAACTAAAAGGATGCACCCTGCAAAGGTGCACAAAAACCTTAGCTCATATTTTTTAATTTCAACTTCATTTTCGGGCAATTTCGAATAAAATGTAAAATAAAGTGTAAAATTCAGTTATTTACAATTCATTCAGCGTCTTCATATTTTGAAATATTTATTTGTAATTTTCATAAACTCGTAGCAATAATCCAGACGAAGAGAATGTATGCGAAAATTAGTTTGTAATATGAGCAGTTGCCGAGAAATATGCAATTTTGCATGCATCACTTTTCACGTTATTTTGCCTATAAAAGAGTTAATTATTATTCGATTTGCAATATTTTTTTTCCATTTGATGCCTAATGCCAATTTGGACTAGGTCAAGCCAATTTTACATTTTCACTGTGACCGGAAATGACGTCATTTGGGCAAAAACTGTATTTTTAACCTAAAAAACAAATATTTTATTCAAATGAGTCTGCCTTATAATATTTTTAAAATTATGATATTTGATTCCCATCAACGAATAAAATGAAGCCATACGACCATACAGATACCACAAAATGGTTTCTAACTTGTACGGTTACAGAGAAATAGGCGATCTTCTATAAGTCACTTTTCAAGGTTTTTGGTCTGTAAAACTGTCAATTATTATTCGATTTTTACAATTTATTTACCATTTCATGCCTTATGCTATTTATGACTTCTATGAACCAAGTTAAAATTTTCAATATCACCGGAAGTAATGTAATTTTTGCAAAAAACGTATTTTTAGCCTTTAAAACAAACATTTTTTTGAAGGGATTTATATTTATTATTCGTTTAACTTTATAACGTCTGACTCTAATGGGCAGTAAGACTGAATCAATACCATCATATTGATATCAAGAAAAATCTTCTAGCATGTTCCCTTGCCGAATAATAACCAATTTTCCGAGGGTCACTTTTCAGTTTTTTACCTTCTTAATTTCAGTTTATGGGTTATAGGTTAATTATTTATTGTCCGATATTTATAAAAAAAAGTTTGTATTTTGTATGTTGCGAATTTTCAACTTATTTTTCATCTATAAAAATTTCTTTCGGCACCGGAAGTGACATACTTTTGCCATAATTTACAATTTTGACCGGTCTTTTAGCCAGCAAATATTACTTTTACATATGATAGAGGGTGTCACTGAAGCAAAACAACTAAAGTATAGTTTGGTAGCTCAATGGATCGGCTATGGTATAATAAACTTCCTGTATGATTCCTGAAAGCCGGTTCAGTGCTGCTTGCAGGTCTAGTTATTATTATTATTATTCAGATTCCAATTTGAATAGATCTCAGCAACTACGTGTCGCATCGTTACGATTTCTTTGGTTTTACTGGGAAAGTGGGTGTGACTTAGAGGATAAAGCTATTTTGAACGTTCTGCGACAATGCGAAATGTCCGAAATCACCGAAGTTATCGTTTTTAAAAATATTGCAGTAATTTTAACAATAATCATTGGATTTTAACTTTCGATACATTTTGGCATAGCCTGAGACAGGGCACATAGCTACGCTACTTTCGATTTTTGATTTTCGGCAAATCTTCGAAGATATTAGGCGCCAAATTTCGAAAATTTAAAATTTTACACAAAACTTTTTTATTTATGAATATTTTTTAGTCGTATTGTGCACAGAATTAAAGGGTCATCTGACTAGTGCAAAAATGTTAAAAAATTTTGTCTCAGTAATTTACCTTGGCCGCCATTGGCTAATTCAGTTTTTCAGTCCTAGATTAATTTTTTATTGTTCGATTTGTATAAAACAAAGTTCATATGCTTCGTTGTATCAATTGTCGTTTTTTTTATTACCGAAAGTGTTATCTGTCGGCACCGGAAGTGGCATAATTTTACCAAAAACTACAATTTTGACAGTTATTTACGATCTTCATAAACAAATATTATTTTTTTGAAAAATTATATGACTCAAAGAGTGTGCCCTTTCAAGGCGCAAAAAATGTAGGAAGCAGTTTTTTTAATTTCGATTTCATTTTCGAGCAAATTCGATTAAGAGGCTAAAAATGGTGTAAAATTGGCCTATTTACAACCTATTCAGGCTTTTCAGATTTTAAAATATTTCTTCGTAACTTTTATAAACTTGTAGCTATAATCCATACGAAGAAAATGTATGTTAAAATTCGTTTGTAATATAAGCAGTTGCCAAGAAATGGGCAGTTCTGCATAAGTCACTGTTTTCGTTATTTTGCCTGTAAAATAGTCAATTATTATTGGATTTTTATAAAAGTGACATCATTTGATTCAAAAAGCACGTAGCGTCATATCAAGTTGATTACAATTTAAAATTGACACCGGAAGTGACATCATTTGGTCAAAAAATGCATTTTACACTTTTTTAAATCAATGTTTTATTCAACCAAGAATAACTTAATATGTTTTAATAATTTTAACTTTTGGTTTAAATTCACATATAAACAAAACTCATATGGTCATATAGATGTCATAAAATGGTTTCTAACTTGTTCGGTTGCCGAGAAATAGACGGTTTTCTACAGGTCACTTTTGAAGGTTTCGGGGCCATAAAAGGGTCAATTATTATTCGATTTTCATAAACGTCACACCATGTTATACCTAATGCCATTTGGGATTTCATACAAGTAATTTAAGATTTTCATTATCACCGGAAGTAACGTCATTTTGGCAAAAACTGTATTTTTAGCCTCCAAAACAGATATTTTATTCAAATGAGTCTGTTTTGAAATCTTTTTCAAATTATGGTATTTGATGCCAATCAACAAATAGAATGAACCCATACGATCATACAGATACCACAAAATGGTTTCTAACTTGTACGGTTGCCGAGAAATAGCCGATTTTCTACAAGTCACTTTTCAAGTTTTTTGGTCTTTAAAAGTGGCAATTATTATTCGATTTAACGTTTTTATTTATAAATATTATTTAGTCGTGTTGTGCACAGAATTAAAGAGTCATCTGACTAGCGCAAAAATGTTAAAAAAATTTGTCTCAGTAATTTTCCTTGGCCGCCATTAGCTAATTCAGTTTTTCAGTCCTAGATTAATTTTTTATTGTTCGATTTGTATAAAACAAAGTTCATATGCTTCGTTGTCCCAATTGTTATTTTTTTTATTACCAAAAGTGTTATCTAGCAAATTGGATTAAGGGGTGAAAAAAGGCGTAAAATTGACCTATTTACAACCCATTCAGGCTTTTCAGATTTTAAAATTTTTTTACTTAACTTTTATAAACCTGTCACTATAATCCATACGAAGAGAATGTATGTTAAAATTAGTTTCTAATGTAAGCAGTTGCCGAGAAATGGGCAGTTTTGCATAAGTCACTGTTTTCGTAATGTTGCCTGTAAAATAGTCAATTATTAATGGATATTCACAAAAGTGACATCATTTGATTCAAAAAGCAAGTGTGCGTCATATCATGTTGATTACTATTTAAAATTGACACCGGAAGTGACGTCATTTAGTCAAAAACTCAATTTTTAACTTTTAAAATCGATCTTTTTATCAACCAAGAATTATGTCACATGTAATAATAAAATTAACTTTTGGTTTAAATTCACATATTAACAAAACTCATACGGTCAAATAGATATCATAAAATTGTTTCTAACTTGTTCGGTTGTCGAGATATAGGCGATTTTCTGAAAGTCACTTTTGAAGGTTTTTGGCCCATAAAAGTGTCAATTATTATTTGATTTTCATAAAATTTTCACCCTTTGAAGCCTAATGTCATAGACGATGTTATAAAACTAATTTAACGTTTTCATTATCACCGGAAGTAGCGTCATTTTGGCAAAAACTGTATTTTAAGCCTTCAAAACCGATATTTTATTCAAATGAGTCTGATTTGTAATGTTTGGAAAAGGTGATTTTGAGATTATGATTATACATTTCATTTTATTAGTTTTTTAAGTAGATCTCATCATTCTTTTCACAAAACTTTTTACAGATTCAAAATCGGATGAAAATTTTTTTTTTTTATTGAGGTTCAAAGTTGCGATTTTTGACTTTTCGCGGAAGAAAGGTTTTTCAACACTTTGAAAAGGTCATTTTGGGTTTTTTTTGTGAAGCAATATTTCATTTACTATCAAAACTATCAAAAATGTAGATGTAAAGTCACGAAATACAACTTTAAAGCTAATTATGTTTCAATTTTCACATTTCTGTAATAATTACACCGATTTCCACAGCAACTGCAAATTACATAAGTTTTCTAAAAAATTCCATTTTTGTCGAAGTGATTTTGGTCAATTTTTTCATCAAAAATGGTATTATCCATGTTACATCTGAAATATTGAACCTGGTTGTTATGCATTTTAAAATCAGTAGCTATCAAGTGAGATTAACAGAAAAAAAAAGAGTAAAAATATCTATATGCCTTTTCTCAAGAGCTGGATTTATGTTCATTTTTGAACAATTGTCCGCGGCACACATTTGCCTATTTTTGGGGGGTTTTGGGTACATTAATAAAATAAGAAGGAATTGAGATACGGAAGTGAAATTATATGAATATGTCAAAAAGTTTGTGAATTTTTAAAATTACATATTTCCAATCCGCCATATATTATCAATTTTGGTTGTCATAGCAACCAAAATTGAAAAAATGCAATTTTTGACCATTTTCAACGCTATTTACCATAACCTAAAAGGTGATCACCACATTTAAAAATAAGCATTTTAAAATATTTTAAACCTAAGTAATGTCAAATGATATGGATTTTTTAGGTTTGAGCCAAATATTAAGGAGTTTGAGTGGTTACCATAGCAACCACTGTATATTTTTTAAAAAAGCATCATTTTCCGATTATTTTCTCATTAATATTAATTTTTATATTATTTTAAGTCAGTAGCTGTCGGGCAATGATTGAACAACTAATATAACAAGATATTTATATGCCATCTCTTTATACGCTGGAATGGGGTTCACGTTTGAAAAACATTCTGCTACTGGAAATTGCCCAATTTTAGGCTTAAAAAAATTATGAAGGAATTGAGATTTTCAAGTGAAATTTGTGTACCGTACTGGTAAACGTAGTGAATTTTAAAAATTACTTATCTTTTCTCTTCTATAATACTTAATATTTGGTTGTTATAGCAATCAAAACACCCCCCCCCCAAAAAAAAAGGCAATGTTATTCAATTTTCAAACCATTTGATCACCATGAAAAACCAAAAAGGTAATGTTATTCAATTTTCAAACCAATTGATCACCATGCCAAACCACATATTTACAGCCTATGTAATATAAAATATTATGAATTGTATAATTTTAGAGAAATATTAAGGATTTTCGATGGTTGCCATAGCAACCAAATAATTTTAAAGAAAGGACAACTGTTTTATAATCACTGTTCTCAGCATTCGTTGCTTACATTATTGTTAGAATTCTGCTTTTACATATTATTTTCTACTCAGAAGACAACAACATTGACCAATAGAAAAATATTCTCTAGTCTAAGGACTAAATAGTAAAAGTAGGTTACTCAGTTACTGATGATAGGCTATGGCCTAGTCGTGTTTAACTTAGACCTGGGCCTGGAACCTACCATGTTGACAAGTCAAAGATTTTTTTGTTTCTACTTCACTTTTGAATATTTCTATTATTCCTTCAAATCACTATATGTAGCCTATTGAGCAACTTTATTATTTTTTGTATATTTTAATCAATGTAAATAAATATCAAATAAAGGCCTAAAAGGCCTTACGCTTGTCGTTTCTTAGAACCGGGAATTTGTTATTGTTAACTGATTAACAAATGTGATACTTGAGGTGTTAATTAGTTCCCCTAAAAAAACCAAGAATTAAAATTATAATAATTAGTATGACAACTGTAATATGATGCTAAATTATCTATAAAAAGTTTTGCAAAATTGGGTATCCGTATCGACATTGTATTGTTGACATATGACTGACCTATGTCGGTCGGTTCTATCAATCATCTCAAAACAAAATGTTGTAAATCGCCAACGACAAATCCAGAAATAGTCATTCAAATTATTTCAACTGGCGTTGATTCTTTTGTTGATCCAACTTTTTTTGGGTACAATTCTCTTTTTAAGTGGAAAGAAATCGTATGTTATGTATACGGTAGGTACCACATTAATGTCCACACGCCGACTCGCGGCTACAGTCAGTACAGACCACACGGACAGAGACCTGTGTGGATATTTTCCGGTTTCATTTCCATTCGCGTGCACAGAAATACATTAACATTGGGCTTGGATAATTCATTAAACAGCGAATTTATGATTTCAGGGCATTGAAACAGTCGACAATTTTATAGAATTTTTCTATTCTTGAAATATGTTTAGCGTTAAAAGTAGAGACGTGTGGTAGCTCGTAGGAAATTTCCATTCGATCCTCAGATCCTGTCACGTGGTTATAAAAGCGCGCGAATATGAGTCATGTGATGTAAATAAAGTCAACTCCATGAAATACGTAAAAAAATGGATTTTAACTATGTTATTTATTTTCAGGCAAGTCTTTATACATTTAACATGACGCTTACTTCATAAATTAACATCGGATTTGCCTTTGGACGTAATTTACCGCGAATATGAGCCTTAGGAACTTGGAATACATTAATTAGTTTTGGTGTTGAAATGACGTCATAACAAGGCAAAACTACGCGATTTATTTTTGACAAAATTGCTCATTGTATACAATTTTCAAATGCTCCGCTCAGGTTCTTAAAATGCCCCGATTTTGTTGATTTTAATAGCATTGAAACGACAATAAAACGAACTTTCGATCGGCGGGGGGTGATATCCTGGCAAATCGCCACAAAAAAAGATTACGTGAATTGAAGCCTTCAACTTAATAAAAAGGCATGGTATTTCGAAAAACCAACAAAGCACCCCCCGCCGATCGAAAGATCGTTCAATCACCTTTCTAATAATATTAAAATGGAAAAAAATATTAAAAATAAAGACCTGAGCGGAGCACTTGAAGTGAGGTACCCTCGTTTAAAAACGTGACAAAAATTTTTACCGTAACGTCAAAACACGCGAAATTGACGTTTTTCAACTTACGTTTATGAAATTAATAAGAAGAATAGGTATATAAAAATTATACCAAACAAAAGAGCAAGATATCGGCTTTCAAAATCCGTTTTAAATATTAATAAAGACTATATAACGACTGTGTGACGTTAAGTTTAAAAAAGGTTACAAATCGGGAAAAAACGACTTTCTTCCAACGCGAGCAATGGGAGTTGTGACACCTATGTTTATACAATTATGATATTTGATTCCAATCAACAAATAGATTAAACCCATACGGTCATATAAATACCAAAAAATGGTTTCTAACTTGTACGGTTGCCGAGAAATAGACGATTTTCTACACGTCACTTTTCAAGGTTTTTGGTCTATAAAAGTGGAAATTATTATTCGATTTACATAAAATTTTCACCATATGATGCCTTATGCCATTTCTGATTTCATAAGACTAAGGGAACATTTACATTATCACCGGAAGTACTGTTATTTTGTCAGGATCAATTACATGTAACAAATGTATAAAATAAAATTGCTGGATTTGTTTGATTCTGTTTCCATTTTATTTGATGTGTGCAATGCTTATGTGGAAACCTGTATATTGGTTTCATTGGTACCGGAAAGGACATATGTTCAAGGGTAACGTAGCACCAAAAGTGACACAAGTTCAAGTTCAAAGGTAACATGGCAAAAGTGAAACCCGTCATTCCTGCATGCAGGTCTAGTTTGTTAATTTGTTTTGGAAAATTATGGAATGAAAAGTGACATGTCATTGTCATTGTCAGCGATCCCGTACTCTACTTTCACTTTCAATTTAATTTCCAGTAGGCTATAATATTTGATACTTTAAATTATGTCCCGAATGTGTATTCTATAGTAAAATGACTAATTAATTTATAAATTGAAATCTTACCTTACTGTCCTATGTCATAGAGTATTATTAATAAAAAAGGTAAAGTAAGTATATAGGCCTATTATTATAATAATAGACGCAGACTCGCCGAGACACTGTGGCATGGCTGACATGTCAAAATAAATTATTCTATAACCTTTACGTGGAAAGAGGGGCCCGGAGATAAGTCGGTCCATGGATCTTTATTATTTTTTTTATTAAACAATAAGTATTTTGGTGAGAAAATTTAAAAATGTAATATTTGTGCACGTTTTAAAACAGTTCGGCACGGATTGATACATTCGATAACATAGTGCACATCCGGGTATTTACGTTTATACTCCCCGGAACCACTGATCTATATCACTTGGCCATAAGTAATTCTCTGTGAAACAGATTGTATACAGCCGAGCCATGGAGGTGTATATGCCGAGCTGACTAGATGTAGGTTACGGAAAATGTCGAGATTTGCCGAGTGCCGAATGCGGCGCCCATAACAACAACCAGGTGCGAGATGTAAATAGCAACAAAACAAAGAAGAAGATTGTTTTATGTGAAGTTTGGAGGCGAAAGAAGTAAGATATCTGTCAGGTTATTTGGTAAGTAGATGATGAAACATTGAAATTTGAAACTTAACCGGTTAATTACCCAGATTCAGGCGTGTCAACCTCCCAGGTACGAAAAAACAGTAGACAGCAATGAATAAACAGGAGAATCCAGGAGATTTTGTTTTTATCAAATAACTTCATTTGTATTGGTCATTAATCATTAAAGGGGCTAATTAATAGGCCTATCATCCAAAATCTTCAACATTGAAAACACGAATTATTTGTCAATTTAAATCAACATTGATGCTGTGATCTTACCGGGAAAAGATGGGCTTCTGATATCCAATATTTAAGACAAAATAAACATTTTACCATTGGTAGGCCTACACGAATCGCATAATGCGTTTCAGCCCCAGTTCTAGCAAGAGACTCGAGGAACGAGGCTAGTAGCTTAATGCACCTAATCAAACGGCATATGTAGACTGTAATAACCAGACACTCGAAATAGCCACTCTATTGACACTGCTGGCTTATTTCGCCGAACATAACTGATTTGAAATTAGAGTAAAAACGGAAAACATTTACCATTGAATGTAAATCGGCTATGAGTAAGATACATTCATATTACAGTATTCTATGTGTTGCGACCCACTTGTGTCAATCTCTAGCTATGTCCTGAATGTTAGTGATTTAGCTCCTTTAAATACTAAAAAAAAAGTCTTTAGCACACTATACTCAGTGCACACTATACTCTTTTGGGATTTCGGGTCAACATTTTAAATGACAGAAATTTTTGTTTACATATATTTTTCTTAGATATGCATAAAATGCTACCCAAATATAAGTGCTTTTCAGTCACATCTTAGTGACTTCATAAGCGATACAGAATCGTTTGTACAAATTTTAAAACTGAAAAATCCTCAAAAACTTATAAAAATCGTAATAATTTGAATGATAATGTATAAAATCTTTATAATCTTAATGATATCTGAAAAGCAGGCTACATGAAGTCGAAATGGGCAAATTTCATTCTGCAAAACCGATAAATGGGCAAATTTCATTCTGCAAAACCAATAAATTTAACTTTCTTACTATGCCCGTAATAATGGAAATCCCCAGAAACGTGAAGTCAGAGAGGTATTTTCCCCACAAATGACTCCCATACATAAACGGTAATTGCGCTTATAGACGTCTATTAGCAACAGGGAAAAATTACAGTTATGGAAATAACCTTGTCGGGTTTCTCTTTATTGGGTACGCTCGTGTACTGTGCTACCATTACAAATATACTTTATTTACTCCAAACAATACTCAAAAACACAAGTTGGGCTTTCAACATGGCCACAGATCACTAATTATTTCCCTATTGACTCTTAGACCGGCTGTAACTTTTTCCCAAATATTCGTTGGGTAGAACGCTTTCTGCCACATATGGAGCAACATGTGGCAAACTCTTGCCCAAAAGCATGTATGAGGTTCACCATGAAAAACTTGAGATACACTAGCTGGAAGTAGACAACTACAAGCAATTTTCGGCCCCCCTTTTCAACGTAACCAACCTCACAACTCTTGTATTCTTCCGCCTCAAAATCATGAATATTCACCAAAACCTGGCAGAAAATGTATTTTCAAACCCTTTTCTTCGATTCTACACCAAAAAGTCAACAAAAATTGCCAAGCAAAAGGGGAAAAACAGAAAGGGAGAGAAAAACTAAAAATAACTTGGCCCTACAATTTGTGGGTACCGGCCATGGGTTCCATTTCGGCCGTATATGCCGGTCGGGACCTACGGCTTTGGAAAATCTGGATCAGACCCATAGGTCATTTTGCACGCCGGAAAAATAGCATATTTTGTGCTAAATCATAAAATCCGGGAGACGACGAAACTCCGTGCGTGGCGTGATGTAAACTATCGGGTATAATAAAATTAACAGTGTTCGGTAGCCCACGAATGGAAACCACTGCCAATCAATTATCTGTGTGTATATTGCTCTAATCACAATTAACAAAGGGGCTACATCAAACAGATTAAAAGCTCAACATTTAATCAATTTACTTAATTTTGTTTTGTTTTATAATTAGTAATACTGTGAGCGTGATCATTCTTGAGTTGTTGTTACAGCATATTTACCGACTTTAATCATTCGTGCGGCAATTCACTGTTTGAACATCAAACAAATTAAAAACTTTTCTTTGATGTCTTCACTTGATCACAAGAGTTAATCATGTCAATCTTGCAAATGATATATATATATATACAAGAATGTTATATATCATTTCAAAATATTGAAATTCCTCACCTCCCAGAATAACAAAAGAAAGCGAGATGATGATATTGCTGTCAATGAATCCGATCCCCCTTCTTCAACATCGAACCACAAGGATGACAGTTCCGCCCCGAAAAACAAAGTCAGCCGTAAATTCTCTACTAAATGGATACAAATATTCCCGTGGTTAAGATATGATATTCCCACACAAAAATATGTATTCCCATGTATGTTTTTAATCCATTTATTCCCTTTATATAACAATCGATAGACGTCATTTTGGTTAAAACAATGAGCTTTTACGATCGCCGCCATTTTGAAATATGTGCAAATATCTTTACATGTTATAGAGTTAAAATACTAGCAAGATATTATTTGAGCTCTCAAAATATCAATACGAGTTAATAAATTGATAAGTTTAAGAATTATGTTAATTATTGTACATGTGTATTACTTTGAATTATTTACGTGTGCTAATCATTCGGAACTACTTTTTCCCGTGTATGGAGAAAATAGTCAACCCGCGAATTATGTCACGTACGCCACTGAGAACCGGGATTCTAGCACCAAAACATAATTAAAACCAAGTTACAATGTACCTTGAGCATGAAAAATCTTGACGAATTAATGAGAATTTCTATGAAGGGGCCACCACTTGCAGAATTTCAACCGGCACGTGCTTTACAGAAATGGAAATCCTGTAGAATCCGACAAGTATATACGGGTGATGTCGTAAACAAATTAAGAAAATACTGTACTTTCGATAAATGAATGCATCTTGTTATTGTTATACTTTATGAATGTATAAATAACTAAATGATAATAATTGATTACATGTGTTCTTTTATTTATTAGGGGGATAGGTGGGTGGGTATATAAATGTCGATGTGAGATTGATTTTTTGTGTGACTGTCCTTGACCCAATTAAAGTCGATCGACATTCCGATAGTATGTAGTTTTTGGCTTCTTATTATGTGCTTAAAATAGCACCACTTTCTCCGTTAGAAAAATGACTGGTTGGGAAAATTTTGAAGTGGAAGCCCTGGTACCAGCGTCGAAATATTTAGTGATCTGTATCCAACATATTACCGAATTACAAGTTTCCGGTCAAATTCATCCAAACACGAGGCCGATTTATGAAATGGCAATAAAAGAGTTACCTCTCTTTATGAAAGTAAAACTGGCATTGGCATATGATCGTTTTCCGTGAGAAATTTCCACCTGTGCGGGAGAAAGGCCATGAATCCGGGAGGCTCATGGAAAAAACAGGTTAGTTGACACGTCTGCCCAGATTCAGAAGAGTTTTTTTTCCTGAGATAAGATAAGATAAGATTTTTATTGATGCATCATAAGCAGATTAAAACAATACCAGTATGCATTGCACGTAAACTTACTAATTAAATAAATGAATAAATAATCTCATTTATTACACTACAAACTGGGATTGTCACACCTGGTCATGAAGAATCAAGGATGACATAGTCGGGGCAAATAAAACCGAAATGCGGAGTGACCCCAAACAAATTGCAAAAGAAACTAATTAAATTAGGTTCGATCATACATATATATCAGACAACATCATACTCAAATTCGGCTGGAATTGGCCCAGGCGAAATGCCGTAATTAACATAATTCTATACGTTCATATCTTGACACCACAATGCCACTGTGATGTCATCAGCTTACTCGTGTCGACAATAAAAGAGGCGAAATCAAGGAGAATTTATTTACGGTAAAATTCAGAAATTACTTTATTACAGTCAATCAACACCCCAAAACAAGTTCAATTTCTTTAAGTCCATCCAAACTGTCTCTTCCAGTTCATCTTCATCCAGTACCACGGGGCTTGATGAATTCGCACACGTCTCTCCGTTGTAACTTGCACACACATTCGTATATTTGAGTCCATATCGACGACACAAACATTTCTTTGTAGCACACTCTCTCTTACATGTACAGCAAACTACTTTAAGTAGATGAGACGGTGCTAACAGTGTGTCCATACGGCGTGGCAATAGAGTTTCACCGCGTAATTCCCAACCCCAGTCCGTTGGATTCAGTTTATTATTGTCCCCCATCCAGCATCGCACTTGCAAAAATGTGCATAAGGAATGATATTTCGCGGAGTCAGACGTCGGAGGCAAGGTCCTCACTTCAACTACGGAAGTGCCTGTCACTGCTTTTTCCTTGAACTTTCGCAGTCTTAATGTGTCCAAATTCTCACTGGGTTTGCCGCCGTAGAGACAGACAAAAGCTTTTTCGCCGGCTTGAACAATTTGACTCTGGCTTGAACATGTGTCCGCACTAAAAACTCTCGCTTGTTCCCTAAACATTGCATTATCCACCTTATTAGTGGTGACCCCTTCCCGATGCTGAACAAACGAGATGTGGAGGAAGGGTAGTCTTGAACAAATATATTCACCAAGGGCCAGGCATAAATGGCCAATGCCCCACAGTTTATGTTTCGCGTTTCTCTTTTCTGTTTGCAAGAACAAGCGTCCTGTTGGTGTGCCTAAGCGATTTGCGCGATAACACAGTATAACAAGCAAATCCGTGTCTTCTCCAATGACAACAGTAGGACCGGTAGTGCTCAAATCAACACCTGTCTGCGAAATTAAACAATCTGCATCTCCACTCGCCCGCCTTGTCTTTATTCCTTGGGATTCCAAATGTGTTTTCAGTAATATTATGAAATTGTTTTTGTTCGTCTCATTGCTATAAGGAACCTCTCCTTCGTTGTCGTCAGTACTTTTGTTCCCAAGAAACCACTGATTTTGTAAGCAACTACACCTCTAGTTCTCCTTTGATGAGCACTGTCTTTGGTCGAGGGTCCATTCCCTTATCCATCGAAGACAACAACTGGACCGACGCTTTGTTTCACCAAGTCGACATATAGCTTACATACATGTATAGTATCGAACAACGTTTTCTTTTTCCATTGGATTCGATGGAGGAGGGACCCACCATCAAAGATGGTAAATGTCGCTTCTTTGTTTGTTTGTTCAAAGCTTGGGCACATTTGCCCAATGGTATCCGCCACCTGTGATTTTATTGCTTCCCTCATCATTCCGCAGTCGTTGAATAATGGCATCGGATGAGCTGATAATTCATATTGCAGAAAGTGATCTATATCGTGTTCATCTGTGTGAGCAATCCCCACAGCAAGGAGTCATTGGAATAATAGCTGCAGGTCGATGCTCACTTCTTCACCACCAATGCGGACCTGTTTATCTTGGCCGAGTAGCACAACAGTATCCTTTCTAGAAAACATAAACTGGAACGTATCTTTACCGTACATTTTCTCGAAAATATTCTCTCCCACCTGCTTCGCTTTGTGCACGTTAACAGTGTGATCTCCCGTGAGACCACTGGTAATGCTACGTAGGTCTTTTGTTCGCTCAAATGGATTGTTCTCACACATAAACTTGAAAATGTTCATTGTGTCTTTGTTATCCAATTCACTCTAGAGAAAGCCAACTCCTTATGTTGTTCAGTGTAAGGCTGGGAATCGATATGAAATTTCAATATCGATTATCGGCAAGAATTTTTCAGCGATTATCGATAATAAGCGATTATCATTTTTCCGGAAAAATCCAAACTTTACCGACCTGTTATTTGTGTTAGTCGACACAGGCTACCACTATTTGTTGTATTTGTTCTTCAACAGTCATGTTTAATAATAAAAATATTCCAAAACATCTTCAGTCTTTAAACATATTATATTTATTAATATTATACAATATGTCAATACCCAATCTTTAAAAAAAAAGAAACAAAAGTAAATTGAACTTATTTATCTTCATTACTAGAGTCTATGAAGGTAGATAACGGTCGTCGGTTCCGGAAAAACCAAAACAATTCCATACCTCGGTTTTTGCCTTTCCCGGGAAGTCAAAACCGTGTTTGGGCTGTATCTGACATGATTTAGTAATAAAAGCTGAGTTTTATCGTGAAAACAGACGATTTCTCTACAAATCAATTGTAGAGCAAAGCGGGGAGATAATTCTAATTTTACATATATACGTGCGATTGTCATTGATCACAAAGTGAGTGACCTATTTTAGTTTCAAATAGTAGTAACAACAAAAACAACGAAAATATTAAAATAATGTATTTAATCTTAAAGTTTAGTTTTTATACGCCCACATTGAAATGTGGTTGAAATATATAAAACTGCCATTTAAAACCATCATACATGTCCACTATCCTGACTAGTTTCGTCAAATAAATTTTAACTTTTTCAAAGGAACAGTTCAACAGAAACAGGAAACAAATTTGAAAAATGATGTCATATGTTGATGACATCACTAAGTTGTAATGGTTGCCCTGTCGTTGGTAACATGTAAGTTCTTCATTTTCTAGAAAGGTGATCTATCACATGAAAATGTGATGATACTATTAACAAAGGTGCCCAGTGCTCACTCTGGGTTCAATTTTCCTTCCGCCAATTTTTCATTTTAATTTATTAGCCATATATTTTTTCCACCAAAAAAAGAACGAATATCTATTCTATTATAATTTTTTAGTCATTTTTATTTACATATAATATACATATGATATTACAATTTACAAAATTCTTCACTGCTTTGCAGAAGCCCATTTTTTAGAGCTTTTTCAACATATTTTTCTTTATAACAGAAATTGTGATCAAGCACTTACTGGTATATCAAGGATTTGAAAATTTTCATTCATCTTTAAGAGATCTACATTTTTCAAATGCACAAACATACATTATGTAAGGACTAAGAGCTGAATCTTTCTTTAGTGATGATGATCGAGGCTGGGCCTAATATCAAACGCTAATATTAATAATCTCGGTTCAAAGGAAGCAAATTGACTCAAATTTTCACAATATTCCATTTACGTTATTTATTTTTTAACTATTATATAGTCAGTTCGGGAGTATTTTGGTGGTAAAATACCCCCCCCCCCAAAAAAAATTCTTCTATCGGACGTTTTCGCTTACGGCCCATTATTATTAATGGCATGTGATTAGAAAATAACTGACTTTTGTTCGTTCGTTTCTGGCGTTTAATATCGACTTCCATATAAACTTTAACAACAAACCTGGCTTTATTTATTAACGATACGTGCAACAGAAGCAGGAAAAGGATAAAACAGACGTCATAGTTCAATAATCTCACACAAATCGAACGAGTATTATTCACGGTGTCCGCCATTTTGTATATATAGAAACCGTCAAAAAAAGCCAACGGTTCGTATTTGGAGACAAACAATTAAATCGTTTGTCTCTTGATTAGTTTATTACTACTCTTACTGTATATACTAATCAACGCTAATCCGAGATTGATCAAAAGGCAAAGGATTAGTACTTGATTGATTGATAAATGACTCAGCCAAGCGTGATAGATTGTAACGTGTGTGCACGGCGTGGAAATCAAAACTTTGTGGAAAGAAATTTTTTTTAGCCATGGTTAAAGAAGAACTGCCAAAAATTTCGCCAGATTGAATATTTTAACGCAAAAATTATATTTTTATCGCCATTGGCGGAAATGGCGATCGACAGCGTGAGCACTGAAGGTGCCTATTTGACGAAACTAGTCAGGATAGTGGACATGTATGATGGTTTTAAATGGCAGTTTTATATATTTCAACCACTACAATTATGCTGTTTATGTATCCAGTTACCTAGTAATTGTGATCCCATCAGAAATTCGTTGGAAGATTGGTTTGAGGATGCCTACTGTAAATATTTGTGGATTTTCACATTGAAATGTGGTCGTATATTGTCGTCGCCCCCGTCCGTCTGTGAGTGACCTATTTTAGTTTCAAATAGTAGTAACAACAAAAACAACAAAAATATTAAAATAATGTATTTAATCTTAAAGTTTAGTTTTTATATGCCCACATTGAAATGTGGTCGTATATTGTCGTCGCGTCCGGCCGGCCGGCGGTCGGGCGTCCACAATTGCTTGTGGACGCTCTAGAGGCCAAAGTTAATATCCAATTGACTTTGAAATTTATACACAGTGTTTAAGGTCATGAGACGAAAAAGCCTATTGTTTTTCAGCGATTTCCGATAATAACTACCAGATTATGGCCCTTGATCACTTCAAAAAATCTTGTGGACGCTCTAGAGTCCAAAGTGTTTTTATCAAAATTGATTTGAACATTCATAATTTCGTTGTGTTACTCCTGTGTAACTTTGATCCGGTTAAGACTTTGATTGGCTATTGCACACAAGGCCCAGCCTTTATGTGTAAACGACGTTAATCAAAATGTCAGAAAAAGCAATCTACTATCGCCTTGAAATAAAAAAGAGGGCATTTGTCAGGTAGGATTTTATGCTTAATTGTAGTTGGATGTGGCAGAAATGTTATAAATAACAATAATCAATCGTTGTTTTGATGAAAAATGCTGTCAATTTTGAGTACTTTTAGCGAATGTGAGACAATTTCTTATCTCGAAACATGGAGGGTTGAGAGATTAAGGTTTGTTATCTAGGTGCATAAATGAAACAAGACTTTTACTTTATAAAAATACCCTGTAGTAGTGAAGGCACCTTTTCATATCAAGTACAGCACATGTCTCATGCACTGTATTGACCTCTAAAGAAACGGCAATAGATTATCAGGTCAGCCAGCGAAAAAATTAAAGGGGTTACATGTGCGGATAAGCGGTTTTGACAGTCTGTTTATTTGAAAATATTTCTGATCAGTTGCGTAGCTAGAGGTTGTTCTGTCTATGCGGTCCTCAACTGTGCTGCCCCCCTCCCCCAACGTTCACGTTGAAACAACCCAATATTTTGAGCTGTAATTTTGAAACTAGGTATTGATACACCATTCCTCTACATTTTGGTGCTTAAATTTCATACAAAGATTTTAACAGTCTCAGAAACAAAAGTTTGTCAACGCATCATTTGTAGACAGACATTTCTAAGACTGTTAAAATCAGGAAGGTCCCTGTATTAAATGTAAAATATAGACCTTCAGCTTCGGTTATATTACATCAAATCCAATCGTATTTATTTTTATCACCTATTGAATTCGACTCTAAAGTGTTAACACCACTTTATAGTCACAGTATACATAGGCGTACGGGGAAATATTTGACTTGGGGGGGGGGGGGGGCCCAAAAATGTAGTTAGGTTCTTAGAATGTTAATCGTGGCTTACTGTACTCCAAACAATAGAGGGTTTGAGTCTTTAAGATTTCTATTTAATTGCCAAACTATAGACACTCTGAATTAAAATTCGCTGTTAAATTGGACACATTCAAGAACACAATATATTTTTATACAACTTTTGCAAAGTAAAATTGTGTGCCCAAATTTTCCCAGCATTTGGTGCCCAAAATGGGGTAGTCCGCAGCTTGTACACCTAGTATATCTCCCGTAATCTTGAAAAACCTAGTAACATCGTTAAATGTAGATTTGAGAAAGCAAAGGAAAACTGTTTTGTTTCAGAATTAAGCTACTGAATATAAAACCAATTTTATTTTGTCTTTTTAGATGAAGATAATTAGGCTGACAGTTGTTCTATAAAAAAACAAGATAAAATGGCTTCCTCAGAACATGATGAAGTACCAGTACAGTTGTCTGGTAACAGTGTGGGTATTTTAAGCAATGTTGCTGAAAGTAGTGTTACTTTCTGTGTTGATACATCAGGTAGCATGTACAACTGTTTACACATGGTTAAAGAACAATTAGTAGAGGCTTTATATAAACATGCAAAACATTCCAGTGAAAATCCATTGTTTAACATCATAGAATTTAATACATATGTGACACAGTGGTCAGATAAGATGGTGAAATGTTCTCCCGAAACAGTGTCCGTTGCAGCTAAATGGATTAGTGAGCTTAGTGCTAAAACTGGAACAAACACTCAAGATGCCTTAATTACTGCCCTTAGTGATCCTGATTGTAAAGCAGTGTATTTAATTACTGATGGATTACCTGATCAAAATCCAGAAGATATATTAGATCAGGTTGTTTATGCCAGTGGTAATCGACCAGTACATTGTATTTATTTAATGGGTGAAAAGGCTGATAGTGCATCCATAGAATTTTTAGAAGATCTTGCCATAGAAACTTATGGGAGTTTCCATGCTGCCAGTTTGACAATTAAAGGTTGTGTTGAGAAGGTGACTTCAGTATACGAATCTGATCATTCTAATGTTATTAGAACAAGTAATGACAGTATTTTACCTAGATCTAAAAGATGTTCTGTTACTACCACATTAGCCATGGATCCAATAGAAAGTGTCCTCCTCAATTCTCCTGTGGCAACCCCAATTTACTATCCATGTAGCTTCCCACCATTATTTGGTTTTCGTTACTATAATCCCTCGTATTGGAGTCAATATCAGCCAGCTAAGGGCTGGTTAAAAACTCAAGATAAATTACTTGATGTCGCTCATGACATAGAACTGTCTCCAGCAGCGGGAGCTCTTTTAATTGGCAAAAAAGTTCTAGCTAGAAGGCAAAGTGATGGTTATTTTTATCGGGGAACTGTACAAAGCCAGGTAATTATATTACTCTTCTTTGTCTTAAAACCTTCTCAGCAAAATTTGTCTCATCTAATAATTGATTTACTGGGTAAGCTTAACTAGTTACATGTATAATAGAGCTACATAAAACTGCCATAATAGTACATAAATTATTGTTCCCCGCCTTTCGTCCGTCCGTCTGTCTGTCCGTCACACTTTTTGGGACACAATAACTCTCTTCCTAATTGAGCTAGAATGTTCAAACTTGGTGTATGTGTTTATTAGGTCAATGCCTTGATGGAGATCGAAGCATTTTCCGCTTAGGGTAAGCAGAGATAAGCAATTTGATTGGTTGATGCTTTGGGACACAATCACTTTAGTTCTAATTAATTGAGAGTGATGAAACTTGGTGTATAGTTTCATTACAGTAATACCTTGACTACGTTCGATAATGAGCATTTTCTGCTCAGGGTAAGCAGAGCGATAAGCAGTTTGATTGGTCGAGACTTTGGAACACAATAACTCTCCTTCTCTAATTGAGTTCAAATGTTCAAACTCGGTGTATATGCTTATTAGGTCAATGCCTTGATGGAGTTCGAAGATGAGTATTTTCCGCTTAGGGTAAGCAGAGATAAGCAATTTGATTGGTTGATGCTTTGGGACACGATAACTTTAGTTCTTATTAAGTGAGAGTGATGAAACTTGGTGTATAGTTTCATTACAGTAATACTAGGTGGAAAAGGTGATTTTGAGAAAATGATTATACATTTGATTTTATTAGTTTATTAAGTAGATCTCATCAGTCTTCTCACAAAACTTTTTACAGATTCAAAATCGGATGAAAACTTTTTTTTTTTATTGAGGCCCAAAGTTGCGATTTTTGACTTTCCGCGGAAGAAAGGTTTTTCAACGCTTTGAAAAGGTCATTTTTGGTGGTTTTTGTGATGTCATAGTTCATTTCATACCCAAACTATCAAAAATATAGATGTATATTCATGAAATACAACTTTAAAGCTAATGATGTTTCAATTTTCACATTTGTGTAACAATTACTCCGGTTTCCCCAACAACTCCAAAATACGCAGGTTTTCTCAAAAATTCCATTTTTTCAAAGCGAATTTGGTCAATTTTTTCATCCAAAATTGGTCTTATCCATGTTATATCTGAAATAATCAACCTGATTGTTATGCATTTTAAAATCAGTAGCTATCAAGTAACATTAAAAGGAAAAAAAAGCGTCAAATTATCTATGTATGCCTTTTCTCAAGAGCTGGATTTATGTTCATTTTTGAACAATTGTCCGCGGCACACATTTGCCTATTTTTGGGGTGTTTTGGGGACATTAATATAATAAGAAAGAATGGAGATACGGAAATGAAATTATGGGAATATGTCAAAAAGTTTGTGAATTTTTAAAATTACATATTTCCAATCTGCCATATATTATCAATTTTGGTTGTCATAGCAACAAAAATGGAAAAAATGCAATTTTTGACAATTTTCAACGCTATTTACTATAACCTAAAAGTTGATCACCACATTTAAAAATAAGCATTTTAAAATATTTCAAACCTAAGTAATGTCAAATGATATGAATTGCATAAGTTTGAGCCAAATATTAAGTAGTTTGAGTGGTTACCATAGCAACCGCTGTATATTTTTTTAAAAAAAGCATCATTTTCTGATAATTTTCTCAATAATATTAATTTTTATATTATTTTCAGTAGCTGTCAGGTAATGATTGAATAAATAAATAATAACAAAATATTTATATTCCATCTCTTTATACGCTGGAAAGGGGTTCACTTTGAAAAACATTCTGCAATTGGAAATCGCCCAATTTTAGGCTTAACAAAATTATGAAGGAATTGAGATATTCAAGAGAAATTTGTGTACCTACTGGTAAATGTAGTGAATTTTTATACGCCCACATTTTCATGTGGACGTATTATGTCGTCGCCCCTGTCCGGCCGGCCGGCCGTCCGTTCGGCCGTCCACAATTTGTTTGTGGACTCTCTACAGGTCACAATTCTTATCTGATTTTGACGAAACTTGAAATATAGGTTTATCCCCAAAAGATCTCGGCTGCTTTCGATATTGGCATGTATCGGATCAAAACTTCATGGATTATGGCCCCTGATTGTACGAAAAATCACGTTTTTAGCTTGTGGACCCTATAGAGGTCACAATTTTGAACCGATTTTGATGAAACTTGACATGCATGTTTGTAACCCAAAGATCTTGGTTCCTTTCGATATTTGCGGCTATCGGAATGTAATTTCCTGAATTATGGCCCCTGATTGTCCGAAAAATCACCCTTTTTAGCTTGTGGTCCCTCTGGAGGTCACAATTATTATTCGATTTAAAAAACCGTTTGATTATATCACCGTTACACCCTAAGGAAGGTTGAGTTCGAATTTCGGGAAAATCAGACGAAAATTGCCATACAAAATGGCCGCCGTTTGTACGCGAATACTGTTAAAAAATGGTATATCAAGGTTGTGGTCACAATTTTGATTCGATTTTGATGAAACTTGAAATTCATGGTTATAACCCAAAGATCTTGCTTCCTTTCGATATTTGCGCATATCGGATCGTAACTTCCTGAATTATGGCCCCTGATTATACGCGAAATCGCCTTTTTTTTAGCTTGGAGGTCACAAATATTATCCGATTTAAAAAAAACGTTTGATTATATTACCGTTACACCGTAAGGAAGGTTGAGATTGAATTTCGGGAAAATCAGACTAAAATTGCCACACAAAATGGCCGTCTTTTATACGCGAATACTGTTAAAAAATGGTATATCAAGGTTGTGGACCCTGTAAAGGTCACAATTTTAATTCGATTTTGATGAAACTTGAAATTCATGGTTATAACCCAAAGATCTTGGTTCTTTTCGATATTTGCGCATATCCTCCTTTCTTTAGCTTGTGGTCCCTCTGGAGGTCACAATTATTATCCAATTTAAAAAAACGTTTTATTATATCACCGTTACACTGTAAGGAAGGTTGAGTTTGAATTTCGGGAAAATCGGACCAAAATTGACAGACAAAATGGCCGCCGTTTGTACGCGAATACTGTTAAAAAAATGATATATCATGGTTGTGGACCCTGTATAGGTCACAATTTTAATTCGATTTTGATGAGGAAGGTTGAGTTCTAATTTCGTGAAAATCGTACCAAAATTGCCAGACGAAATGGTCGCCGTTTGTACGCGAATAGTGTAAAAATATGGTATATCATGGTTGTGGACTCTCTACAGGTCACAATTCTTATCCGATTTTGATGAAAAGTCACATTTCTAGGTTGTGTACCGTCACACCATAATCATTGTCGGTTTCGAATTTCATTAATATCAGACTGGAACTGACCAACTAAATGGCTGCTCCCAATACAGTATGAAATACAGGACTTAAAGATGTAGGAAAAATCACTTTCGGTATTGCTTGTTCTCTGTCCATCTCTCGAAAATGTGGGCGTATCCTGCCTGACAGTGCCAGCCTATCTTTTGTCTACATGACGCCATCATATGATACCAGCGAAAATGACGCTATTTGCCGAAACTATTTATAAGGAAGGCACCCCTCTGGACAATTGTTGAAAAGTTGATGTTGAAAGGTATGATTCTTGGATTTGGTTATGATCTGAAACGATCATTTTTTTTTTGTTCCATTCGAAAAACTGTTTTTTTTTCATTCTCGTGTAGATCTCTGAAACTAAAGCAGATAGAGTTCTGAATATCTTTAAAATTACTTATCCTTTCTCTTCTATAATAGGGGGGTTGGGATGGCCTAGTGGACTAGAGTGCCGCGCTTCGACCTCTAGCTGGCCGGTCACCTCTGGCTTGCGGCTGTGGTTTCGAGCCCTGGTGTGAGCGTATGTGGCATGGAGACAGGGGCGCCTTCTCAACCTCGTGGGTTTCCTCCGGGCACTCCAGTTTCCTCCCACTGCTAAAGACCCCTACGCGCAAGCAAATTATTGAAATAAGATTAAACCATATGTTAGTCCCGAAATGACCTAGTTTGTGTTGAGTGGACGTTAAACCCCATTTCTCTCTCTCTCTCTTCTATAATACTTAATATTTGGTTGTACAGCAATCAAAACAAAAACAAACCCCCAAAAAGGCAATGTTGTTCAATGTTCAAACCAATTGATCACCATGACAAACCAATTGATTATGGTACATTTTAAGTACTGTAGCAGAAATCATTTTAGCACATATTTACAGCCCATGTAATATAAAATATTATGAATTATATAATTTTAGTGAAATATTAAGGATTTTGGATGGTTGCCATAGCAACCACATAATTTTAAAGAAAGGGCAACTGACGAACTGTTTCATTATCACTGTTCTCAGCATTCTTTGCTTACATTATTGTTAGAATTCTGCTTTTTATACGCCCACATTTTCATGTGGACGTATTATGTCGTCGCCCCTGTCCGTCCGGACGTCCGTCCGTCCGTCCGGACGTCCGTCCGGACGTCCGTCCGTCCACAATTTGTTTGTGGACTCTCTACAGGTCACAATTCTTATCCGATTTTGACGAAACTTGAAATATAAGTTTATCCCCAAAAGATCTCGGTTCCTTTCGATATTGGCATGTATCGGATCAAAACTTCATGGATTATGGCCCCTGATTGTACGAAAAATCACGTTTTTAGCTTGTGGACCCTATAGAGGTCACAATTTTGAACCGATTTTGATGAAACTTGACATGCATGTTTGTAACCCAAAGATCTTGGTTCCTTTCGATATTTGCGTCTATCGGAATGTAATTTCCTGAATTATGGCCCCTGATTGTCCGAAAAATCACCCTTTTTAGCTTGTGGTCCCTCTGGAGGTCACAATTATTATTCGATTTAAAAAACCGTTTGATTATATCACCGTTACACCCTAAGGAAGGTTGAGTTCGAATTTCGGGAAAATCGGACCAAAATTGCCATACAAAATGGCCGCCGTTTGTACGCGAATACTGTTAAAAAATGGTATATCAAGGTTGTGGACCCTGTGGAGGTCACAATTTTGATTCAATTTTGATGAAACTAGAAATTCATGGTTATAACCCAAAGATCTTGCTTCCTTTCGATATTTGCGCATATCGGATCGTAACTTCCTGAATTATGGCCCCTGATTATACGCAAAATCGCCTTTTTTTTAGCTTGGAGGTCACAATTATTATTCGATTTAAAAAAACGTTTGATTATATCACCGTTACACCCTAAGGAAGGTTGAGTTCGAATTTCGGGAAAATCGGACGAAAATTGCCATACAAAATGGCCGCCGTTTGTACGCGAATACTGTTAAAAAATGGTATATCAAGGTTGTGGACCCTGTGGAGGTCACAATTTTGATTCGATTTTGATGAAACGTGAAATTCATGGTTATAATCCAAAGATCTTGCTTCCTTTCGATATTTGCGCATATCGGATCGTAACTTCCTGAATTATGGCCCCTGATTATACGCAAAATCGCCTTTTTTTAGCTTGGAAGTCACAATTATTATCCGATTTAAAAAAACGTTTGATTATATTACCGTTACACCGTAAGGAAGGTTGAGTGTGAATTTCGGGAAAATCAGACCAAAATTGCCATACAAAATGGCTGCCGTTTGTACGCGAATACTGTTAAAAATGGTATATCAAGGTTGTGGACCCTGTAACGGTCACAATTTTAATTCGATTTTGATGAAACTTGAAATTCATGGTTATAACCCAAAGATCTTGGTTCTTTTCGATATTTGCGCATATCGGATCGTAACTTCCTGAATTATGGCCCCTGGTTATACGCAAAATCCCCCTTTCTTTAGCTTGTGGTCCCTCTGGAGGTCACAATTATTATCCAATTTAAAAAAACGTTTGATTATATCACCGTTACACTGTAAGGAAGGTTGTGTTTGAATTTCGGGAAAATCGGACCAAAATTGACAGACAAAATGGCCGACGTTTGTACGCGAATACTGTTAAAAAAATGATATATCATGGTTGTGGACCCTGTATAGGTTACAATTTTAATTCGATTTTGATGAGGAAGGTTGAGTCTTAATTTCGTGAAAATCGTACCAAAATTGCCGGACGAAATGGTCGCCATTTGTACACGAATAGTGTAAAAATATGGTATATCATGGTTGTGGACTCTCTACAGGTCACAATTCTTATCCGATTTTGATGAAAAGTCACATTTCTAGGTTGTGTACCGTCACACCATAATCATTGTCGGTTTCGAATTTCATTAATATCAGACTGGAACTGACCAACTAAATGGCTGCTCCCAATACAGTATGAAATACAGGACTTAAAGATGTAGGAAAAATCACTTTCGGTATTGCATGTTCTCTGTCCATCTCTCGAAAATGTGGGCGTATCCTGCCTGGCAGTGCCAGCCTATCTTTTACATATTATTATTATTTCTACTCAGAAGATAACAACATTGACAAATAGAAAAATATTCTCTAGGTAGGCTAGTCTAAGGACTAAATAAAAATAGTAAAAGTAGGTTACTCAGTTACTGATACTGATAGGCTATGGCCTACTGGCCTAGTCATGTTTAAGGCCTGTGCCCTACCATTTTGACTAGTCGAAGATTTTTTTTTTTTTTTTACTTCACTTTTTATTTCTATTATTCCTTCAAATCAGTATATGTAGCATATTGAGCAACTTTCTTATTTTTGTATATTTAAATCAATGTAAATAAATATCAAATAAAGGCCTAAGAAGAGGCCTTACGCTTGTCGTTTCTTTCAATTTGTTATTGTTAAACTGATCGACAAATGTGTGATACTCGAGGTGTTAATTAGTTCCCCCAAAAAACAGAATTAAATTTATAATAATTAGTATGACAACTGTTGTTATATAATGCTAAATTATTTAATAAAAAGTTTTGCAAAATTGGGTATCCGTATCGACATATATTATTTATTGACATGACTGACCTAATTATTTATTCATCTATTTATGTCCGTCGGTTCCCAACGACAAATCCAGAAATAGTCTATAGAGCCATTATTCAAATTATTTCAGCTGGCGTTGATTCTTTTGTTTGTCCAACTTTATTTGGGTACAATTCTCTTTTTAAGTGGAAAGAAATCTTATGTATTATCCATAGACTTGTACGGTACTGCATTATCGTCCTCACGCCTACGGTCAGTACAGACTACACAGAGAGAGACCCGTATGGATATTTTCCGGTTTCATTTCCATTCGCGTCCACAGAAATACATTAACAATGGGCTTGAATAATTCATTGAACAGCGAATTTATGATTTCAGAGCATTGAAACAGTCGTCAATTTTACAGAATTTTTCCATTCTTGAAATATGTTTGGTGTTAAAAAGTAGAGACGTGTGGTAGCAATCTGTTTCACAGAGAAATACTGACGAATTAACTCTGTAACGGATGCCTGTCCAAAACACGTGCGTTGACTGCATGCCTCGTAGTCATTGGCTCAACGGCTCGTTCAATGTTTACTTAACACCTAACTGCTTCGGGCTAAATGATGCATTTTACTCATTTTAATACCCATTTACACTAAATAGGAAATATTTTTTAACCACAAATACGTTAAACGTCTGTGTTATTAACATTTTTTAAATTTAGGTACAAACAAGTTTAAATAATAATATGTATCCTCATCATAAAATGCTGTCTTAATAATTTTGTAGAATATAAAAATCTAACCAAAAGATTCTAAATAACATATGTGTGTTGAGTACTTTTGTCTAAGTATAAACATCTTTTACACTAAATATCATTATGAGTATGAACAAGTTTAATTTAAGATATAATTTGAATTATTGTGTCAATATGTGTACTACTCTAGGTTTAATTCTAAAAATTTTGTACAGAATACTGTTTTCTGAGTATGAACAAATTTCAGCATATAAGTTAAATATGTGAGTAGAGTACTACTGTCTTAGTAGCAAGTTATAAAATGTTGTCTTAATGTGTGCATTGAATACTTTTGTCCAAGTATTAACAAGTTTTAAGCATAAAATATTATATGAAATTCAGATTTGACATGTTTACAGAATACTACATGTATTATCTAAGGATAAACAAGTTTTAATATAATATATCATTTATACAATGTTGTCTTGATTTGTTTATAAGATACTATTTTCTAAGATCTAAGAGCAATTTGTGAAATGATAGATTATTATGAAATATTGAGTATATTGTAGTAAATTCTTTTGTCTTAATCTAAACAAAATTGCAATACAATATATCATTATAATTGCTGTTTTAAAATGTTAATATAATAGGCATTATTATATAATACATGTACTGTCTTAATCTCTTTATAGAATATCATTATTTAATAATTATTTAAATAATTGCAACATAGCATATTATTATTACCTATTGTGATATTGTATCAATCAAATCATAGACTAATACTATTGCCTAAAAAAGGAGAAAAGTTTCACTACAATATATTTTTATGGAAAATTGTATTGAATTAGTGAATGCTGTTTCATAGAAACGGTGGCCATTGATGGGTCAAAATTGTATTAGTATTTTTACATAACACTAGTTACACTACTATCTTAGTATAAAGATCCTGACAAGTTTCATAACTTATTACTATGGAATATTATATCAATATTTTGTCTTTTGAATAATTTTGTCTAAGTATGAGTACAGTATGATCCAGTTTCAATATAACATAGTATTACTATGTAAGGTGTACAGAATACTAATATCATAATATGAACCAGTTTCAATCTAACATTTTATTGTGAAATATTGTATAGACTTAAATATGACCAAGTTACAACATTCGGCCTTATTTTGAAAATGTTGACCTGATATGTGTACAGAGTGCTAATATTTAAGTATGAACCAGTTTAAACTTAACATATTACTATGAAATATTGCATATGACCCAAGCCACGATAAGGTGTAGAACTTCAGATGAAAAGACAGCAAAATTTAAATCAATTTTTTCCAATTCTTGAGGGGTCAAAAACTTGTATTAATAATTCATCTTTCAAATTTTGTAAAGGAAAAGATAACTTGTTGTTTTGTATTTGTGCAAATACACATTTTGAAGACCATGTGAGCTTGTAACAGACGTTACATGTCCAATTAATATTTGCTCTAAATTTGCTAATAAATACCTGCCCAGTTGATTTGTAGTGTGATAATATCAAAATCTATATTCATGAATATAAAAATATGGTTTTGTACCCAGTTACCCCCTAGAAATTGGCAAGAATCTTTCCTGGACATCTGGTTTCAAAGCACTGGGAAATTTCTGAACTGATTACTCTTCTACCCTTTTTCTTGGGCTTGATTTCCTTGTTATTCGCATCTAATATTGTGTAATATTTGATAAATTTTTATTATATTATTAAATTTTACTGGTTTGTACTGATTTTTCAATAATGTATAAAATATTTGTAACGGACGTGACACCCTACTATGTAACGGACGTGACTTTTTGTAACGGACGTTACTATTGACCATATTAACAGGGCAAGATCTGAATGCAATGTGGGTGTTTAATGATCATATTCATACTTAGTTCAGGGACATTGTATAGAAAGACAATTTACACATAATAACAGTAATGAATTGTAGTAAAGTTTCTATAGATTATCTTAGCTTCTTTTTGTATGACCACTCTATTGTGGACAAACTGTGCTTAAAAAAAACTTTACTACAATAGAATGTTCACACAGGTGGTAGTGCGGTCTAATGCATGTGCTTTAGATCATAAGATCTGTCATTGGGTCAGTATCATGGTTTTGAGCCCACACTTATGCGTGACAAGGACTATGGTCATTTGCCTTGCTTCATGGGTTTTCTCCAGGTTTCTTGCACGTTGACAGAACATAAACTAAATGTATTTGTAATGATTTTTTATTTATTCGGCAAAAAAGTGTATGTAATCCGAGTCCCCTGCATTTGCATCTGCGGGTTTGGAACAATCGACAATATATCATCAGCCAAAATATTATATTCTGCTTCATCAGCAGTCCATTTGTCGTTTCGAATTTTTGTAAAATACAGAACAGACAATGGTTTGGTAGATGTGATCTGAAATGATAGAAAAGCATGATTAGTTAGATACATGAAAAAATATCATTACTAATGACTCTAGTTAAAGTTGCATCCAGGCTTTGGCTGGAAATCAGACTCTGTAAATAAGGTATAATTAGTTAAGATTCTGATAAAGAGAATATTAATTTGTTATTTGATTTTAGAAATTAATACAATATAAGTTAAATATATTTTAGGGGTTAGATTACAGAAAAGACTACATAATAGATTAGAACCAAGAATCTTAACTAATTATACCTTATTTATAACTTCTTTGTAAAACTATTACCCAAACGAAACAAATAAATAAAATGAAGTTTAACGTTCAACAGTGACACTGCGGCCGACTGTTTTGGTGGAATCAAGATAACAAATATGGTAACAGTAAGTAAATACGAAATTGGTTCAGGAATTCGATGAGACAAGCAATTTGAATAGTTGAAAATCGTAGACTCAGACTAAGAATAATAATACCCTGAGGATTTTGGAACACACCCTAGAAACTGGTGTGGGTAGAAGACCATGTGCTCTAATGGTACTAGTTTCATAGATTTATGCCACCATACAGGACAATATTTGTGTGATTGAGCACCATCAGTGATATAGCTGGTTTGATATTTCCGAATATAATTTTAACACAAGAGATTATTGCTACGATGGATGTGTTATGAAGACTTCAAGAGAGGTAAGTGACGAACGCAAAAGGAAAACACAAGTTATCCTTCTACTACTCACTAATAATTACTTCAAAGATCATAAGTTATGGGAAGATTTCTGACTGTGGGAAGATATCTAACAATTCAAAAAAAAAAATAATCGTTCCTAGTAAGTACAGAATGAATAAAAACAAGGTAAGGTATTGACTATTTCTATTTTTCGTTTTCCCAATCTAGTGACATTCAATTACTTTTTTGAATTATAAGATATCCCTTTCGCAGCCTCACATAACTTTTGGTCTTGGACGGAATCATTAGGAATAAAAAAATGTGCCTTTTTCAATTCAATCAGTTATGTAGGATAACTTGTGTTTTCCTTTGCATTCATCACTTCCCTTTCTTGAAATCTTTAAACTGTTCAAGCAAAATTAAAAAAAAGAAACTATATCAGGAACAATAACTCATGCTTGATTGTCAAATGAATTGCTCATGAGGCTGAATGAAAATAAACCCCAAGTTTTGCATACAGGGGTGTTTATCTCCAAAATAATATGTAACAAACTGTAAAATAACAAATAAATACTGAAACAATTTGTGAACAAGTCTTACAACTGCAGGAAGAGCATCTTGTCCATGTTTTAAAAGAACGTGCATCCCAGAACTTAAATTTAGGCTAAAAAATAAAGAGGTCAAAATCCAGCCATCAATTCAAAGCAGGTCACCTATTTAAACATTACCAACTCTGGAAAAATTAAACTGAAGGACCAATGCATTTGCCAGGTTTCTAACTAAATAGATCACCCTACTTTACAAAAGAAATTTTTAATTGTACTCAATACAGTTCGTAAATTTATAAATCGGCGTTAATTTAAATTTAAGGAATCCTATGATCTAAAGGTGTCATTTAAACACCTCCCCAGATTTCAATGTCCTTTTTAGGCCTTAGAAGAAAAAAAATGTACCTGTTTTCTGTACTGAGGTCTGTTGTCTTCTCTGACCCTATGTTAATTTCCGGTTCCATCAAACTGTAAAATAACAAATAAATACTGAAACAATTCGTGAACAAGTCTTACAACAGGCTTCTAACTTAAATGATCACCGAAAGAAATTTTTAATTGTACTCAATACAGTTCGAAAATGTTATTAATCAGCGTTAATTTAAATTTAAGGAATCCTATGATCTAAGGGAATACCTCTCCAGATTTCAATGTCCTTTTTAGGCCTTAGAAGAAAAAAATGTACCTGTTTTCTGTATGAAGGTCTGTGGTCTTCTCTGACGCTATGTTTATTTCCGGTTCGATCAAACTGTAAAATAACAAATAAATACTGAAACAATTCGTGAACAAGTCTTACCACAGACTTCAAAACTTAAATGATCACCCTACTTTACAAAAGAAATTTTTAATTGTACTCAATACAGTTTGTAAATTTATAAATCGGCATTAATTTAAATTTAAGGAATCCTATGATCTAAAGGTGTCATTTAAACACCTCCCCACATTTCAATGTCCTTTTTAGGCCTTCGAAGAAAAAAATGTACCTGTTTTCTGTATTAAGGTCTGTGGTCTTCTCCGACACTATATTAATTTCCAGTTCCATCAAACTGTAAAATAACAAATAAATACTGAAAAAATTTGTGAACAAGTCTTACCACAGACTTCAAACTTAAATGATCAGCTTACTTTACGAAAGAAATTTTTAATTGTACTCAATACAGTTCGAAAATTTATAAATCGGCATTAATTTAAACTTAAGGAATCCTATGATCTAAAGGTGTCATTTAAACACCTCCCCACATTTCAATGTCCTTTTTAGGCCTTCGAAGAAAAAAATGTACCTGTTTTCTGTATTAAGGTCTGTGGTCTTCTCCGACACTATATTAATTTCCAGTTCCATCAAACTGTAAAATAACAAATAAATACTGAAAAAATTCGTGAACAAGTCTTACCACAGACTTCAAACTTAAATGATCACCTTACTTTACGAAAGAAATTTTTAATTGTACTCAATACAGTTCAAAAATTTTATTAATCAGCGTTAATTTAAATTTAAGGAATCCTATGATCTAAGGGTGTCATTAAAACACCTCTCCAGATTTCAATGTCCTTTTTAGGCCTTAGAAGAAAAAAAATGTACCTGTTTTCTGTACTGAGGTCTGTGGTCTTCTCTGACGCTATGTTTATTTCCGGTTCCATCAAACTGTAAAATAACAAATAAATACTGAAACAATTTGTGAACAAGTCTTACCACAGACTTCAAACTTAAATGATCACCCTACTTTACAAAAGAAATTTTTAATTGTACTCAATACAGTTCGTAAATTTATTAATCAGCGTTAATTTAAATTTAAGGAATCCTATGATCTAAGGGTGTCATTTAAACACCTCTCCTTTTTAGGCCTTAGAAGAAAAAAATGTACCTGTTTTCTGTATTAAGGTCTATTGTCTCCTCTGGCACCATGTTCGTTTCTGGTTCCAACAGATCTATACCTAGATCCCCATACAATGATAAATCGATGTCTAAATCCATACCCTTTATTTCTTCTGTTTCAAACTGTGGTGTTTCTACTTGTAATTGTGTGGTAGCACATGTTAAAATTGGAAGGAGAAGGACAAAATGGTTTGGGCTCCATAAGGCTTCATTCTTAGCCTTGCCATCTATGTTCGTCCAGAAAATATAACAGGGTTCTTTTGAAGATGATGAAACTTCAATGGTTGGTACAATTTCCCTGTTCAAATGTTTTCTGACCGTGAAACCACCATACTTGGGATAGACCGAAATGACAGAACGCTTAAGTATATTGGACAAAGCATGCAGCTGCCATATGCCCATAAAGGACCCTGCTTTTCTAACAGACATAGTTTCCTTGATGAACGTTTCCTCAATGACCTGTTTAGAAATTCTTCTACCAAATTTGTATTCATCCGAATACATAACATAAGATTTAACAAGATCTTCCTTTACAGTCAATCCACGACATAACAATACACTATCAGTTAGTGTTTCCTTGTTCAATACCATTTCGATAACAATTCGAGATCTCATTTCCTCATGATTTTCTTCATTACCAAAGATAAATTTACTAGAACATCTGGGTAAACAATTTCCATCTCCAATTATAAGTACAGGAAATCTATTTTCCGAAAAATCATCTGGTATTAGTTCTAATGCTAACTTGTCGATGACCCCACCTTTCATCTCCAAAATATCAAGGTTTGCCACTGGATCAATTGGATATGCTTGAATTTCTTTCAAATAAGAGGTACATAAACTGCAGAGGTCTTCATAATTCTGGCACAGTGCCATCTGATGAAGAAGTGCACTGAAAAATGGCTTCCGTTCATTTATTAAATTCGTTTTCTCCAAATGTATTTCAGGACTTGTATTGAATGTCTTTCCTCTCAAGTAATTTTTTTCATTTTCAACTTTACATTTATTTGTTGAAGCTACATGTAACCTAGCTTTTTTCCAAGGGTGAACATATTCACTGTTAATACAGTTAACAAAGTTATTATCAAGGCAGTTGGAACAAAAGCAGGATAGGTTTCTAGTTACAATATAATCAGAATCTTCAGGGAACTGTTTTACAGAATGTACCTTTTGTGTTCCTGGAATAGTCTGAACATTCATTTCTTTGTTGTGACATACCTGATCAGATGGTACAAGAAAAAATTTAATGTTGTGGTGCTGATGCTGATCATCTTCTTTTTCGGCATATTTCTTATTCAGAAATTTGTGGATGTCTCCTGCTGTGTTTACAATAACTTGCCTTGATTTAACAGCACGTGATATGGCTGACTTTACAACAGCAATTACCTGGTCACATGGACCTTTTCCGTGACGACTTCCAAAGTAATTTCGTTGAACTGGTATTTGATTAGTACTAATATAGCTAAAGGCTGTGCAACTCTTGTACTGTCCAGCACAGCCATCTGTGTATTGGAGAATATTGTCGAATGGCACATTGGAAGTTTTAAGATGATCAATGGTCTTATTCTCAAAATGATTTACCATATGGACATCATGTTTTATATCCTCTGATAGATAAACCAGATCTTCTTTTACAACTTCTTCACAGCTGTCCAAAAGACATCTATAGTAGCAAACAACAGGATGCACTGTGACTTGCTTATGAGAATAAAAAACAGACTGTGGTTCATCTTGATATTCAATTGTATAATTTCTTCCGAAGTCCATAACAGTGACTACTGAGTTGACTGGAGGGCTTTTTGATATTGCTTGAAATTGCCTATATTGCCAATAAGCATTGAAAAGATGTTTGGATAATACCACAACTTCTGAGTAGAACTTGTCCAAGAGGGTTGTTATAGAACTAGAATTGGCAAATAAGCCTTTCTGGCTTTTGCCTTTTAACTCCCACGAATACCATTCAACATGTCCAAGAGTACATTTAGTTGACAGAGGATTTAGCTTCTTCTTAAGCAGTTCGGGTCCACATTTTTCACAATTTCCCAAATAACAATCCATGTGATGGAATTCCTTCCCCTCAGGGGGGGCACACAACAGTGACCGGATGGCATCATACTTGTCTTTGACTCTACATTTCACCTGCTGTCGATCACATGCCTGGTTAATAGCTTTGATCTTGAGTTCTACATTGAGACAAATATCACAGAGACATTGTTTCATTGGTTGGTTTGTGTAGTTCTTCACATTCCTTGGTTTTAAGGACTTGAATTTACTTAATCCAATATTAACTCTAGGGTTCACCTTTTTAAAATCATTATATGTGTCTTTAAGAGTTTTATTCAAAATATGTCTTGACTCACCATATTTGTTAACAAGATTTTTGTCTGGTAAACTTGTGGATATCTCAGGGTGAAGAAAATAATCTTTAACGGTTAAACATGTTTCTTCTGTTATCCTATGGTTCATAAAAGGATGTCCCTCTTTAGTCTCAGTGTTTTCCAGCTGACAACATCTCACTAAGTAAGACCACCGCACACCAAGATTTTTTGATATTCGGTTTGCACTGTTGACTTTTGACCGTATGCATGCATTCACTAAGGCTCTTCTCATGTCCCTGTCTTTTTTAAAGTTGCTTCCTTTCAACTGTTTAATTCGTGTTTTGATATTCTGGAAACAATCGTCAACTGTCTTTCTTTTTCTTGGTGATACAATTCCATTCTTTTCAAGCTGCTCCTTTTTTCTTGGCGAAGATTTAGAAAGTATATTGGACAAAACTTTAGACATCTTCCTTGGGCATTTAGGAAATGATTTTGAAACCCTTTCAGTTGCCCTTTTCTCTGCTGTTGGACTTTTAAACACACTTTCATCTTCTAGTGGTACTTCTGAATCTGACAGGGACTGAAAAACTTCAGACTGGTTGCTTTTTCTTTCTCTATCATACTCTTTAACTCTTCTCTTTTTTTGGCAATTTAATTTTTCTCTGTATTCCCTCTTCTTAGATTTCCAATAATTTCGCATTTTTTCTCTTTCAGTTCTGGTTCTGATAATAGTTTTCTGGGGGGTGTTTCCACTTTCCTTCAGTTTCTCTCTGTATCTTTTACTTCGTACTCTTGCATGTTCTCTTAACTTTTCTATTTCAAGATCAGTTTTGGGCTGTTTTCTTAATTCTTTTTTTCTTAAAGCCTGTCTTGCTTTTATTTTACGATAGTCTGTAAGTAGAAAAAAACACTCCTGGAAATTTCAGTCAACTCTCAAAATCAAACATAGGGCGTGGTTGGAAGGTTGGGCTGTACGATATTCTCGATATAGTCGTTTATCGTGATATAGTATTTTCATACCCAAATACGATATCCTGTAGCCAAAAATCATCGAAAAAGTGGTTTATCGGGCAAGTGTGAATGAATAACAGGCAGGTCTTTAGGCAACCTGGCTTTTGGAGGAGAGGGTAAGTCTCCCCGTTACAACAATTATTTTGTCAATGAATTGTAGAAACATATGTGTGTATAATTTGCTTTACTCTTAGTTATGTAATCTCTAGTACTGTACAGTATTAAAACGCTTTTAGTTATGTTATGATAATAAGGCCTATGGACTTACCTGTTCTTAATTTTAACCTTTCTCGATAGCATCGCTGTCTCTCTGCATTACTTTTCTTAATTTTGGGGACATCAACTGCATCTTTTCTTGGTCTCAAAATAGTTGCTATACCAGGCCTATTAATAGAAAAAATATATTCTAATAATGTATGATTAGCTAAAGTTTGGTGCCTCCAGAAAGAGTGTAACAACATCCCTCTAAACACATCGTCTTAAGAAGGCAATGGATAATGGATAAGACAGTTCCATTAGTCGTTAACATTTTGCTCAGTGAATGCTAATTCATTGCTCTAGAAACAGAATTATATTTATCATTATTATCAAATTTTTTTCATACCAGGGAAAGGAAAAGCAAAAGATAAAGACCTCTTGCTAAAAGAACACCTTGATTGAGGATTGTTAGAGGAAGTGCCCAGTAGATATTCAAGAGAAAATAAATTAATGTATAATTCTAATAATTGAAAAGTCAAATTTACAGATTTTGGACCAACAAGTCTCCATCCGATAAAGTGTGTCCAAAATTATGTCTGATACAAATTTACAGCCTGGGCTATCATTTAATATCTATCACTACATCCAAAAAGTTTATTGAATTTGTGTAATAAATTGACAAGGTTATGGACATTATGGTATTATAAAATGAATTGATTAATTACTACTTCAAAAATAAGTATGTTCATAACAGACGCGATCATGGACAAAGGTTCCTACCATAAAGTGTGTCCAAAATTATGTCTGTTACAAATTTACAGCCTGGGCTCTCATTTGATCTATCACTACATCTAAAAAGTTTATGGAATTTGCATTTAATAAATTGAAAAGGTTATGGTATTATTTAAAATGAATTGATTAATTACTACTTCAACAATAAGTGTGTTCATAACACACATGATTCTGGACCAACAGGAATATAAACAGACGTGATCTTGGACAAAGGTTCCTACCGTAAAGTGTGTCCAAAATTATGTCTGTTACAAATTTACAGCCTGGGCTCTAATTTAATGTCTATCACTACATCTAAAAAGGTTATTGAATTTGTGTAATAAATTGAAAAAGTTATGGTATTATTAAAATTAATTGATTAATTACTACTTCAAAAATAAGTATGTTCATAACACACATGATTCTGGACCAACAGGATTATAAACAGTCGTGATCATGGACAAAGGCTCCTACCATAAAGTGAGTCCAAAATTATGTCTGTTACAAATTAACAGTCTGGGCTCTCATTTAATATCTATCATTACATCTAAAAAGTTTATTGAATTTGTATAATAATTTGAAAAGGTTATGGTATTATTAAAATGAATTGATTAATTACTACTTCAAAAATAAGTATGTTCATAACACACATGATTCTGGACCAACAGGATTATAAACAGACGTGATCTTGGACAAAGGTTCCTACCGTAAAGTATGTCCAAAATTATGTCTGTTACAAATTTACAGCCTGGGCTCTAATTTAATGTCTATCACTACATCTAAAGAGGTTATTGAATTGGTGTAATAAATTGAAAAAGTTATGGTATTATTAAAATTAATTGATTAATTACTACTTCAAAAATAGGAATGTTCATAACACACATGATTCTGGACCAACAGGATTATAAACAGCCGTGATCATGGACAAAGGCTCCTACCATAAATTGAGTCCAAAATTATGTCCGTTACAAATTAACAGTCTGGGCTCTCATTTAATATCTATCATTACATCTAAAAAGTTTATTGAATTTGTATAATAATTTGAAAAGGTTATGGTATTATTAAAATGAATTGATTAATTACTACTTCAAAAATAAGTATGTTCATAACACACATGATTCTGGACCAACAGGATTACAAACAGACGTGATCTTGGACAAAGGCTCCTACTATAAAGTAAGTCTAAAATCACGTCCGTTTACGGTTTGAGTCTGAGGCTTTTCTCAAAGCATGCATCTGATCCAGGACCAAGCAAATCATCTACTACTTTAATGAATGTTTATAATCGTCAGTAAAAACGACGGCATATCACTGTATTTTTCTATCATAAATTATTTCGTAACAGATGTAACACTGGACCAAACAACTGAGTAACGGTAGTGACGTTTGACAAGAAAAGAATTTGTCCGCCATCACATCTGTTACAAGAAAAACCGAAGGCCTGACAGTTACAAATCAAATTTGAGCGATTTGTTCATTTCTGTTCTGTCACCCGAATGTGTAGAATGGTTCTTCAGTCTAAGCAGGAAAACAGGCGCGTTTGGCACCTCCGATATCCTCAATGTTTGCCGAATTCTTGTACTAATCAAATGGGCATTACCGTTTGTAACAGACATGACGACATCAAAAGTTTGTGGACGGAATTCACTTACCTTGCCCCCGCGTCGGCCATTCTTGATTTCCCGCTAAATCGTGACGTATACGAACACCGTGTCGAACAAGGGAGCTAATAACCGCGGATTAGCATTGGATTTACAACGGGACGGGAAATATCGATCATCAAAATGTCAAATAACGGACGTGATTCTTTGACGGAATCTCGAGTGAACGATCGAAAAAGCGCATAGTTTCTTCTCAAACGTCTCCAGATCGACATAAATACTTCTATTATATCACTAAAGTATACCTCTTCATTTATAACATAAACATTACTATAGATTCAGGTGGTGAGTCACACCTTCAAAGCAATAAAAAGATGAGTTTTTTGGACGGAATTTGTAACGTCCGTTACACACTTTTAAAACGATTATTTTTATTGAAAAATATTAAAAATTTTAGGATTTTACACTTCTGATGGATAGAAACATTCCTTACCTTCACTTTAAGATATAACTTGAAGATTTCAATCCATGTCTTCAGTATCAATATACTTCCTTTTTTATAACACCACCAAAAGTAACAAATTTAGACCACAAAAAAGGGGGTATTTTTATTTTTGTCTCGCAATAAATACTTTATTTGTACTATTTTGATCATGAAGTTGTTTTTATTATCCCTTTATTATATTTTGTGTATAACCATACCAAGAATTACACTGGATTTGTCATAGTTTCGAAAAAAATCAATTTTCCCAAAACTATATGTTAGTTCTACACCTTATCGTGGCCTGTGTCATATAAGCCTCACATAAGTTACTATTATACAATGTTGTGTGTACAGAATACTATTATCAACCAGTTTCATCATAACATATTATTTAAAGTATTCTATAATCTTAAAGTGACAGTCCCAGAAAGTTCAGGTCTTTAAAACTAAAAGTTCGTTTATGCATGGAATTTAAACGCCAATCTCTTAAAAAAAAAAAATGTTGTAAAACCCGGGTCTTAACAAACGCAACTATTTACTAATGTGTTAAAAATTGAAAGCTCGTCGGGTTTTATTAGCCTCACATTATATTCACAGATGAAAGGCATATAGACTCATCTCACTGTTTTTACTTTTCTAAAACGGTTAAAAAATGAATAATATGGCCTGTAATAGTTGTACAGGTCTAAAGTAGGGGTTTATAAGTAATTTTCATAGAAAAATTAAACATTTGTATCTTCCAAAAATCATCTGGGACGTTCCCTTTAACTATGAACTACTTATAACTTCACATATTTTTAAGAAATATTGTATACGGCCTGTAATGAATAATATGGCCTGTAATAGTTATACAGGTCTAAAGTAGGGGTTTATAAGTAATTTTCATAGAAAAATTAAACATTTGTATCTTCCAAAAATCATCTGGGACGTTCCCTTTAACTATGAACTACTTATAACTTCACATATTTTTAAGAAATATTGTATACGCTTAAAGTTTCAATATAAAATTGTTTATATACTTAAGGCAGTGGCTATTTGCCACATGTGGTATGCAATAATTTCATAATATCCTCACGACTACAGACTGCAATTACCAACCGATTTCAATGAAACTTGCAGAATATGATAACAATCATAATATCTCGGAGTAGCCCAAATTTCGACCACTTCCGGTTAGCGGTTTCCGAGATATCAGGTTACCACACATTTCATGTGGCACGCATACAGACCAGAATTATTAACCGATATCCACGAAACTTACAGGATATAATAACAATAATAATATCTCGGAGTAGCCCAAATTTCGACCACTTCTTGTTAGCGGTTTCCGAGATATCAGGTTACCACACATTTCATGTGGCACGCATACAGACCACAATTATTAACCGATATCCATAAAACTTACAGGATATAATAACAATAATAATATCTCAGAGTAGCCAAAATTTCGACCACTTCTTGTTAGCGGTTTCCGAGATATCAGGTTACCACAAATTTCATGTGGCACGCATACAGACCACAATTATTAACCGATATCTACGAAACGTACAGGATATAATAACAATAATAATATCTCGGAGTAGCCAAAATTTCGACCACTTGTAGCAATATAGTCGTGGTGACATTGTTTTAAAGATTATAGACAAGGAATGGGGAGATATGATATAGTTTTATGTTTCTAACATATTCACATATATGCAGGTGTGTACTGATATCAACTAACATTTGATTGACATGTTGTTAGATAAAAAAGGGTATAGAGCCATGGCATACTGGTTATATCTTTCAACAAAATACATGTGAGTCGAAATATTCCTATTGCATCATTTGGCTTAATTTAACCAATCATTACGTCGATTGCACAGGTTCATGGTCATGAACACGCATGGGTCTGCGTGATACCATTGCGGCTATAAAGGAAGCTATAGTATGTCTTTAAATCAGACTTCGATTAGATTCCAGAGGGTTACCATCTAAGAGTCCTAGACACCGCGAGGTGTCTAGGTTGAGAAGAGTTTAGTTAGCATTGTCTGTAATTGTAATATGCTTGTATGTATACCTATGCTACATAAAAGGTAAAAACGAACTGTTGCTTTGTTATAACTGAAGAAGACAAACGTCTTAAGAAACCAGTAAGAAGAAACACACAACGTGAAGGAAAAGAAAAGACGATCAGAGATAAATCCTAGACGATCACAAGGCTAACGGTAATATGTAGCAAGAACAAGATGCATGGGTCATACGTAGGATGTGGCGACCGGTTTTGGTACATGTCCGCTCTCCACGTCTGACAAAAAGACCCATGGTGCTACACACTTCCGGTCAGCAGTTTCCGAGATATCAGGTTAACACACATTTTATGTGGCATGCATACAGACCACAATTATCAACCGATATCCACGAAACGTACAGGATATAATAACAATAGTAATATCTCGGAGTAGCCAAAATTTCGACCACTTCCGGTTAACAGTTTCCGAGATACCAGGTTACCACAAATTTCATGTGGCACGCCTACAGACCACAATTATCAACCGATATCCACGAAACTTACAGGATATAATAACAATAATAATATCTCGGAGTAGCCAAAATTTCGACCACTTGCGTTTAGCAGTTTCCGAGATATCAGGTTACCACACATTTCATGTGGCACGCCTACAGTCCACAATTATCAACCGATATCCTTGAAACTTACAAGATATAATGACAATGATAATATCTCGGAGTAGCCAAAATTTCGACCACTTCCGGTCAGCAATTTCCGAGATATCAAGTTACCACACATTTCATGTGGCACGCATACAGACCACAATTATCAACCGATATCCACGAAACTTACAGGATATAATAACAATGATAATATCTCGGAGTAGCCAAAATTTCGACCACTTCCGGTTAGCAGTTTCCGAGATATCAGGTTACCACACATTTCATGTGGCACGCCTACAGACCACAATTATCAACCGATATCCATGAAACTTACAGGATATGATAACAATAACAATATCTCGGAGTAGCCAAAATTTCGACCACTTCCGGTTAGCAGTTTCCGAAATATCAGGTTACCACACATTTCATGTGGCACGCATACAGACCACAATTATTAACCGATATCCACGAAACTTACAGGATATAATAACAATAATAATATCTCGGAGTAGCCAAAATTTCGACCACTTCCGGTTAGCGGTTTCCGAGATATCAGGTTACCATACATTTCATGTGGCACGCCAACAGACCACAATTATTAACCGATATCCACGAAACTTACAGGATATAATAACAATGATAATATCTCGGAGTAGCCAAAATTTCGACCACTTCCGGTCAGCAGTTTCCGAAATATCAGGTTACCACACATTTCATGTGGCACGCATACAGACCACAATTATTAACTGATATCCACGAAACTTACAGGATATAACAACAATAATAATAATATTTCGGAGTAGCCAAAGTGTCGACCACTTCCGGTTAGCGGTTTCTGAGATATCAGGTTACCACACATTTCATGTGGCACGCCTACAGACCACAATTATCAACCGATATCCACGAAACTTACAGGATATAATAACAATAATAATATATCGGAGTAGCCAAAATTTCGACCACTTCCGGTTAGCAGTTTCCGAGATATCAGGTTACCACACATTTCATGTGGCACGCCTACAGACCACAATTATTATCAACCGATATCCACGAAACTTACAGGATATAATAACAATAATAATATATCGGAGTAGCCAAAATTTCGACCACTTCCGGTTAGCAGTTTCCGAGATATCAGGTTACCACACATTTCATGTGGCACGCCTACAGACCACAATTATCAACCGATATCCACGAAACTTACAGGATATAATAACAATGATAATATCTCGGAGTAGCCAAAATTTCGACCACTTCCGGTCAGCAGTTTCCGAAATATCAGGTTACCACACATTTCATGTGGCACGCATACAGACCACAATTATTAACTGATATCCACGAAACTTACAGGATATAACAACAATAATAATAATATTTCGGAGTAGCCAAAATTTCGACCACTTCCGGTTAGCAGTTTCCGAGATTCCGGTTAGCAATTTCCGAGATATCAGGTTACCACACATTTCATGTGGCACGCCTACAGACCACAATTATCAACCGATATCCATGAAACTTACAGGATATAATAATAATATCTCGGAGTAGCCAAAATTTCGACCACTTCCGGTTAGCAGTTTCCGAGATATCAGGTTACCACACATTTCATGTGGCACGCATACAGGCCCCAATTATCAACCGATATCTACGAAACTTGCAGAATATTATTACAATAATAATATCTCGGAGTAGCCAAAATTTCGACCACTTCCGGTTAGCGGTTTCCGAGATATCAGGTTACCACACATTTCATGTTGCACGCATACAGACCACAATTATTAACCGATATCCACGATTCTCCCATCATACGTCCAACAACTCTTTACTAGGCCAGCTTTGAAAACTCCTCGTGTTTGTTTGTATATGTAGGATCTTCTCTTTGTTAAGGCTTCGTTGATATAAATTTTGGATTCATTAGTAGTGTTATAATCCTTTAAAAGTTTTTTATTTCTAAACACAACAGCTCTGTACCTATAGCTAATAAAACGCACAATTATGTCCCTTTCATATCCGACATTTTTGCGGCCAACCCTGATAATTGTGGTCTGTATGCGTGCCTCATGAAATGTGTGGTAACCTGATATCTCGGAAACTGCTGACCGGAAGTGGTCGAAATTTTGGCTACTTCGAGATATTATCATTGTTATCATATCCTGTAAGTTTCATGGATATCGGTTGATAATTGTGATCTGTAGGCGTGCCACATGAAATGTGTGGTAACCTGATATCTCGGAAACTGCTAACCGGAAGTGATCGAAATTTCGGCTAATCCGAGATATTAGTATTGTTATTATATCCTGTAAGTTTCGTGGATATCGGTTGATAATTGTGATCTGTAGGCGTGCCACATGAAATGTGTGGTAACCTGATATCTCGGAAACTGCTAACCGGAAGTGGTCGAAATTTTGGCTACTCCGAGATATTATTATTGTTATTATATCCTGTAAGTTTCGTGGATATCGGTTGATAATTGTGGTCTGTAGGTGTGCCACATGAAATGTGTGGTAACCTGATATCTCGGGCTACTCCGAGATATTATTATTGTTATTATATCCTATAAGTTTCGTGGATATCGGTTAATAATTGTGGTCTGTATGCGTGCCACATGAAATGTGTGATAACTTGATATCTCGGAAACTGCTGACCGGAAGTGGTCGAAATGTTGGCTACTCCGAGATATTATCATTGTTATTATATCCTGTAAGTTTCATGGATATCAGTTGATAATTGTGGCCTGTAGGAGTGCCACATGAAATGTGTGGTAACCTGATATCTCGGAAACTGCTAACCGGAAGTGGTCGAAATTTTGGCTACTCCGAGATATTATTATTGTTATTATAGGCCTATCCTATAAGTTTCGTGGATATCGGTTAATAATTGTGGTCTGTATGCGTGCCACATGAAATGTGTGGTAACCTGATATCTCGGAAACCGCTAACCGGAAGTGGTCGAAATTTTGGCTACTCAGAGATATTATTGTTGTAATAATATTCTGCAAGTTTCGTAGATATCGGTTGATAATTGGGGCCTGTATGCGTGCCACATGAAATGTGTGGTAACCTGATATCTCGGAAACTGCTAACCGGAAGTGGGCGAAATTTTGGCTACTCCGAGATATTATTAATGTAATAATATTCTGCAAGTTTCGTAGATATCGGTTGATAATTGTGGCCTGTATGCGTGCCACATCAAATGTGTGGTAACGTGATATCTCGGAAACTGCTGACCGGAAGTGGTCGAAATTTTGGCTACTCCGAGATATTATTATATCCTGTAAGTTTCATGGATATCGGTTGATAATTGTGGTCTGTAGGCGTGCCACATGAAATGTGTGGTAACCTGATATCTCGGAAATTGCTAACCGGAATCTCGGAAACTGCTAACCGGAAGTGGTCGAAATTTTGGCTACTCCGAGATATTATTATTGTTATTATATCCTGTAAGTTTCGTGGATATCGGTTGATAATTGTGGTCTGTATGCGAGCCACATGAAATGTGTGGTAACCTGATATTTCGGAAACTGATGACCGGAAGTGGTCGAAATTTTGGCTACTCTGAGATATTATCATTGTTATTATATCCTGTAAGTTTCGTGGATATCGGTTGATAATTGTGGTCTGTAGGCGTGCCACATGAAATGTGTGGTAACCTAATATCTCGGATACCGCTTACCGGAAGTGGTCGACACTTTGGCTACTCCGAAATATTATTATTATTGTTGTTATATCCTGTAAGTTTCGTGGATATCAGTTAATAATTGTGGTCTGTATGCGTGCCACATGAAATGTGTGGTAACCTGATATTTCGGAAACTGTTGACCGGAAGTGGTCGAAATTTTGGCTACTCCGAGATATTATCATTGTTATTATATCCTGTAAGTTTCGTGGATATCGGTTGATAATTGTGGTCTGTAGGCGTGCCACATGAAATGTGTGGTAACCTGATATCTCGGAAACTGCTAACCGGAAGTGGTCGAAATTTTGGCTACTCCGATATATTATTATTGTTATTATATCCTGTAAGTTTCGTGGATATCGGTTGATAATAATTGTGGTCTGTAGGCGTGCCACATGAAATGTGTGGTAACCTGATATTTCGGAAACTGTTGACCGGAAGTGGTCGAAATTTTGGCTACTCCGAGATATTATCATTGTTATTATATCCTGTAAGTTTCGTGGATATCGGTTGATAATTGTGGTCTGTAGGCGTGCCACATGAAATGTGTGGTAACCTGATATCTCGGAAACTGCTAACCGGAAGTGGTCGAAATTTTGGCTACTCCGATATATTATTATTGTTATTATATCCTGTAAGTTTCGTGGATATCGGTTGATAATAATTGTGTTCTGTAGGCGTGCCACATGAAATGTGTGGTAACCTGATATCTCGGAAACTGCTAACCGGAAGTGGTCGAAATTTTGGCTACTCCGATATATTATTATTGTTATTATATCCTGTAAGTTTCGTGGATATCGGTTGATAATTGTGGTCTGTAGGCGTGCCACATGAAATGTGTGGTAACCTGATATCTCAGAAACCGCTAACCGGAAGTGGTCGACACTTTGGCTACTCCGAAATATTATTATTATTGTTGTTATATCCTGTAAGTTTCGTGGATATCAGTTAATAATTGTGGTCTGTATGCGTGCCACATGAAATGTGTGGTAACCTGATATTTCGGAAACTGCTGACCGGAAGTGGTCGAAATTTTGGCTACTCCGAGATATTATCATTGTTATTATATCCTGTAAGTTTCGTGGATATCGGTTAATAATTGTGGTCTGTTGGCGTGCCACATGAAATGTATGGTAACCTGATATCTCGGAAACCGCTAACCGGAAGTGGTCGAAATTTTGGCTACTCCGAGATATTATTATTATTATTATATCCTGTAAGTTTCGTGGATATCGGTTAATAATTGTGGTCTGTATGCGTGCCACATGAAATGTGTGGTAACCTGATATCTCGGAAACTGCTAACCGGAAGTGGGCGAAATTTTGGCTACTCCGAGATATTATTAATGTAATAATATTCTGCAAGTTTCGTAGATATCGGTTGATAATTGTGGCCTGTATGCGTGCCACATCAAATGTGTGGTAACCTGATATCTCGGAAACTGCTGACCGGAAGTGGTCGAAATTTTGGCTACTCCGAGATATTATTATTATACCCTGTAAGTTTCATGGATATCGGTTGATAATTGTGGTCTGTAGGCGTGCCACATGAAATGTGTGGTAACCTGATATCTCGGAAATTGCTAACCGGAATCTCGGAAACTGCTAACCGGAAGTGGTCGAAATTTTGGCTACTCCGAGATATTATTATTGTTATTATATCCTGTAAGTTTCGTGGATATCGGTTGATAATTGTGGTCTGTATGCGAGCCACATGAAATGTGTGGTAACCTGATATTTCGGAAACTGCTGACCGGAAGTGGTCGAAATTTTGGCTACTCTGAGATATTATCATTGTTATTATATCCTGTAAGTTTCGTGGATATCGTTTGATAATTGTGGTCTGTAGGTGTGCCACATGAAATGTGTGGTAACCTAATATCTCGGATACCGCTTACCGGAAGTGGTCGACACTTTGGCTACTCCGAATTATTATTATTATTGTTGTTATATCCTGTAAGTTTCGTGGATATCAGTTAATAATTGTGGTCTGTATGCGTGCCACATGAAATGTGTGGTAACCTGATATTTCGGAAACTGCTGACCGGAAGTGGTCGAAATTTTGGCTACTCCGAGATATTATCATTGTTATTATATCCTGTAAGTTTCGTTGATATCGGTTGATAATTGTGGTCTGTAGGCGTGCCACATGAAATGTGTGGTAACCTGATATCTCGGAAACTGCTAACCGGAAGTGGTCGAAATTTTGGCTACTCCGATATATTATTATTGTTATTATATCCTGTAAGTTTCGTGGATATCGGTTAATAATTGTGGTCTGTAGGCGTGCCACATGAAATGTGTGGTAACCTGATATCTCGGAAACTGCTAACCGGAAGTGGTCGAAATTTTGGCTACTCCGATATATTATTATTGTTATTATATCCTGTAAGTTTCGTGGATATCAGTTGATAATTGTGGTCTGTAGGCGTGCCACATGAAATGTGTGGTAACCTGATATCTCAGAAACCGCTAACCGGAAGTGGTCGAAATTTTGGCTACTCCGAGATATTATTATTGTTATTATATCCTGTAAGTTTCGTGGATATCGGTTGATAATTGTGGTCTGTAGGCGTGCCACATGAAATGTGTGGTAACCTGATATTTCGGAAACTGCTGACTGGAAGTGGTCGAAATTTTGGCTACTCCGAGATATTATCATTGTTATTATATCCTGTAAGTTTCGTGGATATCGGTTAATAATTGTGGTCTGTTGGCGTGCCACATGAAATGTATGGTAACCTGATATCTCGGAAACCGCTAACCGGAAGTGGTCGAAATTTTGGCTACTCCGAGATATTATTATTGTTATTATATCCTGTAAGTTTCGTGGATATCGGTTAATAATTGTGGTCTGTATGCGTGCCACATGAAATGTGTGGTAACCTGATATTTCGGAAACTGCTAACCGGAAGTGGTCGAAATTTTGGCTACTCCGAGATATTGTTATTGTTATCATATCCTGTAAGTTTCATGGATATCGGTTGATAATTGTGATCTGTAGGCGTGCCACATGAAATGTGTGGTAACCTGATATCTCGGAAACTGCTAACCGGAAGTGGTCGAAATTTTGGCTACTCCGAGATATTATTATTGTTATTATATCCTGTAAGTTTCGTGGATATCGGTTGATAATTGTGGTCTGTATGCGTGCCACATGAAATGTGTGGTAACTTGATATCTCGGAAATTGCTGACCGGAAGTGGTCGAAATTTTGGCTACTCCGAGATATTATCATTGTCATTATATCTTGTAAGTTTCAAGGATATCAGTTGATAATTGTGGACTGTAGGCGTGCCACATGAAATGTGTGGTAACCTGATATCTCGGAAACTGCTAAACGCAAGTGGTCGAAATTTTGGCTACTCCGAGATATTATTATTGTTATTATATCCTGTAAGTTTCGTGGATATCGGTTGATAATTGTGGTCTGTAGGCGTGCCACATGAAATGTGTGGTAACCTGGTATCTCGGAAACTGTTAACCGGAAGTGGTCGAAATTTTGGCTACTCCGAGATATTACTATTGTTATTATATCCTGTACGTTTCGTGGATATCGGTTAATAATTGTGGTCTGTATGCGTGCCACATGAAATGTGTGGTAACCTGATTATCTCGGAAACCGCTAAGCGGAAGTGGTCGAAATTTTGGCTACTCCGAGATATTATTATTGTTATTATATCTTGTAAGTTTCAAGGATATCGGTTGATAATTGTGGGCTGTAGGCGTGCCACATGAAATGTGTGGTAACCTGATATCTCGGAAACTGCTAACCGGAAGTGGTCGAAATTTTGGCTACTCCGAGATATTATTATTGTTATTATATCCTGTACGTTTCGTAGATATCGGTTAATAATTGTGGTCTGTATGCGTGCCACATGAAATGTGTGTTAACCTGATATCTCGGAAACTGCTGACCGGAAGTGTGTAGCACCATGGGTCTTTTTGTCAGACGTGGAGAGCGGACATGTACCAAAACCGGTCGCCACATCCTACGTATGACCCATGCATCTTGTTCTTGCTACATATTACCGTTAGCCTTGTGATCGTCTAGGATTTATCTCTGATCGTCTTTTCTTTTCCTTCACGTTGTGTGTTTCTTCTTACTGGTTTCTTAAGACGTTTGTCTTCTTCAGTTATAACAAAGCAACAGTTCGTTTTTACCTTTTATGTAGCATAGGTATACATACAAGCATATTACAATTACAGACAATGCTAACTAAACTCTTCTCAACCTAGACACCTCGCGGTGTCTAGGACTCTTAGATGGTAACCCTCTGGAATCTAATCGAAGTCTGATTTAAAGACATACTATAGCTTCCTTTATAGCCGCAATGGTATCACGCAGACCCATGCGTGTTCATGACCATGAACCTGTGCAATCGACGTAATGATTGGTTAAATTAAGCCAAATGATGCAATAGGAATATTTCGACTCACATGTATTTTGTTGAAAGATATAACCAGTATGCCATGGCTCTATACCCTTTTTTATCTAACAACATGTCAATCAAATGTTAGTTGATATCAGTACACACCTGCATATATGTGAATATGTTAGAAACATAAAACTATATCTTATCTCCCCATTCCTTGTCTATAATCTTTAAAACAATGTCACCACGACTATATTGCTACAAGTGGTCGAAATTTTGGCTACTCCGAGATATTATTATTGTTATTATATCCTGTACGTTTCGTAGATATCGGTTAATAATTGTGGTCTGTAATAATTGTGGTTGATAATTGTGGGCTGTAGGCGTGCCACATGAAATGTGTGGTAACCTGATATCTCGGAAACTGCTAACCGGAAGTGGTCGAAATTTTGGCTACTCCGAGATATTATTATTGTTATTATATCCTGTACGTTTCGTAGATATCGGTTAATAATTGTGGTCTGTATGCGTGCCACATGAAATGTGTGGTAACCTGATATCTCGGAAACCGCTAACAAGAAGTGGTCGAAATTTGGGCTACTCCGAGATATTATTATTGTTATTATATCCTGTAAGTTTCGTGGATATCGGTTAATAATTCTGGTCTGTATGCGTGCCACATGAAATGTGTGGTAACCTGATATCTCGGAAACCGCTAACCGGAAGTGGTCGAAATTTGGGCTACTCCGAGATATTATTATTGTTATTATATCCTGTACGTTTCGTGGATATCGGTTAATATTTCTGGTCTGTATGCGTGCCACATAAAATGTGTGGTAACCTGATATCTCGGAAACCGCTAACCGGAAGTGGTCGAAATTTTGGCTACTTCGAGATATTATGATTGTTATCATATTCTGCAAGTTTCATTGAAATCGGTTGGTAATTGCAGTCTGTAGTCGTGAGGATATTATGAAATTATTGCATACCACATGTGGCAAATAGCCACTGCCTTAAGTATATAAACAATTTTATATTGAAACTTTAAGCGTATACAATATTTCTTAAAAATATGTGAAGTTATAAGTAGTTCATAGTTAAAGGGAACGTCCCAGATGATTTTTATACGCCCACATTTTCATGTGGACGTATTATGTCGTCGCCCCTGTCCGTCCGGACGTCCGTCCGTCCGTCCGTCCACAATTTGTTTGTGGACTCTCTACAGGTCACAATTCTTATCCGATTTTGACGAAACTTGAAATATAGGTTTATCCCCAAAAGATCTCGGTTCCTTTCGATATTGGCATGTATCGGATCAAAACTTCATGGATTATGGCCCCTGATTGTACGAAAAATCACGTTTTTAGCTTGTGGACCCTATAGAGGTCACAATTTTAAACCGATTTTGATGAAACTTGACATGCATGTTTGTAACCCAAAGATCTTGGTTCCTTTCGATATTTGCGGCTATCGGAATGTAATTTCCTGAATTATGGCCCCTGATTGTCCGAAAAATCACCCTTTTTAGCTTGTGGTCCCTCTGGAGGTCACAATTATTATTCGATTTAAAAAACTGTTTGATTATACCACCGTTACACCCTAAGGAAGGTTGAGTTCGAATTTCGGGAAAATCGGACAAAAAGTGCCATAAAAAATGGCCGCCGTTTGTACGCGAATACTCTTAAAAAATGGTATATCAAGGTTGTGGACCCTGTGGAGGTCACAATTTTGATTCAATTTTGATGAAACTTGAAATTCATGGTTATAACCCAAAGATCTTGCTTCCTTTCGATATTTGCGCATATCGGATCGTAACTTCCTGAATTATGGCCCCTGATTATACACAAAATCGCCTTTTTTTTAGCTTGGAGGTCACAATTATTATTTGATTTAAAAAACCGTTTGATTATATCACCGTTACACCCTAAGGAAGGTTGAGTTCGAATTTCGGGAATATCGGACAAAAATTGCCATACAAAATGGCCGCCGTTTGTACGCGAATACTGTTAAAAAATGGTATATCATGGTTGTGGACCCTGTGGAGGTCACAATTTTGATTCGATTTTGATGAAACTTGAAATTCATGGTTATAACCCAAAGATCTTGGTTCTTTTCGATATTTGCGCATATCGGATCGTAACTTCCTGAATTATGGCCCCTGATTATACGCAAAATCGCCTTTTTTTTTAGCTTGGGAGGTCACAATTATTATCCGATTTAAAAAAACGTTTGATTATATTACTGTTACACCGTAAGGAAGGTTGAGTTCGAATTTCTGGAAAATCAGACCAAAATTGCCATACAAAATGGCCACCGTTTGTACGCGAATACTGTTAAAAAATGGTATATCAAGGTTGTGGACCCTGTAAAGGTCACAATTTTAATACGATTTTGATGAAACTTGAAATTCATGGTTATAACCCAAAGATCTTGGTTCTTTTCGATATTTGCGCATATCGGATCGTAACTTCCTGAATTATGACCCCTGGTTATACGCAAAATCCCCCTTTCTTTAGCTTGTGGTCCCTCTGGAGGTCACAATTATTATCCAATTTAAAAAAACGTTTGATTATATCACCGTTACACTGTAAGGAAGGTAGAGTTTGAATTTCGGGAAAATCGGACCAAAATTGACAGACAAAATGGCTGCCGTTTGTACGCGAATACTTTTAAAAAAATGATATATCATGGTTGTGGACCCTGTATAGGTCACAATTTTAATTCGATTTTGATGAGGAAGGTTGAGTTCTAATTTCGTGAAAATCGTACCAAAATTGCCGGACGAAATGGTCGCCGTTTGTACGGGAATAGTGTAAAAATATGGTATATCATGGTTGTGGACTCTCTACAGGTCACAATTCTTATCCGATTTTGATGAAAAGTCACATTTCTAGGTTGTGTACAGTCACACCATAATCATTGTCGGTTTCGAATTTCATTAATATCAGACTGGAACTGACCAACTAAATGGCTGCTCCCAATACAGTATGAAATACAGGACTTAAAGATGTAGGAAAAATCACTTTCGGTATTGCTTGTTCTCTGTCCATCTCTCGAAAATGTGGGCCTATCCTGCCTGGCAGTGCCAGCCTATCTTTGGAAGATACAAATGTTTAATTTTTCTATGAAAATTACTTATAAATATTATGGTCAGCGAAACCATTAAATGTATGATCTAATTATTATTTTAATATCTACCGGTACTTGGAATTCATATTAGTATTATGGTCAGCGAAACCATTAAATGTATGATCTAATCTACCTGTACTTGGAATTCATACGGAGAGTCAAAGAAGCGCAATTCCCAAGCGAAATGCACAAAATATGCACGCAGCTATAGGGATCCTCCGATAAATCAGTCGACGTTTGTGTCGAACTCGGGTCCCAAATATCGGGTCCCAAATGTCGTTTATATTGAGTCCCAAATGTCGTTTGTGTTGAATCCCAAATGACGCCAATGAAGTCCCAAACGTCGTCAAATGGGTCCCAAATGTCGTTTGTGTTGAGTCCCAAATGACGTGAGTCCCAAATGACGTGATACCTTGGGAACTTGGAATACATCATAGTTTTGGTGTTGAAATGACGTCATAACAAGGCAAAACTAAGAGATTTATTTGTCCACAAAATGTCGCGTTGTATACCATTTTCAAGTGCTCGGAGCTAGCACTTAACATGCTCCGATTTTAGTAGCATCGGAACAGCAATAAAATGGACTTTCGATCGGTAGGTTATGGAATATTGACAAATTGCCTCAAAAAAAGTGTACGTAAATTGTTTTTTCAACTTAAAAAAAATACATGGTATTTTGATATGTCAAAATTCCATAACCGACCGATCAAAAGATCGTTCAATTATCTTTCTAATGGTATTAAAATGAAAATATTGAATTAATAATAACAACTTGCCCCGGGCACTTGAAGTGGGGTACCCCCATTTCAAAACGTGACAAAAAATTTTACCGTAAGCCGTAACGTCAAACACACGCAAAATTGACGTTTTTGAACTTACGTTTATGAAATTAATAAAAAGAATAGGTATGTAAAAATTATATCAAACAAAAAAGCAAGATATCGGCTTTCAAAATCTGTTTTAAATATTGAAAAAGATTATAAAGCAACTGTGTGACGTTAAGTTTAAAGGGACTATCTCGTTTTAACAGAGTCTCAAAAATAAAAGTCCGAGTACGTATGAAATTTAAGCGCTAAAACATCGAAGAATGCTTTATTTACCTTTTCTCAAAATTTCAGCTCAAAATATTGAGTTGTTTTGGCGTGAACATCAAAACTGCTTATCCGGACACGAGTCTTTTTAAGAATTCGGGTCTATTTTTTCGCTGATGACCTGATAATCGACTCCCGTTTATTGAGAGGTCTATATAGTGAATGACCAATGTACTGTACTTGATATCGAAAGGTAAATTTCACCTACACATTATTTTTTATACGCCCACATTTTCATGTGGACGTATTATGTCGTCGCCCCTGTCCGTCCGGACGTCCGTCCGTCCACAATTTGTTTGTGGACTCTCTACAGGTCACAATTCTTATCCGATTTTGACGAAACTTGAAATATAGGTTTATCCCCAAAAGATCTCGGCTGCTTTCGATATTGGCATGTATCGGATCAAAACTTCATGGATTATGGCCCCTGATTGTACGAAAAATCACGTTTTTAGCTTGTGGACCCTATAGAGGTCACAATTTTGAACCGATTTTGATGAAACTTGACATGCATGTTTGTAACCCAAAGATCTTGGTTCCTTTCGATATTTGCGGCTATCGGAATGTAATTTCCTGGATTATGGCCCCTGATTGTCCGAAAAATCACCCTTTTTAGCTTGTGGTCCCTCTGGAGGTCACAATTATTATTCGATTTAAAAAACCGTTTGATTATATCACCGTTACACCCTAAGGAAGGTTGAGTTCGAATTTCGGGAAAATCGGACGAAAATTGCCATACAAAATGGCCGCCGTTTGTACGCGAATACTGTTAAAAAATGGTATATCAAGGTTGTGGACCCTGTGGAGGTCACAATTTTGATTCGATTTTGATGAAACTTGAAATTCATGGTTATAACCCAAAGATCTTGCTTCCTTTCGATATTTGCGCATATCGGATCGTAACTTCCTGAATTATGGCCCCTGATTATACGAAAAATCGCCTTTTTATTAGCTTGGAGGTCACAATTATTATTCGATTTAAAAAACCGTTTGATTATATCACCGTTACACCCTAAGGAAGGTTGAGTTCGAATGTCGGGAAAATCGGACGAAAATTGCCATACAAAATGGCCGCCGTTTGTACGCGAATACTGTTAAAAAATGGTATATCAAGGTTGTTGACCCTGTGGAGGTCACAATTTTGATTCGATTTTGAAGAAACTTGAAATTCATGGTTATAACCCAAAGATCTTGCTTCTTTTCGATATTTGCGCATATCGGATCGTAACTTCCTGAATTATGGCCCCTGATTATACGCAAAATCGCCTTTTTTTTAGCTTGGAGGTCACAATTATTATCTGATTTTAAAAAATGTTTGATTATATTACCGTTACACCGTAAGGAAGGTTGAGTTCGAATTTCGGGAAAATCAGACCAAAATTGCTATACAAAATGGCCGCCGTTTGTACGCGAATACTGTTAAAAAATGGTATATCAAGGTTGTGGACCCTGTAAAGGTCACAATTTTAATTTGATTTTGATGAAACTTGAAATTCATGGTTATAACCCAAAGATCTTGGTTCTTTTCGATATTTGCGCATATCGGATCGTAACTTCCTGAATTATGGCCCCTGGTTATACGCAAAATCCCCCTTTCTTTAGCTTGTGGTCCCTCTGGAGGTCACAATTATTATCCAATTTAAAAAAACGTTTGATTATATCACCGTTACACTGTAAGGAAGGTTGAGTTTGAATTTCGGGAAAATCGGACCAAAATTGACAGACAAAATGGCCGCTGTTTGTACGCGAATACTGTTAAAAAAATGGTATATCATGGTTGTGGACCCTGTATAGGTCACAATTTTAATTCGATTTTGATTAGGAAGGTTGAGTTCTAATTTCGTGAAAATCATACAAAAATTGCCGGACGAAATGGTCGCCGTTTGTACGCGAATAATGTAAAAATATGGTATATAATGGTTGTGGACTCAATACAGGTCACAATTCTTATCGGATTTTGATGAAACGTCACATTTCTAGGTTGTGTACTGTCACACCATAATCATTGTCGGTTTCGAATTTCATTAATATCAGACTGGAACTGACCAACTAAATGGCTGCTCCCAATACAGTATGAAATACAGGACTTAAAGATGCAGGAAAAATCACTTTCGGTATTGCTTGTTCTCTGTCCATCTCTCGAAAATGTGGGCGTATCCTGCCTGGCAGTGCCAGCCTATCTTTTTATAAAAGAAGCCTGGTTTTACGTAGACACCACAGAATACAGCTTGGGGCGCTGTTTTCCTTTCCAGATGAAGATTGGCGGGTTTAAGTTGTTCAAAAACGTATCACAAATACTGAGTTAGTTTCTCTGCAGTTATGTAGGGGATTTTAAGCGATTGTAACACAAAATTAAGCAGTTTTATTCTCCAAAAAATATCGGGATTAGCCCTTTAAAAAAGGTTACAAATCGGGAAAAAATTACTTTCTTCCAACGCGAGCAATGGGAGTTGTGACACCTAGTAATACCTTGACTAAGTTCGATAATGAGCATTTTCTGATCAGGGTAAGCAGAGCGATAAGCAATTTGATTGGCCGAGACTTTGGAACACAACAATTCTCCTTCTAATTGAGTTAAAATGTTCAAACTTGGTTTATGTGCTTATTAGGTCAATGCCTTGATGGAGTTCGAAGATGAGCATTTTCTGCTTAGGGTAGGCAGAGATAAGCAATTTGATTGGTTGATACTTTGTGACAAGATAACTTAAGTTCTAATTAAGTGAAGGTGATGAAACTTGGTGTATAGTTTCATTACATCAATACCTTGACTAAGTTAGATAATGAACATTGTCTGCCCAGGGTAAGCAGAGCAATAAGCAATTTGATTGGCCGAGCTAGAATGTTCAAACTTGGTGTAGGGGTTCATTAGGTGAATGCCTTCATGGAGTTCGATGATGAACATTTTCTGCTTACAGTGAGCAGAGATAAGCAATCTGATTGGTTGATGCTTTGGGGCACAATAAATTTGGTTATAATGAAGTGAGAGTGATGAAACTCAGAATATGGGTTCATTATTATATCATTACCTTAACTAAGTTCGAATTCGATAGTAAGAATTTTCTGCTTAGGCTAAGAATTGATAAGCAATTTGATTGATCAAGACTTTGGAACACAACAACTCTGCTTCTATTTGAGGTAGAATGTTTACTTGATGTAGATGTTCATTAGGTGAATGTCTTGACTGAGTTCAATGATTAACATTTCGAGGTGAAGCTAAGCAGGGCTAATCACTTCCATGGGTAGATGCTTTGGGACAAAATAATCTTCATTCTATTTGATAGTGAGTGATGACACTTTGTGTAAAGTTTGATTGCTCGATACTTTTGAAAAAAGTAAATGTGCGATTAATTAATGTGTGTCATCTATTTATTTTTGGATTTTGGCGGGTACATCAGCCTCACTATTGGCTTGTTTTTATTTTTTTCAGGTTTATGAGAGTAAATTCTTGGTTGCATTTGATGCTTGTAAACATGGTAAATATAAAAACACAGTATATCAAGAAACACTGGTACATGATATATTAGATTATGAGGATGCTAAAAGACAAGCTGTATCAACTGGAGATAAAGTTTTATCTACATGGGAACCAGAAGGAGAGAGGTTTGGACCAGGTGTTATAATCAATGGCATTGAAAAAAGGGACACAGAAGCAGGTAAAGAATGTTATAGAAACTGAACCTATCTAAAAGAACAATAACTTAAAGTCTTGATCCTTTGTAAACTACAATATTGTGGAAGATAAATCTCATATTGTAATATCAATCCAAAAATAGTTCGGTTCAGTTCTGTTCAGTGTTTACAAAGGTATGTTGAATTGAAATTATACCGATCTATCATCTATGCTGTCTTATAAGCCTGCAAAATTTTGTTGTCTGCAAAAACTTATTCACAGGCTTGGTTTAAATCTGACTGAATCCAAGTTGGGACATTATCTAATGTTGGTTCTTAATTAAATATTGATTAATCTGAGTACATATTAGTGTGGATTAAGCTGTGAGAAATTTAATAGTTTAGTGAAAAATACAAAAGATGCATTGTTACTTTCATTTGATACCCCACCCCACACACCACCAGCACTTATTTGCATTAAATATAACCAATTAAATACTGGTATTAAATACTAGAATTGTAACCACATTTTACCCTGGTTTCTGATATGTCATGTAACCAGCGGCTGCCAGGCAGGATAAGCCCACATTTTCGAGAGATGGATAGAGAACAAACTAAAAAGAAATTGATATTTCCTACAATCAAGGGCCATAGTTCAGTAAGTTATGAACAGATATGCTGCCAATATTGAAAAGGAACCAAGATCTTTAGGTTATAAACATGTGTTTCAAGTTTCATCAAAATCGAATTAATAGTGTGACCTCTACAGGGTCCACAACCTTGGTATACAATTTGTCCCGAAATTCGAACGTACCCTTCATTACGGTGTAACGGTGATATAATCAAAGTTTCTTTTAAATCGGATAATAATTGTGACCTTCATGGGGATGGACCACAAGCCATAAAAGGCGATTTTTCGGACAATCAGGGACCATAATTCAGGAAGTTACAATCCGATATGCCCAATCGTGGCAAGGAACCAAGATCTTTAGGTTATAAACATGTATTTCAAGTTTCATCACAATCAAATTAAAATTGTGACCTCTATAGGGTCCACAACCTTGATATAACATATTTTTACACTATTCGCGTACAATGTCTGTCAATTTTGGTCCAATTTTCACAAAATTTGAATTCAACCTTCTTTACGGTATAACATTTATATAATCAGACGATTTTTTAAATCGGATAATAACTTTGACCTACAGAGAGACCAAAAGCTAAAAAAAAAAATCATTTTTCGTACAATCAGGGGCCATAATTCAGGATGTTACGATCCGACATGCGCAAATATCGAAAGGAACCAAGATCTTTGAGTTAAAAACATGCATTTTGAGTTTCATCAAATTCAGTCAAAATTGTGACCTCTACAGTGTTCACAACCTTGACATACCATATTTTTACACTTTTCGCGTTCAAGCGGCGATCCATTTTGTCCGTCATTTTTGCTCCGATTTTCACGAAATTCGAACATAACCTTCTGTATGGTGTAACTGTGATATACTCAGACGTTTTTTTAAATCAGATAATAATTTTGGCCTCAAGAAAGACCACAAGCTAAAAAAGGCGAATATCGAAAGGAACCAAGATCCTTGAGGTATAAACATGCCTTTCCAGTTTCATCAAAATCGGTTCAAAATAGCAGTTCTCTCTCTGTCTCTGTAAGTGCGAATGAAATATTAATTTGATTAGCAGAAAATTTTCAAATTCAAGGGAACCTGCGAATCAAATTTCTTGTCCCAAATCAAGCGTGAAAAATGTTTAACTTATATGATTTACCGTTTCACTGCGTACGGACATTTTAATCCTCTGCATGTCGGTCACTTAAAATAGCATTATGCAAGAGCAAAATCTGCTTTTTACAAGTCTTTCTTTAAGCCTGAGATGTTATCTAAATAATCAATTAGACATTAATTAACATATCCAGACCATAATAAACTCTTTATGTCAAGGCTAGCCTTCGATGTTGGCAGATTAAAATCGTATGTGCTGCTTAATGGCGGTTGATAATTAAATCAATCAAGTGGATAATCGAGACTATGCTGTTTATATTAATGATTTGAGTAATGATGACCGAGGCTATGAATATTTCAGAAGCTATTTTCTCGGCTATTAGTGAATCAATTTGACTGAAATTTTCAGCAAATTATCTTTACACTATCTAGTTTTTTTAAAACTATTATAGTGAGAACTGCCATCTCTTTTTCTTATCTCCCATAATGTAACTTTAATTAGTAAATAATCAGTAATCTACGGTAATTGTAAGCTAACCTTTTAACAGTCATCCAGTTCACTATCAAATTAGGTACACAATTCCGTAAATATACAAGCTCGATAATTATTCATAAAACAATAATTTGTATCTGTAACCATTTCCCTTTGTAGTAAGAATTGACCGCGTGTTCCCAACTGGTAGGCTATCCTATTTGACATCAGTGCCATCACACAAATATTTTAATTATTTTCCATTCACTCAACAAAATAATATCCCATTGTCTTTTATCGTATGAAAAATGTATCCATCTGAAGCATGCACTATTATTAGCTCTTGACACCGGTTTATTTTTTATTTGTTTGATAAACTAATTTGCGATAAATTGCACTTGGTTCATTTTGGCGGGAAAAAGGTCACGTAGACAAATAACAACAACATGGCGACAATGCATGCATTGCACTCGGCAAACTTCGGCAGATCTTCCGAGGTTTGCCAAGTGCATGCATTGCATACGGGTGTCGAAGGTTCTATGTAATTTTAAATAAAATCTACCGTTTTATAACAAAGTCAAACAATGTTTCGACAACAAAATTGTCTTATCACAGATATTTGGTTTCATTTTCTGTCGTTTAAAGAAAGACATGTAATTTTGGAGGAATATTTTGCCGGCATGAAATTGAACCAGGTAGCCGAATTCTATCGTATTCGTAACAAATATTTTGTAGAATTAATGTGGATTTAAATTTGAATATTGTATGGGAATTCAATATGAAAAATAGCGAGGTGCATCTATTTGTTTGTATTGAGAACAATATGCTGTATATAAACATAAAACTATTATTAAAGGGAGTTAATGTCCCCCATTGTTACACACATCAATATTACTTGTATACCGGTAGAAATTATGGCCTCTAGAGATCGTTCAATATGATACCATGAAAATTTACTTTTTTGCTATTCAATCAAGAGGAACTGCTAATCAATTTTCAGATTGATTAGCACTTTTTTTAAAAAACATCCTATGACTGCTAATCAATTTTGTTTTCTTACCATATACCCTGCTAAGAGGGTTTGAATTAATATTTTCTGCTAGGTTTTGGTAAATATTCATGATTTTGAGGCGGAAGGATAACGGCGTTATGTGGTTGGCTACGGTGATATGTACGGCAACTAGATACATGTTTTGAGTATGCTTCTTCAACTTCGTGTATCTCAAAATTTTGGTGGTCAACCTCATAAAAATTTTAGTGCAAAGACATGGCCATTTGTTCCTCTGTCTGTAGTGAAAAGCATTTCGCCCAACGAAAATTTGGGGAAAAGTTGGAGGTGGGCAAAGAGTCCACAATTAACATTGAAGTCAATGAAGAAATTAATGGTGGTCCGCCTCCATATATGTTTTTAAAAGTTCATATATCATCAAAATTCTTTTCTTTATAGCTTCACATTTATTTTTTCAAAATTATTATAATACAGAATCAAAAAAAAATGAATTGCAGAAGAAGTGGTGACCCTTTAAAGTTATGTACTGGTTTGTATGCTGGGTTGCAGATCAGGTCCATAGAATTGAAGACTCTTTCTTAATTTTGTCAAAATGTGAGTTTTGCAAAAAGATTTAAAGAGTTTCAAACAACTCTCATCAAAAATATTCAGAATATTGGGATATTTTTCAAAAATTGACTTTATTTTACCTTTTGTTACAAAATGTCCCATTTTTTGACACTTTGTATGTCTCAAAATGCCGATATTTCCCTATTTCTTAGAAACTCTGAGGTGAAAGGCATTTATTTCTAGAAACCTTGGCCAGTATACAAGAAGACAAGCTGCAAATTGGTTGCATTGAGGGTAACTGTAAGGAACTATAATGAAACTTGTAAGCCCAGCCCCTGAAAATGTTGCTGTGATAGCAAATCCAACCTGTGTCCACATAAGTAATACTGTTGATGGAATATGGCTAAAAGCCATATTTTTCTATCCCTGGCTTGTATACATACATATAAACACAGGTACTTGTAAGAAATATGAATCATTTATAAAAATATGGATTGATAAATGTAAAATAAATGCTGTATTTGGATTATAGTAGTGTAGCGCCCTCACAGTGGCTGCTCTATGAATGTGCTCTCTGTATTTTAGTCCTTCTCTAATTCCTTTTAAAGTTTTACTTTGTGATTTTTGGACTGTAGCAGCATAGGACCTTGGTGGACATTTTTATTGGAAATTATTTTAGTTTTTATTGAAATGTGGTCGTATATTGTCGTCGCCCCCGTCCGTCCGTCCGTCCGTCGGTCCGGCGTCCACAATTGCTTGTGGACGCTCTACAGGCTAAAGTTAATATCCGATTTACTTTAAATTTATACACAGTGTTTAAGGTCATGAGACGAAGAAGCCTATTGTTTTTCAGCGATTTCCGATAATAACTACCAGAGTTATGGCCCTTGATCACTTCAAAAAATCTTGTGGACGCTCTAGAGGCCAAAGTTAATATCCGATCGACTTTAAATTTATACACAGCGTTTAAGGTCATAAGACAATGACGCCTAGTGATTTTCGGCGATTTCCGATAATTAGTGCCAGAGTTATGACCCTTGATCTCTTTAAAAAATCTTGTGGACGCTCTAAAGGTCAAAGTTAATATCCGATTGACTTTAAATTTATACACAGTGTTTAAGGTCATAAGACGAAGAAGCCTATTGATTTTCAGCGATTTCCCATAATTAGTGCCAGAGTTATGGCCCTTGATCACTTCAAAAAATCTTGTGGACGCTCTAGAGGCCAAAGTTAATATCCGATTGACTTTAAATTTATACACAGTGTTTAAGGTCATAAGACGAAGACGCCTATTGATTTTCAGCGATTTCCGATAATTAGTGCCAGAGTTATGGCCCTTGATCACCTCAAAAAATCTTGTGGACGCTCTATAGGCCAAAGTTAATATCCGATTGACTTTAGATTTATACACAGTGTTTAAGGTCATGAGACGAAGAAACCTATTGATTTTCGGCGATTTCCGATAATTAGTGCCAGAGTTATGGCCCTTGATCACCTCAAAAAATCTTGTGGACGCTCTATAGGCCAAAGTTAATATCCGATTGACTTTAGATTTATACACAGTGTTTAAGGTCATGAGACGAAGAAACCTATTGATTTTCGGCGATTTCCGATAATTAGTGCCAGAGTTATGGCCCTTGATCTCTTTAAAAAATCATGTGGACGCTCTAAAGGTCAAAGTTAATATCCGATTGACTTTAAATTTATACACAGTGTTTAAGGTCATAAGACGAAGAAGCCTATTGATTTTCAGCGATTTCCGATTATTAGTGCCAGAGTTATGGCCCTTGATCACTTCAAAAAATCTTGTGGATGCTCTAGAGGCCAAAGTTAATATCCGATTGACTTCAAATTTATACACAGTGTTTAAGGTCATAAGACAAAGAAGCCTATTGATTTTCAGCGATTTCCGATAATTAGTGCCAGAGTTATGGCCCTTGATCACTTCAAAAAATCTTGTGGACGCTATAGAGGCCAAAGTTAATATCCGATTGGCTTTAAATTTATACACAGTGTTTAAGGTCATGAGACGAAGAAGCCTATTGATTTTCAGCGATTTCCGATAATTAGTGCCAGAGTTATGGCCCTATATCACTTCAAAAAATCTTGTGGACGCTTTAAAGGCCAAACTTATCATCTGATTGACTTCAGATTGATACACAGAGTTTAAGGTGTTGAAACGAACAAGTATATTGATTTTAAATGAATTTTGATAACTGAACAGCTAAATCGATGATTTTAAATGTTTCATGTATATATACTAATTCAATTGTTAGCGTGGGGTAAAACTTTATAAAAAGCAATCAAATTCTAATGATTTTCTGATAATTACATAATGAGTTGTTACTCTTAATCAGTTTTTAGAGTATTACCAATGTTTCATTACCGAAAAAAGTAAAAATATGCGACAACCCTTGTTGACTGCCCCGACGATTTAGCTGCTGTGGGCGTATGTTTCGTTGCCTGGCAACCTATCTTTAGTGTATTACAAATGTTTCATTACCGAAAAAAGTAAAAATATGCGACAACCCTTGTTGACTGCCCGGACGATTTAGCTGCTGTGGGCGTATGTTTCATTGCCTGGCAACCTATCTTTTGGATATTTGCAATTAAGTGTGTACTTTTTATTTATATATTTATATAGTGACTAGGAACTCGCTGAAGTTAGTCTGTTTTAATTTCCAGTTGAAGTTTTACTTTGTGATTTTTGTACTGCATCAGCATAATAACTTGATGGACATTTTTTATTGGAACATATTTTATTTTAGTTTTTATTCTGAATATTATTATATTGAAAATTAAGTGTGTTTCTGTTGTCTAAATATCTACATAGTGAGTTGGTTTAACTCACTGAACCTGATTAGAAGTCACCATGATCGCCTACAGTAGATCTGAGTTACTACAGATTGGTAAACACTGTTCTCATAATAAACTGAAAGAAGAGGTGTTTCAATCTTCGCCTAAAATAACAAAACCTGTTACAAAGAGAGGAGTGAGAGGGGGCAGACATAACAGCTGACAGAAAATATATTAAGAAAACCAGTCAAGTCAATAACAACAACCTTATCACTTAATTATAAAAACTCAAATAAAGATAACCTGCATCATAATAATAGATGGATGAACACTTGTTTACTCAATTGTAGATCAGCTAGAAATAAAGCAGATGAATTAAATGAATATTTTGTAGAAAATGATTTTGACATTGTTATTTTAACTAAATCCTGGATGAGAGACAACGATCATTATGTTATCAACAAGTTAGTACCCGAAAATTATGACTATTTTTTATCAAACAGAACAGAAAGAACAGGCGGCGGTTTGGCTTTTCTATACAAAACTTCTATTAAAGTTTGATGTATTCAAGGTCCAGAATATACCAGCTTTGAATACCTGCAGACTGATGTACAATTCGACAGCAAAGTAATCACCTTCATCTCTATCTATAGACCACCATACTCTACTGTCAACAAGGCCAGTATTAATACTTTCTTTTCTGAATTTCAAGAACTACTACACAACAGCTTAAAAAACAAGAAGGAAGTCTATCTCTGGTGATTTTAATATTCATATTGATCTTTTAGATGACCCGAAAACAATAGAATTTCAGAACATTCTTCATTCGTTTAACTTACAGCAGAATGTCACCGACTCTACCCACTGTAAAGGTCATACTCTCGACTTGGTCATTACAAGAGATAATACTACCATACTTAACTTAGTGGATGTTAAAAATGATTTAATATCTGATCATTTCACCATCATTAGTCAACTTTGTTTGAAGAAACCGAAACCACAAAAGACGAAAATAACTTACAGAAAGACAAAAAATTTAGATATCAACGCTTTCAAAACATCCATAGAAAAAAGTAAATTATTAGAAGGTCTTCAATTAACGAATTGCCTTGACGATCAAATTGAACTGTATAATGTTACACTTTCAAATATACTTGATAATCATGCACCGACGGTTTCCAAGGAAATAATCCTTAGACCCAACAGAAAATGGTTTTCTGATGATATTCGTGAATCAAAACTTACTAGGCGCAAGGCAGAAAAGACATGGAGGAAAACTAAGTTAGAAGTCCACCATCAGCAATATCAGCGGGCTCGTACAGACACTAACAACCTTTTTTCTAAAGCTAAACGCGAATATATTTCACAAGAATTTGCACAAAACTTAAAAAACCCAGGACAACTCTACAAACTTTCTAATAATATTATAAAACGTCCTAATGGTAGTATTCTCCCGGAAGGTAATCCCGATGACGTCTGTGAAGAAATTCAAACGTTTTTCTCAGATAAGATAACTTAAATAAGATCTGAACTTAGTAACCCCGTCATTTCCTGAGCCTATTGAAGAATCTGAGTTTAAAAGCGATCTGAGTTTTCAGACGTTTCACAAACCAAATTGACAGAAATAATAATGGCCAGCTCTCCTAAATCATGTGAACTTGATCCTATCCCATCATGGCTACTCAATCGCTGCATAAATGAATTTCTGCCTATTATTCATCATCTCATTAATATTTCTCTTCAACAAGGATATGTACCAACACCTTTAAAAGTAGCATTTGTTCGTCCTCTTCTGATGAAATCTAACCTTGATGTAAATTTATTAAAGAACTACAGACCAGTCTCAAATCTCTCTTTCCTATCTAAACTTTTTGAAAAAGTCGCTGCATAACAACTCAAATCGCATTTTAATTCAAACAATCTCAATGAAAAGTTTCAAAGTGCATATAGATCAGGGCACAGTACAGAGACAGCACTTGTTCGTGTTTATAATGACATCATCAAAAATATTGAAAACAAGGCATCAACAGCATTGGTATTATTGGATTTAAGCGCTGCCTTTGACACAATAGATCAGTCCATTCTTATCCAGCGCCTTTCCACTCGGTTTGGTGTCCAGGGAAAAGTTTTGGATTGGTTCAGCTCTTATCTGACAAACCGAACCCAGTCAGTAGTCATTGCCTGTAACAAATCGTCACCATCGTCTCTTGCCTTTGGTGTACCTCAAGGATCTGTATTGGGACCTGTGCTTTTTACAGCATATACTACTCCAATTGGTGATATTATTCGAAGACATGGCATTGACTATCACTTGTATGCAGACGACACTCAACTCTATATATACTATTCAAAAAAATTAGGGGGATATTTGATTTTGGGGGCATAATACTAAAATATGCAAATGACTACGAAAAAAGTCATTATAGAACCTAACAGGAGAAACAATTCCAGTTACATGTGACGCCCAAAAGCACCAATAGCTACCGCATGGAATGCAGGTGATGTTTGGGATCATCATGGGGGTCCAACCCAAGATTTGCACGACTCTGACTTTGAATGTTACAGTCATTGTGGCATTGAATTCCAGGGTGGAAACATCAGTTTAATTGTTTTAGTGACCAGAAAACAAATTTTGATATGCGTCGGCTTACCCAAAATGAAAGGTTACGTGCCCTTGGCATGCTACAGATCGGGACAACACAGGCGGTTGTGGCGCGGACGATGAATGTTTCTCAGTCTGTCATAAGCAGGCTATGGTCCAGATACCTGATACACAATCTGTACAGGACAGACCACGCTCAGGTCGACCAAGGGTGACAAATCAAGCCCAGGATCGATTTATCCGTACCTTGGCCTTGAGAAATCGTGTCATCACAGCAAATCAGATCAGCGCTCGTCTTCAAACAGACACTGGTGTGAGAGTGAGTGGCCAGACGATTCGGAATCGACTGCATAGGGGTCACCTTCGCGCCCGACGTCCTCGCGTGATCCCTTGTTTGAGAGATCATCACATTCAGGCAAGACGTCGTTGGTGTAGGGATCGCCAACACTGGGATAATCGACGCTGGACCAATGTGATGTTTTCAGATGAGTCAAGGTTCACTGTTGATTTTTTGGACAGACGTAGGAGGGTGTGGCGTCGTCGAAACGAGCGCTTCCAAGACGTTAACGTCATCAGACATGATCGATTTGGGGGTGGTTCTGTTATGGTGTGGGGAGGCATCACTGTTGCTGGAAGAACGGCTTTACATGTTGTTGCAGGGCGTGTTACAGGCCAGTACTACCGGAACAACATCTTGGCAGTCCATGTTGTGCCGTTCGCACGACGTCATGGCCGCCGTTTCATCTTCCAGGATGACAACGCAAGATGTCACAGGGCCAGGATCGTTACAGGTTACCTCCAACAACAGAACATCACCACATTACCTTGGCCAGCACTGAGTCCCGACCTCTCCCCCATCGAGCATGTCTGGGACATGCTTGGACAGAGGTTACGTCAACGTCAACAACGTCCTGCCAATGTCCAAGAACTTGCTGCTGCGTTGCAACTAGGGTTGTCACGATTACAGAATTCTTGAATCGGTTAATCGGCCAGCCAAAAATCGTATCGGTGCCGATTAATCGAATGCCGTATAAATTCAATCAATGTCTGTACGGCTTTCCGAGGTTTTTTTTTTCATGTGATTGTTTGTTATAAGTAAATTATAAAATGATGTATCAATAACGAATAGCTGATTGTATATTATTAATTATTGTAGTACATTTATTTCAGTTTATACTAAAGATATGTCGGAATAAATCGTTTAAATTGGCAATAAATAACATTTACGTTATGTCATCAGTTTTGATATTCAGTTACGAGGTTGAGCGAAGTAAAACATTCCCGTGTTCTGACTTACCCCTACGGCTTTAACTGCTAATTTAAAAATCCAATACTGGCTATAGATTACAATTCACCTGTACAACAATTCCCCTACATTATATTTAAACATATATAGCGATAATCATATTGACAAAAAACGAGAGAACCCGCAAAAGACGATACAAATAGAAAAAAAACACGTGACCGAAACATATGCCGAGGGGGGCGAATAGAAGATCCTCCTGATTGGCAATGTTAGGAACTCGTTTATTCGTTGTCTCGTATGCAGTAACGGCACATTCTGATTGTGAATTTAATAATAAATTACAACTGGATTTAAAATTAATTTATACTAGAGAAATTTCTGAGGAAATCGTTCGATTATATAGTTAGAGAATCGTTGTCTTCTTTATAAAACGGAATTTCAATAAAATTACATTGCTAGTTTATCACTCGTAAAAAGGCACAGCCAACTTTCCCGTCTCGTGCAGCATGCTTTCAATCTATGCCTAAGATATTATCATGTCTGTTATTCATGATTCCGAGATTTGGACAACTATTTCCCGCCAATATCAACTATTTTACACATTTCGTAGTAAGCCATGCCTAATATGGTAGGCGAAGAATCCTGTGCTACATTGAAATCGTGCCACTGTATTGCGTCTTGAAAGACGTAGTTTTCGTATGGTTTTAATACGCAGCAGTGTGTTTAGCAGAGATTAAAAGTCTAAATTTATATGTATTTGTATAAATATAAATTGGATGAAACGACTACCGATTTTTCAAAGTGTGAATCGGTTTGAGCTAGAAACCGAATCGACTACGACTAAACCGATTAATCGTGACGACCCTAGTTGCAACAGGAATGGGACAATCTGGACCAAAATGACCTTAGACGTCTCATTAGGAGTATGCCACGTCGGATCAATGCTTGTTTGGCAAACAGAGGAGGATTTACCCGTTACTGACTTTGTTGTGATGCTGTGGTAACTTTGCTGTTTGACCCCGGGTATCATTTTACCCTTATAATGGTCAGTCTGTGCCTTACTTAGTCTAACGATCATTTGGAATAAATCGATGAATGTGAACTTCATTTCATTTTGTCATTTGTTTCTTCGTCAGTTTCATTAGGTGACTTTAATAACACTTAAAAATCAAATATCCCCTACTTTTTTTGAATAGTATATCACTAAAATCAGAAAATGAATATAACCAGATAGATAAAATTCAACACTGTATTACTGAAATCAGACAATGGATGAAGCTCAATTTTCTAAAACTAAATGATGACAAAACTGTTGTACTTCAAATTGGCTCAAAAACTCAACTTAATCTACTATTAACTGAAACTTTGTCCATTGGCGACACTGACATACCAATTTCGAAAACTGCGAACAACCTTGGGGTTATTTTAAAGGAACTTAAAAACAGAACTATTCCGACAGTCATTCTGTTAATGACTTTAACGACAATGTAATTTGTGCCAATGAGCAGCCTTTTGGTTGGAATTCCAGCGCTATATAAGATGATTATTATTATTATTATTTGTATTTAGTTGACAACCAGCCACTCCAACAAAAGGGTCATAAAAGGAGTATGAAAAGGCTATTAACTCATTCGGTACAGGTTACTAGTGGAGGCGACATAATTAGTCACTGAGCCTCACCGACTTACCCTGCCAGACGTTGACCTAGTGTCTAGTCAGACTCCCGCACAACGCTTGGTGGCGACATCTTTGGTGTACTGTTTTATTGATCAATAAAGTTATTAAAAAATTGCCGTTTGGCTTCCCAAAAGTAGTTACCTGGTAAACTGATAGTTTGAACTATTTATCGGAATCATAATATGTATACGTCACAACAACGGTTTGGGTGTTATAAGGTCGCGAGCTCACGAGAAAATTCTGTTCATATCGGTCGCCATTTTGGACGGTCAACCGCTTTGATGTACTATTTAATTGACCAATAAAGTTATAAGAAAAGACGCTTGACATTCCAAAAGTTGTAATTCCTTAAAACAATAGCTTCAACTAATGATTGGTATTATAAAATGTCTAGGTCACAACAAGGTGTTAGGTGTTATAAGGTCCTAAACTCGCCAAAAAACTTTCCCAGCAACGACTACTGTCAACTTCTTTCATGTATGTTTTATTGATCAATAAAGTTTTAAAAACCTTTGATTCGCTTTCCAGACGTAATTAGCCATTTAATATATAGTTTTAACTAATGATTGAACTTGATTGAAGTCGTAAACTATACGTCACAACACAGGTTTTAGGGGTCATAAGGTCGCGAACTTTAAAGGAAAAATATTTTCAGGGGTCTCCATTTTGTTGAGTGAATGTCAGTTTTGTACGCCTAGATTGTTAATAATTTTGTCGGTACGGAGAGTGATTCCGACTCAGACTGCGAAGGATTTTTACTGGAAGATATATTAGATGTAGAAATTAGCAATAATAATATCCTGGACAGTGAATTGACTGACAATTCGAGTGAGGAACACAAAGGCTCCGAAATAGCTAGTGACGAAGCGAACCAAAATGGCGGGCAATCTTCGAGATTCAACTTTCAACAAGGATTTTATTTCGAATGATCCACTGAATTCCGTTAGATGCCCATCATTTTTATATGCCCACATTTTTATGTGGACGTATATTGTCGTCGCCCCTGTCCGTCCGTCCACAATTTGTTTGTGGACTCTCTACAGGTCACAATTCTTATCCGATTTTGACGAAACTTGAAATATAGGTTTATCCTCAAAAGATCTCGGCTGCTTTCGATATTGGCATGTATCGGATGAAAACTTCATGGATTATGGCCCCTGATTGTACGAAAAATCACGTTTTTAGCTTGTGGACCCTATAGAGGTCACAATTTTGAACCGATTTTGATGAAACTTGACATGCATGTTTATAACCCAAAGATCTTGGTTCCTTTCGATATTTGTGCCTATCGGAATGTAATTTCCTGAATTATGGCCCCTGATTGTCCGAAAAATCACCCTTTTTAGCTTGTGGTCCCTCTGGAGGTCACAATTATTATCCGATTTAAAAAACCGTTTGATTATATCACCGTTACACCCTAAGGAAGGTTGAGTTCGAATTTCGGGAAAATCGGACTAAAATTGCTATACAAAATGGCCGCCGTTTGTACGCGAATACTGTTAAAAAATGGTATATCAAGGTTGTGGACCCTGTAGAAGTCACATTTTGTATTTGATTTTGATGAAACTTGAAATTCATGCTTATAACCCTAAGATCTTGGTTCCTTTCGATATTTGCGCATATCGGAACGTAACTTCCTGAATTATGGCCCCTGATTATACGCAAAATCGCCTTATTTTAGCTTGTGGTCCCTCTGGTGGTCACAATTATTATCCGATTTAATAAAACGGTTGATTATATTACCGTTACACCGTAAGGAAGGTTGAGTTCGAATTTCGGGGAAATCGGACCAAAATTGCCATACAAAATGGCCGCCGTTTGTACGTGAATATTGTTAAAAAATTGTATATCATGGTTGTGGACCCTGTAGAGGTCACAATTTTTTATACGCCCACATTTTCATGTGGACGTATTATGTCGTCGCCCCTGTCCGTCCGGACGTCCGTCCGTCCGTCCGTCCGTCCACAATTTGTTTGTGGACTCTCTACAGGTCACAATTCTTATCCGATTTTGACGAAACTTGAAATATAGGTTTATCCCCAAAAGTTCTCGGCTGCTTTCGATATTGGCATGTATCGGATCAAAACTTCATGGATTATGGCCCCTGATTGTACGAAAAATCACGTTTTTAGCTTGTGGACCCTATAGAGGTCACAATTTTGAACCGATTTTGATGAAACTTGACATGCATGTTTGTAACCCAAAGATCTTGGTTCCTTTCGATATTTGCGGCTTACGGAATGTAATTTCCTGAATTATGGCCCCTGATTGTCCGAAAAATCACCCTTTTTAGCTTGTGGTCCCTCTGGAGGTCACAATTATTATTCGATTTAAAAAACCGTTTGATTATATCACCGTTACACCCTAAGGAAGGTTGAGTTCGAATTTCGGGAAAATCGGACGAAAATTGCCATACAAAATGGCCGCCGTTTGTACGCGAATACTGTTAAAAAATGGTATATTAAGGTTGTGGACCCTGTGGAGGTCACAATTTTGATTCGATTTTGATGAAACTTGAAATTCATGGTTATAACCCAAAGATCTTGCTTCCTTTCGATATTCGCGCATATCGGATCGTAACTTCCTGAATTATGGCCCCTGATTATACGCAAAATCGCCTTTTTTTTAGCTTGGAGGTCACAATTATTATTCGATTTAAAAAACCGTTTGATTATATTACCGTCACACCCTAAAGAAGGTTGAGTTCGAATTTCGGGAAAATCGGACGAAAATTGCCATACAAAATGGCCGCCGTTTGTACGCGAATACTGTTAAAAAATGGTATATCAAGGTTGTGGACCCTGTGGAGGTCACAATTTTGATTCGATTTTGATGAAATTTGAAATTCATGGTTATAACCCAAAGATCTTGCTTCCTTTCGATATTTGCGCATATCGGATCGTAACTTCCTGAATTATGGCCCCTGATTATAAGCAAAATCGCCTTTTTTTTAGCTTGGAGGTCACAATTATTATCCGATTTAAAAAAACGTTTGATTATATTACCGTTACACCGTAAGGAGGGTTGAGTTCGAATTTCGGGAAAATCAGACCAAAATTGTCATACAAAATGGCTGCCGTTTGTACACGAATACTGTTAAAAAATGGTATATCTAGGTTGTGGACCCTGTAAAGGTCACAATTTTAATTCGATTTTGATGAAACTTGAAATTCATGGTTATAACCCAAAGATCTTGGTTCTTTTCAATATTTGCGCATATCGGATCGTAACTTCCTGAATTATGGCCCCTGGTTATACGCAAAATCCCCCTTTCTTTAGCTTGTGGTCCCTCTGGAGGTCACAATTATTATCCAATTTAAAAAAACGTTTGATTATATCACCGTTGCACTGTAAGGAAGGTTGAGTTTGAATTTCAGGAAAATCGGACCAAAATTGACAGACAAAATGGCCGCCGTTTGTATGCGAATACTGTTAAAAAAATGATATATCATGGTTGTGGACCCTGTATAGGTCACAATTTTAATTCGATTTTGATGAGGAAGGTTGAGTTCTAATTTCGTGAAAATCGTACCAAAATTGCCGGACGAAATGGTCGCCGTTTATACGCGAATAGTGTAAAAATTTGGTATATCATGGTTGTGGACTCGCTACAGGTCACAATTCTTATCCGATTTTGATGAAAAGTCACATTTCTAGGTTGTGTACCGTCACACCATAATCATTGTCGGTTTCGAGTTTCATTAATATCAGACTGGAACTGACCAACTAAATGGCTGCTCCCAATACAGTATGAAATACAGGACGTAAAGATGTAGGAAAAATCGCTTTCGGTATTGCTTGTTCTCTGTCCATCTCTCGAAAATGTGGGCGTATCCTGCCTGGCAGTGCCAGCCTATCTTTAAAAAACAGACCAAAACTTTCTTATTTTTAAAGGCTTATAACAAATTTTAACACCTATTATTTTGCCTATTTTAGTTCTTGTATGTATTTTTAGAAATAACTGCTTAATTAATGTATTTTTTATACGCCCACATTTTCATGTGGACGTATTATGTCGTCGCCCCTGTCCGTCCGGACGTCCGTCCGTCCACAATTTGTTTGTGGACTCTCTACAGGTCACAATTCTTATCCGATTTTGACGAAACCTGAAATATAGGTTTATCCCCAAAAGATCTCGGTTCCTTTCGATATTGGCATGTATCGGATCAAAACTTCATGGATTATGGCCCCTGATTGTACGAAAAATCACGTTTTTAGCTTGTGGACCCTATAGAGGTCACAATTTTGAACCGATTTTGATGAAATTTGACATGCATGTTTGTAACCCAAAGATCTTGGTTCCTTTCGATATTTGCGGCTATCGGAATGTAATTCCCTGATTGTCCGAAAAATCACCCTTTTTAGCTTGTGGTCCCTCTGTAGGTCACAATTATTATTCGATTTAAAAAACCGTTTGATTATATCACCGTTACACCCTAAGGAAGGTTGAGTTCGAATTTCGTGAAAATCGGACGAAAATTGCCATACAAAATGGCCGCCGTTTGTACGCGAATACTGTTAAAAAATGGTATATCAAGGTTGTGGACCCTGTGGAGGTCACAATTTTGATTCAATTTTGATGAAACTTGAAATTCATGGTTATAACCCAAAGATCTTGCTTCCTTTCGATATTTGCGCATATCGGATCGTAACTTCCTGAATTATGGCCCCTGATTATACGCAAAATCGCCTTTTTTTTTAGCTTGGAGGTCACAATTATTATCCGATTTAAAAAAACGTTTGATTATATCACCGTTACACCCTAAGGAAGGTTGAATTCGAATTTCGGGAAAATCGGACCAAAATTGCCATACAAAATGGCCGCCGTTTGTACGCGAATACTGTTAAAAAATGGTATATCAAGGTTGTGGAACCTGTGGAGGTAACAATTTTGATTCGATTTTGATGAAACTTGAAATTCATGGTTATAACCCAAAGATCTTGCTTCCTTTCGATATTTGCGCATATCGGATCGTAACTTCCTGAATTATGGCCCCTGATTATACGCAAAATCGCCTTTTTTTTTAGCTTGGGGGTCACAATTATTATCCGATTTAAAAAACCGTTTGATTATATCACCGTTACACCCTAAGGAAGGTTGAGTTCGAATTTCGGGAAAATCGGACCAAAATTGCCATACAAAATGGCCGCCGTTTGTACGCGAATACTGTTAAAAAATGGTATATCAAGGTTGTGGAACCTGTGGAGGTCACAATTTTGATTCGATTTTGATGAAACTTGAAATTCATGGTTATAACCCAAAGATCTTGCTTCCTTTCGATATTTGCGCATATCGGATCGTAACTTCCTGAATTATGGCCCCTGATTATACGCAAAATCGCCCTTTTTTTTAGCTTGGAAGTCACAATTATTATCCGATTTAAAAAATCGTTTGATTATATTACCGTTACACCGTAAGGAAGGTTGAGTTCGAATTTCGGGAAAATCAGACCAAAATTGCCATACAAAATGGCCACCGTTTGTACGTGAATACTGTTAAAAAATGGTATATCAAGGTTGTGGACCCTGTAAAGGTCACAATTTTAATTCGATTTTGATGAAACTTGAAATTCATGGTTATAACCCAAAGATCTTGGTACTTTTCGATATTTGCGAATATCGGATCGTAACTTCCTGAATTATGGCCCCTGGTTATACGCAAAATCCCCCTTTCTTTATCTTGTGGTCCCTCTGGAGGTCACAATTATTATCCAATTTAAAAAAACGTTTGATTATATCATCGTTACACTGTAAGGAAGGTTGAGTTTGAATTTCGGGAAAATCGGACCAAAATTGACAGACAAAATGGCCGCCGTTTGTACACGAATACTGTTAAAAAAATGATATATTATGGTTGTGGACCCTGTATAGGTCACAATTTTAATTCGATTTTTATGAGGAAGGTTGAGTTCTAATTTCGTGAAAATCTTACCAAAATTGTGGGACGAAATGGTCGCCGTTTGTACGCGAATAGTGTAAAAATATGGTATATCATGGTTGTGGACTCTCTACAGGTCACAATTCTTATCCGATTTTGATGAAAAGTCACATTTCTAGGTTGTGTACCGTCACACCATAATCATTGTTGGTTTCGAATTTCATTAATATCAGACTGGAACTGACCAACTAAATGGCTGCTCCCAATACAGTATGAAATACAGGACTTAAAGATGTAGGAAAAATCACTTTCGGTATTGCTTGTTCTCTGTCCATCTCTCGAAAATGTGGGCGTATCCTGCCTGGCAGTGCCAGCCTATCTTAATTCGATTTTGATGAAACTCAAAATGCATGGTTATAACCTAAAGATCTTGGTTCCTTTCGTTATTTGCGCATATCGGATCGTAACTTCCTGAATTATGGCCCCTGATTGTCCGAAAAATCGCCTATGGTCCCTCTGGAGGTCACAATTATTATCCAATTTGAAAAAACGTTTGACTCTATCACCGTTACACCCTACGAAAGGTTGAGTTCGAATTTCGAGAAAAATTGGACCATAATTGCCAGAAAAAATGGCCGCCGTTTGTACGCGAACAGTGTAAAAATATGGTATGTCAAAGTTGTGAACCCGGTAGAGGTGACAATTTTAATTCGATTTTGATGAAACCTGAAATGCATGTTTATAACCTAAAGATCTTTATTCTTTTCGATATTTGCGCATATCAAATTGTAACTTAATGAATTATGGCCTTTGATTCTAGGAAAAATCACTTTCGGTATTGCTTGTTCTCTGTCTATCTCTCGAACAATTGTTATCTGATTTTAAAAAAAACTCTGATTATATTACTGTTGCACCGTAAGGAAGGTTGAGTTCGAATTTCGTGAAAATCGTACCAAAATTGCCAGACGAAATAGTCACCGTTTGTACGCGAATATCGTAAAAATATGGTATATCATGGTTGTGGACTCTCTACAGGTCACAGTTCTTATCCGATTTTGACGAAAAGTAACATTTCTAGGTTGTGTACCGTCACACCATAATCATTGTCGGCTTCGAATTTCATGAATATCAGACTGGAACTGACCAACAAAATGGCTGCTCCCAGTACAGTATGAAATACAGGACTTAATGATGTAGGAAAAATCACTTTCGGTATTGCTTGTTCTCTATCCATCTCTCAAAAATGTGGACGTATCCTGCCTGGCAGTGCCAGCCTATCTTTAGGAGATGGCTAGGCCCATAATACATATTAGAACGCGAGAAAAACAAATTTAATTTTTTTAGTTTATTTTTTTGATCAAACTTACTCGCATTGGTTGATCGACGAAACCAATAGATATGTTGAGAAATTCAATGAGGTTCGGAAAAAAAATTGGAGGAACATAACGGTTGAAGAAATTCGTGATTGCGAACATTATATTTACAGTGCCAATCCTAAAAACTGGTTATAGACTAAATTAATCAATTGTGCTTACTGTGTGATGCATGGATCAGTAAAATGTAACTTCATAATCGTAATCTTATTTTACATAGTTCTTTTTATGATAAAGAATAACTTTGTTGTTATTTGGTATTTTTGTTTAAAAAAAGCATGCTTGTAAAGCCTGTTTTTAATTCTACATTTCGTAATCTAAACATTTTTTGATTAGAGTAATAGTTTTCATTTTATTTTGGGATATCTGCAATAGTTGAGATTAGTGGATAATCGTTTAATTAACACTAGGGATAGAAGCTATAGTCTGGTTAATTGGCTTAGGAGATTAAGCAGTAATTAACATAATTAGCTCTAGGGGTCAATGAGTTAATTAATATTTCATTGCTCTGTAAGTGCCACATTTTAAAAGATCACCACAAATAATACTAATAGATTTACATCAAAAATGTCAAACATTAAGCTGCAAAAGACACATCTACAACATATCCATTTTGGGGTGTGGACTCATTTGGGGAAAATGTCATAGAATAACATGTTTGGCCATAAACAAAAAGTCTTAAAAATTCATGGAATCTTTTATGTACCGTAACTATTTGTTTGTGCAAAATAAAATGCTCGGCTACAATTCAAGCACAAAATCCAATTACTGTTAATTCGAAGTCAATATATTTTCAATTGAATATCCAAATATCATGTTCAAGAAAATGGGTGGGGTGGGGAGGTTGATCCAGTCTAAATGAAATGAAGACAGAGAAATTTCCCTGCAGACACAGATTTTACTTTGTCGAGAAGGGAAATGCAACAATTGCATGTTTTAAAAGATTGAAATTGTGTAAAGTCTGAGGCATACCCGAGCAAAATGCAGTTCACTCATGTTTTGAAAATTCTAACATGCCTCAGCAGTACATAATTAGACAAAATTTCAAATTTTTAAATTTTTAACAAACAAATAGATACTTTTTCTGACAAACACATTCCTCCTTTCCAAGTTATTTAACAATGGAAATAAAGACATGCAAGACATTTTTTTTCATTTTAAAACAGATGAATAATTAAAATTTTGACAGCAATATTGGGGGTAATTTAAAGAATTTCAGACAAATTATCATGATTTTTAGGCAAAATTTAGTGAAATTATTGTACCTTCTTCCCATCTAACCTTTATGATGCAGAAAAAGTCAAAATTACACATTAAAATATTTTTCACTAATTTTGAAAAGCAAATAAACACTGAAAATCACAAAATTTGGACTAAAATCAAAAATTTGTCAGATATTTTTGAAATTTTACCATTTCACTGTTTTGTCCCCCGGCTTTCGAAGAAAGTTGGGGGACTATTAAAATGGGTTCGTCCGTCTGTCTGTCTGTCTGTCTGTCACACTTTTTGGGACACAATAACTCTCTTCCTAATTGAGCTAGAATGTTCAAACTAGGTGTATGTGTTTATTAGGTCATTGCCTTGATGGAGTTCGAAGATGAGCATTTTCCGCTTAGGGTAAGCAGAGATAAGCAATTTGATTGGTTGATGCTTTGGGACACGATAACTTTAGTTCTAATTAAGTGAGATTGATGAAACTTGGTGTATAGTTTCATTATAGTAATACCTTGACTAAGTTCGATAATGAGCATTTTCTGCTCAGGGTAAGCAGAGCTATACGCAATTTGATTGGTCGAGAATTTGGAACACAATAACTCTCCTTCTAATTGAGTTAAAATGTTCAAACTTGGTGTATATGCTTATTAGGTCAATGCCTTGATGGAGTTGGAAGATGAGCATTTTCCGCTTAGGGTAAGCAGAGATAAGCAATTTGATTGGTTGATGCTTTGTGAGAATAGTATAGTTTTTTAGGGGGAAAGGCACTAAATTGTGATAATAATGGGTTTTTTCTCAAAATAATAAAATCAAAACGAGCAGTATTGACATTTTTTTTTTGTAGATAACACAAATATAAAAATCATCAGTGCACGAATTTTATAAACAATAAAATAGAAATAAATTTTTGGAAAATAACAATAATATTTACCAAAATATTCACCTTACGGTTGCCATAGTAACCAATTTGACCCTTTCATGTTTATGTTGGCAGTGATTTACGTGCGCGGCAGCATAAAAGCAGACGAATAATTTCCCCTTGAGAAGTCTTCCTTTTTTTGGTCTTTATTTGGTGACAAACATCTGAATTTTCATCAAAAGACGATACCCCAAGCGTAGTATAGTCAGTACCTGAATCCAAAATAGGCGTGACGTCATCGGCATCGGAACTCACGGCTAAATTCAGCCGAAGTCTTTTTGTTGTGGAGGACGCCATTACTCAGCTGTTCTGACTGTTGGTGGTTGTTCCGTCAATATAGGAACCCCCCTCGTTATAAAAACACGTGTTAAACACCATCTAAGGATAAAAACATGCTTTTACAGGGGAGTAAATCAGGTCAAATAAACTTCCCGACTATAGTCGGGAGCCGCTCTGACGGACTACAATATTCTCCCGACTATAGTCGGGATTAGCGCAGGAAGGGTTAATTGAATACCACGAATTTGTACTGCGTTGACTATTGACTATTGATTAAAACATTTTGTCTGGGGCCACTCTACTTTGTGAATGCAACTGCAACAGTGTGATTGGATGGTTGGAATTCAGAGTGGGATTTCGGTTACAGAACCATTGGATACTTTTGGACTTGCTCACACAGGCTAGAATAGCAGAAAACGCATTTGCGGTGGTTAAATTTTCAAAATTTTCTCCGAGAGGATGAGTCTCCCATAGCCCGCGACGATTGATTGGTTCTGGGCAGCCAGATAGGCTATATTGGAACAAATTGAAGTTGTTGTATTCACAGACTACAGGCTGGAATAGCAGGAAAACGTGTATGTGGCAGGTCAATTTTCAAAATTTTCTCCCAACGGTCCCGTCTTCGTGGGTGTAAACGAGTGATTGGAATTCGAGTCAGCAAGCCACCTTAATTAGGCTATATCAGGCCACTTTGAAATTGCTTTGTTCATGGACTGAAATAGCAGGAAAAAATTTGCAGCCGTCAAATATTCCAAAATTTTCTTAGGTGGGGGTACGTAAGCCACGCTTCTTCGCCTCTCGGGGAAGACCGGTGCCAATGTCTGTAAACATGATTAACATTGTATTGGTGTGATGTTAACAGAAGACTGAGACTTTAAACAAAATTTATGGGGGTACCCCCCCCACCCCGTTGCGGACCCCCCCAATATATATTTACGGCTACGCCCCTGTGTATGTTTATAACCCAAAGATTTTGGTTCCTTTCGATGATTGCGCCCATCGGATCGTAACTTCCTGAATTATGGCTCCTGATTTTCCGAAAAATCGCTTTTTGTTAGCTTGTGGTACCTCTGGAGGTCAAAATTATTATCCGAATTAAAAAAATGTTTGATTATATCACCGTTACATGGTAATGAAGAATGAGGTTGAATTTCATGAAAATCAGACCAAAATTGACGCACAAAATGGTCGCCGTTTGTACGTGAATAATGTGAAAATATGTTATATCAAGGTTGTGGACCCTATAGAGGTCACAATTTTGAACCGATTTTGATGAAACTTGACATGTATGTTTATAACCCAAAGATCTTGGTTCCATTGGGCCAAAAAAAAAAGAGTTCTGTTTCCTGTAACGGATGGAAAATAGGGTAGGGTCGGTAGGTAGGGTTTATTTTTTTTTTTATTTTTTATTTTTATTTTTTTTTTTTAATATTAGTATTAGATCTCCTCCCCAGGGGGTTCAGGTCAAAGTTTCAAATGACAGAAACAATTTTTTTAAAAATATTTTTTGAAAACATACATGTATAAAAAGCTACCCATTTTTTTTTTATTTCATCAAAATATTCCAATTAGATCCAAAATCATGGAATTTTAAAATCCGAGATCGACGTCAAAAATGTAATCAAAACTGTCCGTATGTCGTATAATATTCTGTGCGAAAATCTTCAATTTTATGTTGGGTTGAGTCGGTGCCGTGAACATAAAGTACGAATAGATTTGTGGTATTCTTGGATAATTGTTTAAAATGTATCAGAGACTCGATTACGATTTAAATATTATCTTTGGTGGCAAAAGAAGTTTTAATCGTTCAATGATGATAAAAACAATAGCGTGGGGAGGCCATTTTGTTCAAGGGAAATAACTCGCGCTGAAAACTTATATGGACACAGATCACCAAATATTCATGGGCAGTCACCCACGAAACAAGGGCGAAAGTTATTTTTAGTCCTTCTCTCCCTTTCCCTTTTTCCTCCTTTTGTATGGCGACTTTTGTTGAATTTTTGGCGTAGAATCAAAGAAAAGGGTTTGAAAATACATTTTCTGCCAGGTTTTGGTGAATATTCATGATTTTGAGGCGGAAGGATACAAGAGTTGTGAGGTTGGTTACGTTGAAAGGGAGGGCCGAAAATTGCAAGGTTAGCTGTCTCTACTTCCAGCTTGTCTATCTCAAGTTTTTCATGAAGAACCTCATACATGCTTTTGGGCAAGAGTCTGCCACATGTTGCTCCATCTGTGGCAGAAAGCGTTTTTCCCAACGAATATTTGGGAAAAAGTTACAGCCGGTCTAAGAGACGAGAATTAACATTAAAGTCAATGGGGCAATAATTAGTGTTCTGTGGCCATATCGTACCGTTGCACGAAATTGGTCCGTAATAAATTTATTTGTCTTCTTTTAAATACCAATCGAACAGATCCTATCCACCTATTTGAAATATAGGTTCACTTGTTTATGTCCGTTGATAATTAGAATAAAAGTTGTGAGCTTCATAGTTTTTCGGAACTTGTGCATTATCTATACGAAACTCGTAGTCTCGTTTTTCACATCAGTTAGCAATCTCGCGTCAAAAGTATGGCAGATCTTAATAAACGTTTGTTGTACCCGCTTATTCCGATCGGTAAATGCCGATTCAAAGAACGATGACATTAATATTCATTTATAGCAACAAATAATATATATATTTTCACGAATCCGGTAGGTTTAGAGTATTCTGAACGGTCGCTTGGTGAAGAAAATTTTTTTTTATTTCTCTTGACACTAAAAAAAAATTTGAGTCAGCAGGTTTTGTAGTGGGTCGGTCGGGTTACCGAAAATATAACATTTTTTTTTTTGGCCTTGCATATTTGCACATATCTGATCTAACTTCCTGAATTATGGCCCATGATTGTACGAAAATCGCCCTATTTTTTAGCTTCTGGTTCCTTTGGAGGTCACAATTATTAACGGATTTAAAATAATGTATGATTACTGTTTCACCATAATGAAGGGTGAGTTCAAATTTTGTAAAAATCGGACCAAAATGGCTGCCGAACAAAATGGCTGCCGCTAATACCAAATAGTGTAGAAATATGATATATCAAGGTTGTGGACCCTATAGAGGTCACAATTTTAATCCGATTTTAATGAAATTTGATATGTAAGTTTATAACCCACATTGGACCATAAGTTCCTGAATTATGGTCCCAGATTGTACGAAAAATCATGTTTTTTAACTTGTGGACCCTATGGAGGTCACAATTTTATTCCGAATTAAAAGAACGTTTGACTATATCCCCGTTACACATTAATGATGGTTGAGTGTGAATTTCTTGAAAATTGATAATTGAACAGCTAAATCCATAATATTAAATGTATTGTATACTTAACGTTAACATGGGGCAGAACTTTATAAAAACCAAACAAATTCTAATGATTTTCTGATAATTACTTGTTGACTGCCCAGACGATTTAGCTGCTGTGTGGGCGTATGTTTCGTTGCCTGGCAACCTAATTTTTTTTATTTCACATGTTATAGGTGGGAATTTCCTCATTGTTTATGACATTACGCATAGTCACACCAACATATAGCTATAAAAGGAAGCATTAATTACCTTGGTCCATATATTATGTTATTAACCAAATACTTAGCTCCTTTTATGCATAATAGTATTAATAGCCGTAATAATCCGCCAAAGAATGGTGATGTTTACTTTCTCGTCCATGCTGGAATATTAGCGCATGCTGACGTCTTAACTCATGCCGCACAACGGTTGGTTAGTTGTGCTACCAAAATAGATGATTTTGAATAACAGACGTGAGTCTTTCGGTAGTTCCGGTTGAGTTGAGGTCGCAGGGTGCAACAAGGGAAATCCATCATGTCATCGGTATGTTTACATTAGGTCTATTTTAAATGGGCTATGGTGGTTTGTAGCCTTATTCATTTATTAATTATTATATTGCTGATAATTGTTCCTCATTTACGTTGATAGAGGGCTCATTGGCAGTTTTTAGGCTATCCCATATTTTTCTTGAGTTTTAACGACTTTGCGATTGCCGATGTTTATATCTAGGCCTACTATATAAGTAGGTCTTAATTCAGTGTGTTTTCCCATGATCACGTAGATTTAATTGGGAGTAAAAGCTTCATCACACCGTAGGTCTCCATAATTTTTATACCTTTACTAGAATTACTAGATCTATTATTACTGGGCCTATTAGACTAATTAGAGTATTAGTACTCAGTTATAATAAATGAGCTTTGCTGAAATCATAATATAGAAATCTAGATAACAAGGCCTTGATTACTTGTTGAATGGGCCTGAATTAAAACTAATAGGATTAGTTTTATCTGATATAATTATTAAGACCATTATTTTTATGCCTAGTATTAGTACAAGTATAAATTAGTAAGTCTACAGATTAATTAAATAGATTGCAAGGCTTTATTTAATAGCTAATTAGCTATAAGCTAAATAGGCTAAACTAATTGATAGAAAACTAGTTTTTACCCATGAGCACCATAATTGTTATCACCCAAGTCCCACCCAAGATTCATTCTTCACCCGAAGATCCGTCACCCAGGACTCACCCGTCACCCAATATTCACTCTTCACCCGAAGATCACCCATCACCCGAGGTTCACCCGAAGATTACCAGTCACCCGAGGTTCATCCTTAGTGACTTGTTTAATTGTTACATAGCCTGCTATTTACCTGTGGTGTAACCATTAATATAAAATATAACCTGCGTATACAGGATCAGTGACCATTTTTAGAATTAATGCAAACACCATGCAGTGATTACCAATACTCTGTGCAGCGTTTCGTTTGATTAGAGGTAATACCACTACACACTGCTATTATGAGTGGATATTGTTGTTTTAAATTTTGATTGGTTAGTAGTCCGTCTACCAACCAATCACTAGCTGCTCTACAAAAGCTTTACCTTTAAAACGAGTGCCAATATTGGACAAAATATGTTTACGTAACGTTACGTCATGGCTCACGATTTTATTATGCCTAATTAACCCATGCATAGCAGAATACTGCAGTAAAACTAATTGCGTGACAAATGTAAACAATACTGTTTGGAAACGAACATACTTTCACCGTTTTTTAATACCTTAAATCACTGTCCAAAGTTTTAGAGAAGACCCAGATTAAACTAAGGACTGTCATGTTGCTGTACTTAAGTGATAGCTTTCATTGAACGGAAAGAATAGACACACTCCCGCATAAGTTCAAGAAACAAACGCTATTCCAGCAATGGCCAGAGAGGAATTTCTCGGGCCATTGTTTCAGGAATATGTGATTACCTAACCTTAAAGAGCACATAAAACGAGAAAACTAAATTGATTGAATTTACAGACATTGGTTACTATATGCATTTTACGGCAGTTTAACATCAATCTGATGAAAATTAATTCAGATATCGTCACTCAAAGTCGCAAATAGAGACCTCCTGTAAAAACGACTTGGCCAATTATCGAAAACACTCTTAATCCCCTCAGACGCCAGTGACGTCACAGTGACCGAATGCATATTCGGAATGTTTATTCCTTAATTAATATACAGCCGGCGTGTGTATTCATTAACGCCTGACTGATTCCTTAATCCCACTCATTAAATAAAACAATTGACTACGTAAAAATTTGCTTTATTATTCATTTTAATTTAAGATCCAATTTAGAATTTGTTTCATAATGTACGGTAGTTTTGATTTCTCACGACAGCGATTTTAATACCCTCTGCCATCGTGTGCAGTCCAAACGATTCGAGATACATTTTTCGCAGAAGAGTATTGTTGTTCTAAATTAAAATTTGTTTCATTATGTACGGTCGTTCTATTTTTTCACGGCAGCGATTAAATACCCTCTAAAATTGTGTGTGCAGTCCAAACTATTCGAGATACATTTTCCTTAGAAGAGTATCGTTGTTCTAATTTAGAATTTGTTTTATAATGTACGTTCGTTCTATTTTCTCACGGCAGCGATTTAATACCCTCTACAATCGTGTGTGCAGTCCAAACGATTCGAGATACATTTTCGTCAGAAGAGTGTTGTGGTTCTTCTAATTTCCCCCCCGAGTAAGGGGGTTGGGATGGCCTAGTGGTCTAGAGTGCCGCGCTTCGACCTCTAGCTGGCCGGTCACCTCTGGCTTGCGGCTGTGGTTTCGAGCCCTGGTGTGAGCGTATGTGGCATGGACATAGGGGCGCTTTCTCAACCTCGTGGGTTTCCTCCGGGCACTCCGGTTTCCTCCCACTGCTAAAGACCCCTTCGCGCAAGCGAATTATTGAAATAAGAATTAAAAACCATATGTTAGTCCCGAAATGACCTAGTTGTGTTGAGTGGACGTTAAACCCCATTTCTCTCTCTCTCTCCCCCCCCGAGTAAACATCAAACATGATTGAAATGTGATTTGTAAGTGACAATCAGTCTTTCTTTCAGCATGCGGTTTTGACTTCATAACGCTGAAATAGACCGTAAAAATGAAATAAGAAAAAAAAATCTCAATATATGTCAGAATTAACATTACAAAAACATTTTTTGGTAACCATCTTAATGGGATAACAGATTGAGAAGGGTCATCTAACTACTTCGTGTATTAATGGCAAGTGTAGGGTCGTTTATCAATCAGACTAAAGTTGCACATTGATTGGGTCATAAATTAATAACGAATTCTGATTAGGTAATTATCATTTTTGACGCGGACCAGTTTAATTAGCTTTGTTCGCCGATGTTTTGTAATAAAGTAGCCTCTTATTATTTGTTGATAAGTGTTTAAACATCTAAATATAAATCATTCGATGGAAATACATTTGCGTGTTAAGATCAGGTTATAATGTCTAACATTGTTTAACTTTTTTAAATAATAAAGGCATGTTCACTGCATATCACTGTTGTGATTGTAGGTTGTCAATCAGGATTTGAATTGTTTACAAACGCAATCCACTCTTTCGGTAAGATTTCATCCTTGGGAAATTTATGAAACGCCGGTACAAAATTCCCCTTTTCCTTGCTGGAATTTCCACAACTCTCAATAACACAACGATAATGTGGCATCTTGAAATACACTCCGAAATATTCTAGTCACAAATATATAATCTACTACAACTCAAGACGAGAAAGGTTGGCTAGTATAGTGATATGTAGTTACATGTAAATAATGACGAGTTAATGATTACGCCATTCAAATGTTAATTGGACCGACAAATACACACGTGTTAACTGGTGGTGTGTATACAGTGATATATTGTATAGATTATGTGTATAGATTATGTGTAGTGCCTGTGAGGTCACCAGCCAATCAACCAGATTAGGGTTGTAATTGAAAATTTGAAAACCGTTTTTGGCTGTCTGATGTTTAAACGTTAATATCTGAATTAATTTTAATCAGATTGGTGTGAACTTGACGTAAAATGAATGTAGTAACCCTTTGCTATCAATATATGCAATTAAGAATCATTATTTTATGTGGTCTTTAACAATTGTAAAGAACCATTATAAGTGTTCTTGTATTGGAGACCTTAATTGCTAAAAGAAAGGGTGGAAACCAGGGCTTCCACTTCAAAATTTTCACTACCAGTCATTTTTGATAACGCACGAAAACTTTGCAAAATAAATCCATATTTCATGTTTTTTATTAGCATTACCACATTCGTCCTGTTCGCAGTGTGACACTTTGTCAGCGTATTGACTGTGCCCTACACTCTTCGCGGACAGAGTGCCAAGAAAAAATAACCGATATAAAACTCAAATTTTGTGTCAACATATTTTAACCTATATGGCTAAAAAGCCAATTAAATTACCTTTCTAGTGATACAAGTTTCGTTTTGGATTTATATTGATAATAGACTCAAAACACAAGTTAAAAAGTACCCACGCTAATATTAGGTCACTCACAGTTAACCATTGTTTTTCCATTAGCGAATTAATTATTGTTCACGGCACGCCTGGGTTTTGGAGCGGTATCTCGCTGGGGATTCTCATAGCTCGGAAAGTTCTACCCGTACGTCATTGAAACTTTCCACGAATCACTAGGAGACCTCCCGCAAGGTTCCGCGGCTTCCCCGATGAAAATGGCGGGTTTAGTTTTTGAGATACAACTGTTTTAAAAGTTTGAAGCGAAAATTCTCTAAAATCCAATGTTGCGGGTTGAATTTTAAAACGCTGAGTACCTTTATGAAATATCGGAGATTATAGTGATATATGTGTCGTCGGTAAAAAAAGCTATTTTCATCGAAGAATAAGCCGCAGAAGTTTGGTTGCCAAGATGAATTCTTACGGCGAAAAATTCACGGGAGATTCCATTCATAGCAAAATGACGATCCCCTATGACGAGCATGGTTGAAGTCACGTGATTGACTTTGTCGAGTCTGATTGGACAAGCTCGCGTGCCATTTCAGCAATAGGGGGTGGAAGGTGGGTAAATCCTTCGACGGAAGTTATTTCACGTAGGATGTAAACAAAAAACTTATTATTTTGACATTAGTGGATTTGACTTGATAGTTGTCTTGAAATCGAAAAACAAACATATATGTCATGGTCTAACAAATTAGCTAATTTTATTTTTGTCCCCCGCCTTTCGAAGAAAGCAGGGGACTATTAAAATGGGTTCGTCCGTCTGTCTGTCCGTCACACTTTTTGGGACACAATAACTCTCTTCCTAATTGAGCTAGAATGCTCAAACTTGGTGTATGTGTTTATTAGGTCAATGCCTTGATGGAGTTCAAAGATGAACATTTTCCGCTTAGGGTAAGCAGAGATAAGCAATTTGATTGGTTGATGCTTTGGGACACGACAACTCTCTTCCTAATTGGGCTAGAATGTTCAAACTTGGTGTATGTGTTTATTAGGTCAATGCCTTGATGGAGTTCGAAGATGAGCATTTTCCGCTTAGGGTAAGCAGAGATAAGCAATTTGATTGGTTGATGCTTTGGGACACGATAACTTTAGTTCTAATTAAGTGAGATTGATGAAACTTGGTGTATAGTTTCATTACAGTAATACCTTGACTAAGTTTGATAATGAGCATTTTCTGCTCAGGGTAAGCAGAGCGATACACAATTTGATTGGTCGAGACTTTGGAACACAATAACTCTCCTTCTTATTGAGTTAAAATGTTCAAACTTGGTGTATATGCTTATTAGGTAAATGCCTTGATGGAGTTCGAAGATGAGCATTTTCTGCTTAGGGTAAGCAGAGATAAGCAATTTGATTGGTTAATGCTTTAGGATACGATAACTTTAGTTCTAATTAAGTGAGAGTGATGAAACTTGGTGTATAGTTTCATTACAGTAATACCTTGACTAAGTTCGATAATGAGCATTTTCTGCTCAGGGTAAGCAGAGTGATACGCAATTTGATTGGTCGAGACTTTGGAACACAATAACTCTCCTTCTTATTGAGTTAAAATGTTCAAACTTGGTGTATATGCTTATTAGGTCAATGCCTTGATGTAGTTCGAAGATGAGCATTTTCCGCTTAGGGTAAGCAGATATAAGCAATTTGATTGGTTGATGCTTTCGGACACGATAACTTTAGTTCTAATTAAGTGATAGTGATGAAACTTGGTGTATAGTTTCATTACAGTAATACCTTGACTAAGTTCGATAATGAGCATTTTCTGCTCAGGGTAAGCAGAGTGATACGCAATTTGATTGGTCGAGACCTTGGAACACAATAACTCTCCTTCTAATTGAGTTAAAATGTTCAAACTTGGTGTATATGCTTATTATGTCAATGCCTTGATGGAGTTCGAAGATGAGCATTTTCCGCTTAGGGTAAGCAGAGATAAGCAATTTGATTGGTTGATGCTTTGACACACGATAACTTTAGTTCTAATTAAGTGAGAGTGATGAAACTTGGTGTATAGTTTCATTACAGTAATACCTTGACTAAGATCGATAATGAGCATTTTCTGCTCAGGGTAAGCAGAGCGATAAGCAATTTGATTTGCCGAGACTTTGGAACACAATAACTCTCCTTCGAATTGCATTAAAATGTTCAAAATTGGCGTGTATGCTTATTAGGTCAATGCCTTGATGGAGTTCGAAGATGAGCATTTTCTTCTTAAGGTATACAGAGATAAGCAATTTGATTGGTTGATACTTTGGGACAAGATAACTTAGGTTCATCTTGATTGATGATTTTTATGCCAATACAATGACTGCATTATCATTCAGTGATGGATTCGACAGTAACAGTGGAAAGAAACAATTGACTCAGACACGAGGGCCCTTTCCCTTGGCCAGAGGGGCCCTTTTGTCAAGCGTGGGGGCCCTTTTGTCTGCCTTTAGGGTCCCCCTAACTAGGGTACATTTTCATTTTTCTCGTCGGTTTTAGCATTTTTCTTTATAAAACACTTTTGGATGTCACTTCGTGTACAGTTTGATTGCTTGATACTTTTGAAAAAAATAAATGTGCGATTAATTAATATGTGTCATCTATTTATTTTGGGATTTCGGCGGGGGACATCAGCCTCACTGTTGGCTTGTTGATATTAATTGAATTAGTAAAATTATAGTTTTTTACCAAACATTTCATCAATAATTAGATAGGCCTATCTATTAATATTATCATTTTGATTATGAAACTCAATAAAAATGGTTTAATTTTCAAATATTAATATAATTAATAAAATTATTTAAAACTTTAATTATTTAGCAATCATTTTACCAGTAATCAAGAAGGCTTATTAATATTATTTTGATAAAAGTGTAACTCAATTAAAATTGTTTTATTTTAGATATTAATATAATTAGTAAATATGGAAAAATGTAATTATTTATCAAACATTATTGATAATCTAGGCCTATTAATATTATTTTTATTAAAATGTAACTCAATTAAAATTAGTTAATTTAAGATTTAGGTTGTTAGTAAAACTTCGGTTTCAATTCCGGACTTTTAGTTTTGTCACAAGTCTGTTGTACTCTTAGCCTTCCGATTCAACTTTTTAATATTGAACAAAAAACAAACAATGTCTAAAAACAACTTCTTTATTTACTATGTTCTCTGGTGGGTATTGGACATTTGAAAACTGTAATCCCCTCTTCAATACCTTTCAGCTGATATATTACAACCCATATTTAGAGCACCGAATAAATTACGTCGGACTGTAAAGAAATCTGGCATATCGGCCATCTTGGATTCCAAAATGGCTGCCATTTTCCGTTGAGGTCAATAAGCAGATCAAACTTACTTTATGGAGTGCAGAATTAAGTACTTTTGACAGCCGTGTAGTGTCATTTGATGCTAACCTCAAAGTTGTAGTACATTTTAATGACAGTTTTAACAACAATCCAAGATGGCCGCCATTTCTCGGAACGCACGTGTTACAGAGCCAATTTGACGACAGAATTGAACTCGTCATCCATTTTTCATTTGGGTTTCAAAATTTCAACTAATTGCTTTCATTATTTCCAGAGTTATTGTAGGATCTTTGAAATACTAATTTGGCCCCAAAATGCCATAATTCAAGGGCGTGTTTTGTCTATAGAGAAGTCCATTACTTTTTGTCACAAAAATACTGCCAATTTTGATGAGAAAAATGTTCATAGAACACTTATTTATTAACCGATTTTGAAAATTTAAAAAGTTTCTTCATGTTTAAAGCAGCCTGCATACAGTAAAACAGAGAAAAACACATTATCTGTTATTTGAAATTTTGATGTGGTAATGCTATTTTTATTCACGGTCGGGTATTGGGAATTCATGTGTCTATACCACTTTGTCAGCATGAGGTACACAAAAAATTATACATTCGACTTAAAAATGAAATATTTTTTGTAAAGCTTGTGATAATTATTTATTAGTTAAATATTCTCTTTTGGCTACTTAAATAATCGAAATAACTGAAGAAAAACCATGTCAGTGGCTGACAAGTAATTACCACGTGCTCAATAGAAAACACACTGACCTGGATAATTATGAGTTGTAATACAATAACTTTGATATAAAGATAAATATATAATTATCCACGGCATATATTTCACATTGGTTTTAGAACATCTCTTACGGTGTTACGGGCAGCAGAATATTGACGAAAATCTTAGTAATGAATAACTGTTGGATAGCTAACTTGGCATTCATGTTTGCTAACTTCAAGCGACACTAGTGCCGCCTAGAATATCGTTGTGTATAAGATTTACAATATATTTATGCACGACAATTTTTCTAACGCGTGGAATTTATATTGCTACACAATAGCACTGGAATACATAATATTCTTAATTTGTCGGTAAGCAAGTTAATTAATCTCTAGATATTATTTCTACAATTCCCACAAGGCTGTAATATCACTATAAAAAATTATAATGCAATTTTCTCCCAACATGTATGTTGTTAGGATTTACGTAATTTCTATGCTGTTATATTTAATATGAAAGTTGGTTGGATTCGAAGAGCAGTACTTCATATTAATTTTCCTTTTTTCGAAGATCGTAACAATCTCGTTTACATAGTGCGTAACTGTAATAGCGGTAAACGGCTTTGTTCTAGAAAATTCTTATGACACGTGGACAATACGTGATTGACTAAGAATGGGCAGTTTCACGCCTTTGATAAGATTCCCGAATATCAATTAACTTTTATTGTTCTACTACACGACAATCATCATCAATTATCAACATAATGCCCGGTATAATCTACTGACGACTATGTATACAACTCTATAACACCAATCATGAAATAATGTGGCTTCTTCTATCTTTACATACGCATTATTCTGCACTGGCTGTACAATGTAGCCTTTCCACCTAAATTACAAAACCTTTTTTAAAAATCTAAAAATGTGTTAATATGATCCAGAAGTGTATACATTATAGTGAAAAACAATTTAAAACCTTGTCCGGTTGCTGTCTTGTTTATTTTTCATAATCAAAAAGTAATAAATTTTGGAGCTTATGTATTAAAGGGAGATAATATAATATAAAAGGGGAATAACTCTTGTTTTAATTTTCACAAATTTCAAGCTATAGTCTGTTTCAATATAAAACGCTGCAACAAGATTGTGATAGTTTGTATTTGGATTATGTTAAGAAATAGTTTCAGTGCTAACTTTATCTTACAAAATCATTTATTTATTAAGCAGAAGTTTTAAATGTGAAGATACATGCATTATGGTATAGACATGGCCATATTTGTAGCACATACATAATATTGAAATGAATTATAATCTAAGGAAGACAACTCTGTTAACAAAAATTAATATATTTCAGAAAAATTAATACTGCATCAAAAGGAGAGTAACAAAAATTATAATAATTTCACCAAAAATATATTAGATATTGATAATCATGTTCATCCTGTATATTTCATGAAAACTGTCTAAACAGTATTAGAAAATAGATATTTTAGAAACCACCCCTTTGCCAGCAGAACATTAATTATTTTTTTATGGATCTATAAGTCGATGACAATTTAAATAAATGGTTAAATATAAGATGTTGTAACATTTACTTTGCACAGGCATTTTTATCTTCGGAGTATTGGTTGGATTTATCATAAAAATCACCTAAAACAACTTGTGACAGACTCTTCTCAATCATAACATTGAGCAGACATTGAATGATTTCAACTTCCAGTTTCAAGAGTTACCTCCCATAGAGCAGATAACATGTTTAGTGGAAAGGCTATACAATGTTATAGTTACATAGTGGATGTTGATGGTAGCCATGTTTGAAAATTGGGTTTTTGAAAAAAGGCTATTTTTCCGGCATGCAAAATGACCGTTGGGTCACATCTAGTTACGGTCATTTTCCATAGCCCTAGAGCAGATAACATGTTTAGTGGAAAGGCTATACAATGTTATAGTTACATAGTGGATGTTGATGGTAGCCATGTTTGAAAATTGGGTTTTTGAAAAAAGGCTATTTTTCCGGCATGCAAAATGACCGTTGGGTCACATCTAGTTACGGTCATTTTCCATAGCCCTAGGTCCCGACCGGCATGGAACCCATGGTGGAAACCACACCTTTGTATTACAAGAGTTTGGAACAAAGGGGAATAATTCCTGCTCGTTACATATATTTATTAACGTAAATTACTTTTATTAATCGTATAACTATAACATTATTGTAAAGACTATTTAATATATTTATTCATTGTAATTTGTATTATGTAAGTATTAATTATAAATATTTGTTGAATAAAGTGTATGTAATTTATGTGCTTAGACTGAGACGAGCCCGAGATAGCGAGAATTTTATACATGTTTTAATGATATATGTATGTTAAATAGATAACCAATAATCTTCTATGTACATTTTATAATAAAAGATATAGAATCAAAATGTCTTTACTAATAGTTTCATGTGCGATGCACACTCTTCAGAAGACAATTATAAAATGAAATTTGAATATACAAAACATAGTTACATTAATGACATCATCGAGACAGCAAAACAACAATAACCATTAACTGATGTAAAAGCTATCACTTAAAGTTTTGTAATAAATAACCATTAATGCAAACAAAACCATAGTGAACTTCTTGGATGTAACATTGAATCTTGCAAATGGTAAACATTCCCCATTCAACAAGCCGAACAATACTCCCCTATATGTGAACATAAAGTCTAATCATCCCCCAAGTATACACAAAAATATTCCTGAGACCATAAACAAACGTTTAAGTGAAATATCAAGTGATCAAGAAACATTTGACAAGGCTGCACCCCTATATCAAACAGCATTGGATAAAAGCGGATATACACACAAACTCTCCTACTCCCCGAGTGTACCACTGAACTGCAGCAAACAAGCCGACTCCCGAAAAAGACAGAGAAACATCATTTGGTTTAACCCTCCATATAGCAAAAACGTGCAGACAAATGTTGGGAAACTGTTCCTAAAATTATTAGATGAAGAATTTCCAGCTACCAACAAACTTCATAAACTTTTCAACAGGAACACCGTTAAAATAAGCTACTGCACGATGAGTAATATCCAACAAAGTATCAATAATCACAATAAATCGATCCTGAATAAAAGTGAACCTCATCCAAATAATAAAGTATGTAATTGTAGAACGCGCCAAGATTGCCCCTTACAAAATAAATGTTTAACGGAATCCGTAATATATCAAGCTACAGTCTCTGCCAAGAACAAACAAGATGAAACGTATGTAGGTCTAACAGAGGGTCCCTTTAAAACAAGATTCCACAACCATACCTATTCTTTTAGAAACCCCAAGATGACAAACAGTACAGAATTTTAAAAGTAAATATATATATGGAAACTAAAGGAAGAAAACACCGATCACACTATCAAATGGGAAATTTTAAAGCGATCCCTACCATACAACCCCTCGTCTAATAGATGCAACTTATGCCTATGGGGAAAATATTTCATAATTTGTAAACCGGAACTTTCCACCCTTAACCGAAGAAATGAACTTGTAACAACCTGTAGGCATGTTCATAAACATTTATTACAAAACTTTAAGTGATAGCTTTTACATCAGTTAACGGTTATTGTTGTTTTGTTGTCTTGTTGCCTCGATGACGTCATTAATGTAAAAACTATGTTTTGTATATTCAAATTTCATTTTATAATTGTCTTCTGAAGAGTGTGCATCGCACATGAAACTATTAGTAAAGACATTTTGATTCTATATCTTTTATTGTGTATTCGCTCTGGATTTATTCATCGAGCACTTTGTGTTCAGTAAATGTGCACTACTTGGATCTTAATTACATTTTATAATAGATAGTTAGATTTTAAAAATAAAACGATATTAAGATCAGCGGTTACTGAGATATACACTAAGTAAATATTGATTTCTCTGTGTCACCAATCAATATAAGTATTAACAACCTATCTAATCATAACAAATATTAAATCTAATCAATAATTCATACAGTAGCAATCAGTTTTTGACATGTGGTTAACATTTACCTCATACTGTAAAAAAATATAATTAGACTTACTCTCTTATTACTTAAAGCTAGTAGAAACAATGAAATGAAATGGGGTTTAACGTCCTACTGTTAAGCTCCTACTGAGCTAATGAAGACAGGCATACACCGCACAGTATGCTATGAGGGAAATTTTGCACTATGCCTACTCTTATGTCGAATTCTAACTGTCAAGAGATCTTTTACGTGCATGCCAATGTGTACATGGGATCTTGTTTTTTCGTCGCATCCAAAGGACTAGACAACTGTCCTTGTCAGGCCCTCTGTCCTGCATCACTGACAAGGGGGAATCATGCCGGAAAATCGGGCTGAACTTTCTCGGCCAAAGCAGAGATCAAACACACAACCTCTAGATTAGCGAGCCAGCTAGTGTCTCACCCACTTGGCCACCGTGAACTTTTTTTTTTTTTACATTTTTATACGCCCACATGGAAATGTGGTCGTATATTGCCGTCGCCCCCGTCCGTCCGTCTGTCGGTCCGTCCGTCCGTCCGTCGGTCCGTCCGTCCGTCCGTCCGTCCGTCCGTCCGTCCATCGTCCACAATTTCTTGTGAACGCTCTAGAGGCTAAAGTTAATATCCGATTGACTTGAAATTTATACACGGTGTTTAAGGTCGTGAGAAGGAGAAGCCTATTGATTTTCAGCGATATCCGATAATTACTACCAGAGTTATGACCCTTGATCACTTTGAAAAATCTTGTGAACGCTCTAGAGGCTATAGTTAATATCCGATTGACTTTAAATTTATACACAGTGTTTAAGGTCAGGAGACAAAGAAGCCTATTGATTTTCGGTGATATCTGATAATTACTGCCAGAGTTATGACCCTTGATCACTTTGAAAAATCTTGTGAACGCTTTAGAGGCTAAAGTTAATATCCAATTGACTTTAAATTTATACACAGTGGATAAGGTCGTCAGACGAAGAAGACTATTGATTTTCAGCAATATCCGATAATTACTACCAGAGTTATGACCCTTGATCACTTTGAAAAATCTTGTGAACGCTCTAGAGGCTATAGTTAATATCCGATTGACTTTAAATTTATACACAGTGTTTAAGGTCATGAGACGAAGAATCCTATTGATTTTCGGTGACCTCTGATAATTACTGCCAGAGTTTTGACCCTTGATCACTTTGAAAAATCTTGTGAACGCTTTAGAGGCTAAAGTTAATATCCGATTGACTTTAAATTTATACACAGTGTTTAAGGTCATGAGACGAAGAAGCCTATTGATTTTCGGTGATATCCGATAATTACTACCAGAGTTATGACCCTTGATCACCTTGAAAAATCTTGTGAACGCTCTAGAGGCTAAAGTTAATATCCGATTGACTTTAAATTTATACACAGTGTGTAAGGTCATGATAAGAAGAAGCCTGTTGATTTTCAGCAATATCCGATAATTCCTGCCCGAGTTATGACCCTTGATCACTTTGAAAAATCTTGTGAACGCTCTAGAGGCTAAAGTTAATATCCGATTGAATTTAAATTTATACACGGTGTTTAAAGTCATGATACAAAGAATCCTATTGATTTTCAGCAATATCCGATAATTACTGCCAGAGTTATGACCCTTGATCACTTTGAAAAATCTAAAGTTAATATCCAATTGACTTTAAATTTATACACACTATTTACGGTCATGATACAAAATAGCCTATTTATTTTCAGCGATATCCGATAATTACTGCCAGAGTTATGACCCTTGATCACTTTGAAAAACCCTGTGAATGCTCTAAAGGCTAAAGTTAATATCCGATTGACTTTAAATTTGTACACAGTGTTTAGGGTCATGATACGAAGAATCCTATTTGATTTTCAGTGATATCTGATAATTTCTGGCAGTTGATCACTTTGAAATATCTTGTGGACAAAGGCCTTGAGACAAACCATCAAAACTATTCTAATCATTTCTGATAATTATTTAATGGGCTATTACTCGTAATAAGATTATCATGTGTTGTAAATGTTCTCCTTACTGATAAAAGAAACATTGTGCGACAACCCTTGTTGACTGCCCGGACGACTTAGCTGTTGTGGGCGTATGTTTCGTTGCCTGGCAACCTATCTTTATATAAACAGACAATCAGCTCTTAAAGGACAGTATTGGTGTCAGTTATTATCACAGAGATGAGTAATAAAGGATTCATGAATCAGAAGTAACACGAGTAATCCCACAATATAACTGACTGAATTGACTAGTGATAACAGAAACATGGGCGAATTTCTGCGAATTTCTGCAAACTAATAATTCCTTCATTGACCAAAAGATGTTGTGTGAGACTGTTGCCAGGCAACGAAACATACGCCCACACAGCAACTAAATCGTCCGGGCAGTCAACAAGAGTTAAGTAATTATCAGAAAATCATTAGTATTTGTTTGGTTTTTATACGCCCACATTTTTATGTGGACGTATTGTCGTCGCCCCTGTCTGTCCGTCCGTCCGTCCACAATTTGTTTGTGGACTCTCTACAGGTCACAATTCTTATCCGATTTTGACGAAACTTGAAATATAGGTTTATCCCCAAAAGATCTCGGCTGCTTTCGATATTGGCATGTATCGGATGAAAACTTCATGGATTATGGCCCCTGATTGTACGAAAAATCACGTTTTTAGCTTGTGGACCCTATAGAGGTCACAATTTTGAACCGATTTTGATGAAACTTGACATGCATGTTTATAACCCAAAGATCTTGGTTCCTTTCGATATTTGCGCCTATCGGAATGTAATTTCCTGAATTATGGCCCCTGATTGTCCGAAAAATCACCCTTTTTAGCTTGTGGTCCCTCTGGAGGTCACAATTATTATCCGATTTAAAAAACCGTTTGATTATATCACCGTTACACCCTAAGGAAGGTTGAGTTCGAATTTCGGGAAAATCGGACGAAAATTGCCATACAAAATGGCCGCCGTTTGTACGCGAATACTGTTAAAAAATGGTATATCCAAGGTTGTGGACCCTGTAGAGGTCACATTTTATATTCGATTTTGATGAAACTTGAAATTCATGGTTATAACCCAAAGATCTTGGTTCCTTTCGATACTTGCGCATATCGGAACGTAACTTCCTGAATTATGGCCCCTGATTAAACGCAAAATCGCCTTATTTTAGCTTGTGGTCCCTCTGGTGGTCACAATTATTATCCGATTTAATAAAACGGTTGATTATATTACCGTTACACCGTAAGGAAGGTCGAGTTTGAATTTCGGGAAAATCAGACGAAAATTGCCATACAAAATGGCCGCCGTTTGTACGCGAATACTGTTAAAAAATTGTATATCATGGTTGTGGACCCTGTAGAGGTCACAATTTTAGTTCGATTTTGATAAAACTTGAAATGCATGGTTATAACCCAAAGATCTTGGTTCTTTTCGTTATTTGCGCATATCGGATCGTAACTTCCTGAATTATGGCCCCTGATTGTCCGAAAAATCGCCTATAGTCCCTCTGGAGGTCACAATTATTATCCGATTTGAAAACGTTTGACTCTATCACCGTTACACCCTACGGAAGGTTGAGTTCGAATTTCGAGAAAATTGGACCATAATTGCCAGAAAAAATGGCCGCCGTTTGTACGCGAACAGTGTAAAAATATGCTATGTCAAAGTTGTGGACCCTGTAGAGGTGACAATTTTAATTCGATTTTGATGAAACCTGAAATGCTTGTTTATAACCTAAAGATCTATATTCTTTTCGATATTTGCGCATATCAAATTGTAACTTAATGAATTATGGCCTTTGATTGTAGGAAAAATTACTTTCGGTTTTGCTTGTTCTCTGTCTATCTCTCGAACAATTATTATCTGATTTTAAAAAAATCTCTGATTATATTACTGTTGCACCGTAAGGAAGGTTTAATTCGAATTTCATGAAAATCGTACCAAAATTGCTGGACGAAATGGTCACCATTTGTACGCGAATAGTGTAAAAATATGGTATATCATGGTTGTGGACTCTCTACAGGTCACAATTCTTATCCGATTTGGACGAAAAGTAACATTTCTAGGTTGTGTACCGTCACACCATAATCATTGTCGGCTTCGAATTTCATGAATATCAGACTGGAACTGACCAACAAAATGGCTGCTCCCAATACAGTATGAAATACAGGACTTAATGATGTAGGAAAAATCACTTTCGGTATTGCTTGTCCTCTATCCATCTCTCAAAAATGTGGGCGTATCCTGCCTGGCAGTGCCAGCCTATCTTTTCACCTCTTAATCCAGTTTGCTAGAAAATGAAATAGAAATTAAAAAGATATCCTGGCACTGCCAGGCAGGATACGCCCACATTTTCGAGAGATGGATAGAGAACAAGCAATACCGAAAGTGATTTTTCCTACATCATTAAGTCCTGTATTTCATACTGTATTGGGAGCAGCCATTTAGTTGGTCAATGATTATGGTGTGACGGTACACAACCTAGAAATGTGACTTTTCATCAAAATCGGATAAGAATTGTGACCTGTAGAGAGTCCACAACCATGATATACCATATTTCTACACTATTCGCGTACAAACAGCGACCATTTCGTCCGGCAATTTTGGTACGATTTTCACGAAATTAGAACTCAACCTTCCTCATCAAAATCGAATTAAAATTGTGACCTATACAGGGTCCACAACCATGATATACTATTTTTTTAACAGTATTCGTGTACAAACGGCGGCCATTTTGTCCACAACCATGATATACCATTTTTATACGCCCACATTTTCATGTGGACGTATTATGTCGTCGCCCCTGTCCGTCCGTCCGTCCGTCCACAATTTGTTTGTGGACTCTCTACAGGTCACAATTCTTATCCGATTTTGACGAAACTTGAAATATAGGTTTATCCCCAAAAGATCTCGGCTGCTTTCGATATTGGCATGTATTGGATGAAAACTTCATGGATTATGGCCCCTGATTGTACGAAAAATCACGTTTTTATACGCCCACATTTTCATGTGGACGTATTATGTCGTCGCCCCTGTCCGTCCGGACGTCCGTCCGTCCGTCCACAATTTGTTTGTGGACCCTCTACAGGTCACAATTCCTATCCGATTTTGACGAAACTTGAAATATAGGTTTATCCCCATAAGATCTCGGTTCCTTTCGATATTGGCATGTATCGGATCGGAACTTCATGGATTATGGCCCCTGATTGTGCGAAATATCATGTTTTTAGCTTGTGGACCCTATAGAGGTCACAATTTTGAACCGATTGTGATGAAACTTGACATGCATGTCTATAACCCCAAAATCTTGGTTCCTTTCGATATTTGCGCCCATCGGATCGTAACTTCCTGAATTATGGCCCCTGATTGTCCGAAAAATCGCCCTTTTTAGCTTGTGGTCCCTCTGGAGGTCAAAATTATTATCCGATTTAAAAAACCGTTTGATTATATCACCGTTACATGGTAATGAAGGTTGAGTTCAAATTTCGTGAAAATCGGACGAAAATTGACGGACAAAATGGCCGACGTTTGTACGCGAATAGTGTGAAAATATGTTATATCAAGGTTGTGGACCCTATAGAGGTCACAATTTTGAACCGATTTTGATGAAATTTGACATGTATGTTTATAACCCAAAGATCTTGGTTCCTTTCGATATTTGCACCCATCGGATCGTAACTTCCTGAATTATGGCCCCTGATTGTCCGAAAAATCGCCCTTTTTAGCTTGTGGTCCCTCTGGAGGTCAAAATTATTATCCGATTTAAAAAACCGTTTGATTATATCACCGTTACATGGTAATGAAGGTTGAGTTCAAATTTCGTGAAAATCGGACGAAAATTGACGGACAAAATGGCCGACGTTTGTACGCGAATAGTGTGAAAATATGTTATATCAAGGTTGTGGACCCTATAGAGGTCACAATTTTGAACCGATTTTGATGAAACTTGACATGTATGTTTATAACCCAAAGATCTTGGTTCCTTTCGATATTTGCGCCAATCGGATCGTAACTTCCTGAATTATGGCCCCTGATTGTCCGAAAAATTGCCCTTTTTAGCTTGTGGTCCCTCTGGAGGTCAAAATTGTTATCTGATTTAAAAAATCGTTTGATTATATCACCGTTCCATGGTTATAAAGGTTGAGTTAGAATTTCGTGAAAATCGGACCAAAATTGACGGACAAAATGGCCGTCGTTTGTACGCGAATAGTGTGAAAATATGTTATATCAAGGTTGTGGACCTTATAGAGGTCACAATTTTGAACCAATTTTGATGAAACTTGACATGTATGTTTATAACCCAAAGATCTTGGTTCCTTTCGATATTTGCGACCATCGGATCGTAACTTCCTGAATGATGGCCCCTGATTGTCCAAAAAGTCGCCCTTTTTAGCTTGTGGTCCCTCTGGAGGTCAAAATTGTTATCCGATTTAAAAAAACGTTTGATTATATCACCATTCCATGGTTATGAAGGTTGAGTATGAATTGTGTGAAAATCGGACCAAAATTGACGGACAAAATGACCGCCGTTTGTACGCGAATATTGTGAAAATATGTTATATAAAGGTTGTGGACCTTATAGAGGTCACAATTTTGAACCGATTTTGATGAAACTTGACATGTATGTTTATAACCCAAAGATCTTGGTTCCTTTCGATATTTGCGCCCATTGGATCATAACTTCCTGTATTATGTCCCCGAATTGTCCGAAAAATCGCTTTTGTTCGCTTTTGGTCCCTCTGGAGGTCAAAATTATTATCCTATTTAAAAAAAACGTTTGACTATATCACCGTTACATGGTAATGAAGAGAGAGTTAGAATTTCGTGAAAATCGGACTAGAATTGACAGACAAAATGGTCGCCGTTTGTACACGAATAGTGTAAAAATATGTTATATCAAGGTTGTGGACCCTATAGAGGTCACAATTTTGAATCGATTTTGATGAAACTTGACAGGTATGTTTATAACCCAAAGATCTTGGTTCCTTTCGTTACTTGCGCCCATCGGGTCATTACTTCCTGAATTATGTCCTCTGATTGTACGAAAAATCACCCTTTTTAGCTTGTGGTGCCTCTGGAGGTCACAATTATTATCTGATTTAAAAAAAAAACGTTTGATTATAAAAACCAAACAAATTCTAATGATTTTCTGATAATTCCTTAATATGCGACAACTCTTGTTGACTGCCCGGACGATTTGGCTGCTGTGTGGGCGTATGTTTCGTTGCCTGGCAACCTATTTTTTAATTCGGAATAATATTGTGACCTCCATAGGGTCCACAAGGTAACAAAAATGATTTTTCGTACAATCAGGGGCCATAATTCAGGAAGTCATGGTCCAATGTGCTCGAATATCGAAAGAAACCGCGATCTTTGGGTTATAAAATTACATTTCAAATTTCCTCAAAATTGGATTAAAATTGTGACCACTACAGGGTCCACAACCTTGATATATCATATTTTTACACTATTCGCATATTAGCGGCAGCCATTTTATCCGGAAGTTTTGGTTCGATTTTTACGAAATTTGATCTCAACCTTCATTACAGTGGAACGGTGATATAATCAAACCTTTTTATACGCCCACATTGAAATGTGGTCGTATATTGTCGTCGCCCCCGTCCGTCCGTCCGGCGGTCCGGCGTCCACAATTGCTTGTGGCCGCTCTACAGGCTAAAGTTAATATCCGATTTACTTTAAAATTATACACAGTGTTTAAGGTCATGAGACGAAGATGCCTATTGTTTTTCAGCGATTTCCGATAATAACTACCAGAGTTATGGCCCTTGATCACTTCAAAAAATCTTGTGGACGCTCTAGAGGCCAAAGTTAATATCCGATCGACTTTAAATTTATACACAGTGTTTAAGGTCATAAGACGAAGACGCCTATTGATTTTCAGCGATTTCCGATAATTAGTGCCAAAGTTATGGCCCTTGATCACCTCAAAAAATCTCGTGGACGCTCTAGAGGGCAAAGTTAATATCCGATTGACTTTAGATTTATACACAGTGTTTAAGGTCATGAGACGAAGAAACCTATTGATTTTCGGCGATTTCCGATAATTAGTGCCAGAGTTATGGCCCTTGATCTCTTTAAAAAATCATGTGGACGCTCTAAAGGTCAAAGTTAATATCCGATTGACTTTGAATTTATACACAGTGTTTAAGGTCATAAGACGAAGAAGCCTATTGATTTTCAGTGATTTCCCATAATTAGTGCCAGAGTTATGGCCCTTGATCACTTCAAAAAATCTTGTGGACGCTCTAGAGGCCAAAGTTAATATCCGATTGACTTCAAATTTATACACAGTGTTTAAGGTCATAAGACAAAGACGCCTATTGATTTTCAGCGATTTCTGATAATTAATGCCAGAGTTATGGCCCTTGATCACCTCAAAAAATCTTGGGGACGCTCTGGAGGCCAAAGTTAATATCCGATTGACTTTAGATTTATACACAGTGTTTAAGGTCATGAGACGAAGAAGCCTATTGATTTTCAGCGATTTCAAATAATTACTGCCAGAGTTATCTCCCTTGATAACTTCAAAAATTCTTGTGACGCTATAGAGGCCAAAGTTAATATCCGATTGACTTTAGATTTATACACAGTGTTTAAGGTGATGAGACTAAGAAGCCTATTGATTTTCAGCGATTTCCGATAATTTGTGCCAGAGTTATGGCCCTTGATCACTTCAAAAAATCTTGTGGGTGCTTTAGTGGCCGAAGTTAATATCCGATTGACTTTAAATTTATACACAGTGTTTAAGGTCATGAGACGAAGAAGCATATTGATTTTCAGCTATTTCTGATAATTACTACCAGAGTTATGGCCCTTGATCACTTCAAAAAATCTTGTGGATGCTCTAGAGGCCAAAGTTAATATCCGGGCAGCACAATGAAATGAAAGTATTAAGGGGTTATCCAATTTAAATCTTGTTGTGACCCCTGTTTTTGAACCCACCATAGTGGAAGCCCCATCAGTACCAAGACTAATTAAATTATTTTGATTTAAGTCCTTTTCTTCAAGTGTATGTTTAAGTAACTTATAAATTTCAGCAGCTGTGCACCCCTCATAAAGTTCTTTTATGGCAAGGAATTTAGTTCTTACAATGCCGTTTGTTACAAATCTGATGTATATGATTAAGTTTTGTATATTACTTGTATCTGTGGATTCATCAAAAATCAAAGAATAAAATTTTGATCCTTTAATTTTGCTTAAATTATCAGTTTCAATTATATCTGCAATAACGCGAATCATGTCATCCACAGAGTTATGACTGGTATAGCTTAACTTCAATCCACTTTGTTCGTTGCTATCTTTATTTAAATTGTTAGTATTACTACCTAAAATATTTAAACTTTCAAGGCCCTGATCGATTAAAAGTTTATTTAGGCTGTCCAGTTTGTCTTTGGGCATTTCTTCCTTTATAAGCCAGTAGACATTCTTCATTATAGAAATGATTCCTGTTTTAATTTTGGTATTGACACAGGAAATGGCCTTAGGCATGTCCTGATTGTCCTGGGCTGTCATGGCGGCTATACTAAATTTATGATCTGTCGATCTTTCATGTTTCTTAAAGTCGTCACTTTTGGGGTTATTAGTGTCTTTTCCAGAAGTAAATACGTTACTTCGTCCAGACTGGAGGCATAATTTACAAAATATATAACCACCTTCAATTTTCAACCAATGAAATTGCTTTAACCAGTAACTCTTAATTTTACGTTTTTCACAAGTTTTGCGTTCAGCTGTGATACTTGTACTACTACATGTACTGTCATTGTCCACACCCAAATTATTAGAACTCGTAGAGGGCAAGTTCATGTCTATAGTTGTTGTCAGGTTAACGTCAGTCCGGTCTGGGTTCAAGTTAATGTCTAATTTTTGTCTACATGTAGTCGATGGAGCCAATGACGGATTTGGGTCACAGGTGACACTCTGACTCTCGGTCTCGGAAGAAGATTGTGGATTAACAATAACACGCGTAGTCGTAGGAAGGAAAAAGGAATCTATCCTCCTTACTTTGGGTTTACTTGAATTAGTTGTCATTATTGTGCGAGAAAGTTTATTGTGCTGATATTTGCTACGTACGTAAGCATAGAAATCTTGTAGTTAAGCGGATGTAAACAACGCAGCGCCACACAAAAGGGGCGTAACTGTGTTGAATACTCGAGACTCGATCTTTCGGTCGTTTTAATGCGTAGCATTGACTGATTTGCGACCTGTAAGATTGAGACTAGAGTAATTAATATACTAAAAATAGACACTCCATCGAGTCGATCGAAAGAAGCTTTGAAAGTTTGAACGATACGATTTCAAGTTTAGTATTATCAGATTTACGAAATAGCACTCTCTAAAATTCATTCGCCAAAATTTTCGCCAGCATCATCATTTTATTCGCCAATAGAAATAATTATAGTCACTGGCGAATTGGCGAATGTCTAGGGCGGTCACTGCATGGTTATAACCCAAAGATCTTGGTTCCTTTCATTATTTGCGCATATCGGATCGTAACTTCCTGAATTATGGCCCCTGATTGTCCGAATAATCGCCTATGGTCCCTCTCTATGTCACAATTATTATCCGATTTAAAAAAATGTTTGACTCTATCACCGTTACACCCTACGGAAGGTTGAGTTCGAATTTCGAGAAAATCGGACCATACTTGCCAGAAAAAATGGCCGCCGTTTGAACGCGAACAGTGTAAAAATATGGTATATCAAAGTTATGGACCGTGTAGAGGTCACAATTTTAATTCGATTTTGATGAAACCTGAAATGCTTGTTTATAACCTAAAGATCTTTATTCTTTTCGATATTTGCGCATATCAAATTGTAACTTAATGAATTATGGCCTTTGATTGTAGGAAAAATCACTTTCGGTATTGCTTGTTCCCTGTCTATCTCTCAAACAATTATTATCTGATTTAAAAAAAACCCTCTGATTATATTACTGTTGCACCGTAAGGAAGGTTGAGTTCTAATTTCGTGAAAATCGTACTAAAATTGCTGGACGAAATGGTCGCCGTTTGTACGCGAATAGTGTAACAATATGGTATATCATGGTTGTGGACTCTCTACAGGTCACAATTCTTATCCGATTTTGATGAAAAGTCACATTTCTAGGTTGTGTACCGTCACACCATTATCATTGTCGAATTTCATGAATATCAGACTGGAACTGACCAACTAAATGGCTGCTCCCAATACACTATGAAATACAGGACTTAATGATGTAGGAAAAATCACTTTCGGTATTGCTTGTTCTCTATCCATCTCTCGAAAATGTGGGCGTATCCTGCCTGGCAGTGCCAGCCTATCTTTTTCAATTTGTTTATTGAGTAGAGCTTTTTTTGGCTCTCCTCTGAAATACAAAAAACAACAACTGCGATTCTATAAAAAATAGTAATATTTTTACTAGGACCCGCGTCGTTGATATAACAGCATAAAAAAGCCGATTCTAAAAATTATTGATTGTTTTATCTGCACACGGCCTAGATATAAATAGTAACATTTTCACTATGACTCGGGTAGTTGATATTTTTGTGCCTGGATTTTCGAGTCTAGTAATAATTAGCGATCGACTCGAGTTCGCGAATGAAATTGCTATTTTTGGCTTACTGTTTACCCAAAATCTGCACGCTGCCTAGATATAAATAGTAACATTTTCACTGTGACTCGGGTAGTTGATATTTTTGTGCCTGGATTTTTGAGTCTAGTAATAATTAGCGATCAACTCGAGTTCGCGAATGAAATTGCTATTTTTTGCTTACTGTTTTACCCAAAATCGGACGGACAATTATGTCTGGACGAAAGGCAATTTGGCCTGTCAAAAGGGGTCAATTCGACTGGACATTGTCCGTGTCTGGTCGCTTATTTCACTCTTTCTTTCCCATTCAAGAGTATACCTTCTTGAAAATGCATAATTATACAATACAAGGATACTAAATTAAACTATAAAACATAAATACTATGCCAAAAAGTGTCCATTGATTTCGTCAAATATTTTTTCCCAGATCACGACCTCCATTGGCATGACACGTCCGACGCTGAATGATAATCAGTCTACCGGAACTCTCAATGTAATTGGCATTATTTATATTTCTGCTTTATTAAAATTTAATTCAATCTTAAAATCAGTGATCTCTTTCGAAAATCAAAGTATCGGTCTACACAATTCGTCAAGATGTATAGAAATTGATCGGAAACAGGGATAATTCTACTAACGGGTGGAAAGGTGAGCGAGAAGTCACATGATGTAAACTGCGTAGCTAGACCGATTAGACTCTATACGCGGTATTGGACGATGAATTTAAACGCTAGAACGGAATATTATTTTATAAAAATCAATCGAAATAATATCCCCAACTCTTTAAAACATAAGAAAAGGGCGCACTGCTAAGCTAGGTCGGTTGTATACTTCATGTGGTATAGTGCGATGAATTACGCTATTTTTGTGATATGTAAGATACTATTGTTTATTTATATAATACATTCACTCAAATATTACTTTTCTATGAAAGTCAATTCATAGAAATACTTTATAATCATTCAAAATTAAGAAAAAGCCCCAACGCTGAGCGAGGCCGATTAGACTCTATTCGAGGTATTGGGTGGTACATTTCAGTGTTTCTGGGATATATAGTATAATGTCCTTAATATACGTAAAACGCTCGAAGGAAATATGATTATTTTATATATCAAATGAAAAAATATCCCCAAATCTTTTAAACATAAGAAAAAGGCGGACTGATGAGTGAAGCCGATTGTATACCGTATAGTACGATGAATTCCGCTATTTCTGTGATATATAAGATACTATTCTTAGTTTATAAAATACATTCACTCAAATATTATATTTCTATGAAAATAAATTCATAGAAATACTTTATAATCTTTCAAAATAAAAGAAAAATCCCACTGCTAAGCGACGCCGATTGAGTTCAAAGTATACTAACTGCTAAGCGAAGCCGATTTTATACTTCATGTGGTATAGTGCGATGTCTGTCATGTATAAGATACTATCTTCATTTATATAATACATTCACTCAAATATTATTTTTTGATGTAAATTTTCGAGAGAGAGAGGGGGATTTAACGCCCACTCGACACAAACTAGGTCATTTCGGGACTAACATATGGTTTTTAATTTTCATGCGCGTAGTGGTCTTTAGCAGGGAGAGGAAACCGGAGAACCCGGCGAAAACTCACGTGGTTGGTTCAATATTAAGAAAACGTCCCACTGCTAAGCGAGGCCAATTGGGTTCAAATTATACTGACTGCTAAGCGAGGCCGATTGTACACTTCATGGGGTATAGTGCGATGTCTGTGATATATAAGATACTACATGTATCATTCATTTATATAATACATTCACTCAAATATTATTTTTCGATGTAAATTTCAAAATAGAAGAAAGATCCCACTGCTAAGCGACACCGATTCCATTTAAAGTATGTATACTGACTGCTAAGCGATGCCGATTTGCTTCAAAGTATACTGACTGCCAAGAGATGCCGATTGAGTTTAAAGTATAATGACTGCTAAGCAAGACCGACTGTATACTTCATGGGGTGTAATGCGATGTATGTGATATATAAGATAATATCATTCATTTATATAATACATTTACTCAAATATTATTTTTCGATGTAAATTTATTCATAGAATTACTTTAAAATCTTTCAAAATAGAAGAAAAAATCCCACTGCTAAGCGACGCTGATCTGGTTCAAAGTATACTGACTGCTAAGCGAAGCAGATTGTATGCTTCATGTGGTATAGTGCGATTTTCAAGATATATAAGATATTATCCTAAATTTGTATAATACATTCACTCAAATATTATTTTTGGGTGTAAATTAATTCATAGAAATACTTTAAAATCTTTCAAAATAGAAGAAAAAAAAATCCCACCGCTAAGTGACGCCGATTGGGTTTAAAGTATATTGACTGCTAAGGGAGGCCGATTTTATACTTCATGTGATATAGTGCGGTCTCTGTGATATAAAAGATACTGTTTTTATACGCCCACATTTTCATGTGGACGTATATTGTCATCGCCCCTGTTCGTCCGTCCGTCCACAATTGTTTGTGAACAGTCTACAGGTCACAATTTTTATCCGATTTCAATGAAACTCAAAACATAGGTTTATCACCCTAAGATCTTGGTTCCTTTCGATTTTGGCATGTACCGGACTGTAACTTTATGGGTTATGGCCCCTGATTGTACGAAAAATCATGTTTTTAGCTTGTGAACAGTGTAGAGGTCACAATTTTTGAACCGATTTAGATGAAACTTGAAATACATGGTTATAACTCAAAGATCTTGGTTTCATTCAATATTTGCGCAGGTCGGATCGTAACTTTCTGAATTATGGCCCCTGATTGTCCGAAAAATCGCCCTTTTTAGCTTGTGGTCCCTCTGAAGGTCAAAAGTGTTATCCGATTTAAAAAAACGTTCGATTATATCACCTTTACATGGTTATGGAGGTTGAGTCTAAATTTCATGAATATCGGACCAAAATTGATCGACAAAATGGCCGCCGTTTGTACGCGAATAGTGTGAAAATATGTTATATCAAGGTTGTGGATCCTATAGAGTTCACAATTTTGAACTGATTTGGATGAAACTTGACATGTATGTTTATAGCACAAAGGTCTTGGTTCCTTTCAATATTTGTTCTCATCGGATTGTAACTTCCTGAATTATGTCCCCTGATTGTACGAAAAATTGCCTTTTTTTTTTAGCTCGTGGTCCCTCTGGAGGTCAAAACTTTTATCTGATTTAAAAAAAACGTTTGATTATATCACCGTTATATGGTAATGAAGAATGAGTTTGAATTTTGTGAAAATCGAACCAAAATTCAGGGACAAAATGGCCGCAGTTTGTATGCGAATAGTGTGAAAATATGTTATATCAAGGTTGTGGATCCAGTAGAGGTCACAATTTTGAACCGATTTTGATGAAACTTGACATGTATGTTTATAACCCAAAGATCTTGGTTCCTTTCGATATTTGCACCCATTGGATCTAACTTCCTGAATTATAGCCCCTGATTGTCCGAAAAATGCCCTTTTTAGCTTGTGGTCCCTCTGGAGGTCAGTATTATAGGTTGTGGACCCTATAGAGGTCACAATTTTGAAGATCTTTCAAAATAGAAGAAAAAATCCCACTGCTAAGCGAAGCCGATTGGGTTCAAAGTAAATTGACTGCTAAGCGAAGCCGATTGTGTACTTCATGTGGTATAGGCCTAGTGCGATGTCTGTGATATATAAGATGCTATCTTCATTTATATAATACATTCACTCAAATATTATTTTTGGGTGTCAATTTTCGATCGAAAGGGGCGAGGGATTTAACGCCCACTCAACACAAACTAGGTCATTTCGGGACTAACATATGGTTTTAATATTATTTCAATAATTTTTATGCGCGTAGGGGTCTTTAGCGGGATGGGGGGGGGGGGGGCGGAGAACCTGGAGAAAACTCACGTGGTTGGTTCAATATTAAGAAAACGTTGTACACTGCATGGATAGGGCTATCATTTACCGTTTTCCAGTTGCTACACGTAGACTCGAATAACCAGTGTAAAAGAGCCGATTCTCAATATTATTCATTATTTTAACTTCACGTGGCTGAGATACATGTGTAAATAATGATATTTTTACCATGACTCGGGTCGTTGATGTAACCAGCGTAAAAGAGCCGATTCAAAAAAAAATAGTAATATTTTTACTGTTGATATAAACCAGCGGTAGCGTAAAAAAAGCTGATTCTAAAAATTATTGATTATTTTATCTGCACGTGGCCAAGTTTTTAATAGTAACATTTTCACTGTGACTCGGGTCGTTGATATTTTTGGGTCTGGATTTTAAGCCGATTCTATAAAAAATAGTAATATTTTTACTAGGACCCGGGTCGTTGATATAACCAGCGTAAAAAAGCCAATTCTAAAAATTATTGATTGTTTTATCTGCACGCAGCCAAAATATAAATAGTAACATTTTCACTAGGACTCGGGTAGTTGATATTTTTGTTTATAACCCAGAGATTGCGGTTCCTTTCAATATTCGCGCACATTCGTCATTGGAGCATAGCTTCCTGAATTATGGCCCCTGATTGTACAAAAAATCATGTTTTTTACCTTATGGACCCTATGGAGGTCGCAATTTTATTCTGAATTAAAAAAACATTCGACTATATCCCCATTACACATTAATGATGATTGAGTTTGAATTTCTTGAAAATTGGACTAAAACTGCCAGACAAAATCAGAAAATGGCCGCCCCTCGAATGCAAATATTGAACTGTTTTGATACAACTTTAAATTTATCTTTATATCACAAAATCTTGGTTCCTTTTGATATTTGGGCATATCGATCTGTAACTTCCTGAATCGGATCTCAACTTCCTGAATTATGGCCCCTGATTGACCGAAAAATCGCCTTTTATGGCTTGTTGTGCCCCTGGAGTTCACAATTATTGTCCGATTTTAAAAAAACATTTGATTACATCACCATTACACATTAATGAAGCTTGAGTTCGAAAATCGGACCAAAATTGCCAGACATATTGGCCGCCGCTTTTACACAAATAGCGTCAAAATATTGTATACCAAGGTTGTGGACCCTGTAGAGGTCACCATTTTAATTCGATTTTGATGAAACTTGAAATACATATTTATAACCTAAAGAACTTGGTTCCTCTCGATATTTTTGCGCATATCGGATCGTAACTTCCTGAATTATGGCCCCTGATTGTATGCAAAATCACTTTTATTGTAATGTGGTCCCTCTGGAGGTCAAAATTATTACCCGATTTAAAAAAACCATTGTTCACATAAAAAAATCTTGTGGTTGCTCCAGAGGCCAAAGTTATCCGATTGACTTTAAATTTACACACAGTGTTTATGGTCATGAGGCAAAGAAGTATATTGATTTAAAACGATTTCTGATAATTACTTCCAGACTTATGACCCTTGTGGAAGCTCTAGAGTCTTAAAGTTAATATCCGATTGAGTTTAAATTTATACGCAGTGTTTAAGGTCATGAGAAGAAGAAGCCTATTGATTTTCAGTAAGTTTTGATTCCTGCCAGAGTTATGGCCCTTGATCACTTAAAAAAAATCTTGTGGACACTGTAGAGGCCAAAGTTAATATCCGATTCACTTTAAATTTATACACAGTGTTTAAGGTCATAGGAAAAAGAATCCTATTGATTTTCAGCATTTTCTGATAGTTATGACCCTTGATCACTTCAAAAAAACTTGTGGATGCTCTAGATGCCATTGACTTTAAATTTATAAACAGTGTTTAAGGTCATGAGATGAAGAAGCCTATCGTTTTAGCTATTTCCGATAATTACTTCCAGAGTTATTAGCCTTGATCACTTCAAAAACTTATGGACGTTCTATAGGCCAAAGTTAATATCAGATTGACTTTAAATTTTTACACAGTGTTAAAGGTCATAAGATGAAGACGCCTATGGATTTGATAATTACTGTTTTCTGATAATTACTGCCAGACTTATGGCCCTTGTAGACAGAGTTTAATGTCTTGAGACCAACCAATCTGATTAAAACACAGATCCAATTTCATTTCGTTTTTTTATAGTTCAAAATTTTGTTTTTACTTGTCTTTACTACTCTTGGATCTGGAAGACTTGTTATTTAAGTCGTGTTCTGCCTGAAATGAGGGGTCAGCCAATCAAATGGTCTGTCGAATCGACCGTTTGACCTTTTCATGTGTGGAACTGTGGGTAAATATTACCAGTGGATAGAAATCAAAACAAAACAAAAGTAGATTTTAAAAAGCATGGCGGTCGCTAATTGGTTAATCGAATGACTGACGTTATCGGGTCAAATGTCCCGTGCTTGATAACTGACGTCATAGAACGTGAGCTCCCACTATAACTTGTTAGATCTACATGAGTGTAGGCCATCGAAAGTATAAAAAAAACGAAAAAAACGTCATAGAACGTGAGCTCCCACTATAACTTGTTAGATCTACATGAGTGTAGGCCATCGAAAGTATAAAAAAACGAAACGAAATATAGATCTATATTTTGATTAGATTGGAGACCAACAAGTATATTGATTTTCAATGAATTTTGATAATTGAACAGCTAAATCCATAATATTAAATGTTTCGTATACTAAACTTTAGCATGGGACAGAACTTTATAAAAACCAAACAAATTCTAATGATTTTCTGATAATTATTTGGTTCAATATTGGCAGCTAGTGATTGGTTGGTAGACGGACTACTGACAAATCAAAATTTAAAACAACAATATCCACTCATAATAGCATTGTGTAGTTGGATTACCTCTAATCAAACACAACACTGCGCGGAGTATGTCCTCTTGCAGTCCCATATAACAACTTTTGGACTTCAAATGAATTATTAGTGTGCAGAAATTCACCCATGTATCTGTTACCACTCATCACTACAGTCAGTTATATAGTGGGATCACTCTTGTTTTCCTTTGGTGTTCGTCACTTCCGATTCATGAAACCTTTATTACTCATCTGTCGTAATAATGATCTATGTGTTAAAATTATATTTGGAATGTGTTTAACCAGTTCTATCACATGTGTGATAATGACTGACACCAATATTGTCCTTTTAAAAAAAAACACAAATAAATTCTCATCAGCAAAACCCCTTCTTAATTTCTCAAATCAGTTCAAATCAACAAAATTTCTGTTTCAACAATATTTAGGAATCGCTAATAGTATCAAGTCTACAAGATTTCTCAGATAATGCTAAAAATTAATTGTTGATAACATGTTCAACAATAATGGTTTGAGAATTATCCTTTGTAATCTATATAATATGGTGATAAAGACTCATATTCATGGTATTATATGTAGTGTAGAATTAACATATTAATAGCTGTTTGATTAAAGTCAATCATGCATGAACTAAAGAAAAGTGAGTGTCTTTTGTGTATTATGGTTCTGTTCACACAAAGCTAATCTTGAGTTATAAGACTCGGTCAGTAAAACGAGAAACATGATTGTGACATTATGACACTTATTACATTGATATGGAAATGTAGCCAGTCCATGAAACAGGTTTACCTTAAAAATAGGTATCAGAGAGTTTAGTTCAAACTGTCACTCCCTGCAAATACAGATGAATGCTTGATATATTAGTTAAAATTGGCAGTATAATAATCACCCAGAGACTTGTTTATTTCTCTGCATGTAAAGTATGGTATAATTATGTGTTCTCATTCTCTCTATATTTTAGGCCCTGAAGATAGAATTATAACAGTTGCTTTTAGTAACAGTAAAACAGAGAAGGTAGCCTCAGATACAGCGGTATGGATTCCAGAAACCATGTATGATAGATTAGCCCTTGAGTTGACCATGCCTCGTCATACCAGGGAAAAACTGGCAACTAGGCCTAATTACCCATTAGAAAATTTACCAGGATACCCTACATCCGGCCCAATAGCTTCACCCCAACACTACCCTAAACCTGCTACCTTAGTTCTTGAATCTGGGGTGCCTTTAGATAGAACACTGTATAGATATCCACCATTTGCACCTGTCTGTCCTGTATTTTTAAAACGTAGGGACTCACCATTAACAAAATCAGTCGTAAAAAGTGAAGATATTTATGCTCTGATACCTGGAACTAATTTAACCAAACAAGAATTAGAAGATAGAGTCACTTCCCAGTTGATGGAGCACAAGCTTTTCCTAGATGAAAAAGCAAATCAAAGGGGTAGCAACAAAAGGTTGTTGAATCGCCGCGAACCTCAAGTTGTCAACAGTTTAAAGAAATCAGTAACATTTAATGATGAAAATTTGGTAGAAATGTCTGCCACACCTCGAGATGAGTCAATACCCCGATATGGTGAGATAGAGTTCACTGATTCTGATGGTAATATTATCTACAGAAATCGAGACGGTACAATCAGATATAGAGATGGTAATGTGCGATATAACAGCAGTGGTAAAGCTGAATATAGAGACAAAGAAGGTAACATCATATATAGGGGCAGAGATGGAACAATAGAATATAGAGTTACAGACGGAAATGTAGAATACAGAGACACTGCTGGTAACATTGAATATAGAGATAATGATGGGAATGTCCGGTTCAAGGACAGTGATGGTAATGTTGAATATAGAGATAGACATGGTAATATGGAATACACTGACAGAGATGGTTTTGTTGAATATAGGGACAGGGATGGTAATGTTGAATATAGAGATAGGCATGGTAATGTGGGAATCCGAGATGAAGAGGGTAATGTAAAATATAAAGACAGAGATGGAAATGTTACTTATAGAGACAAGAATGGAAATACAAGGCATGTAGACAGATATGGTAATATTGAATATAGAGACAGACTAGGTAATGTTGAATATAGAGACAATGAAGGTAATATTGGATATAGAGGCAAGCATGGAATTGTGAAATACCAAGATAGTAATGGTAATATCAAATATCGAGATAGTGATGGTACCTTGGTATACAAAGATAGAGATGGAAATACAAGATGCATTGATCGATATGGTAATATTGAATATAGAGATAATGCTGGTAAAGTAGAATATAGGGATAGGGATGGAAATGAAGGATATCGAGATAATGATGGTATTGTTAAGTATATAGATAAAAATGGTAACACAAGATACAGAGACAGGGATGGTACATTAGTGTCTGTGGACAAGGATGGTAAAACGACCTATATTAGAGATTCTGAGAATGATGGTAACTATGAAGATCACGGTAGGGAATATACAGATGATGAAAAAAGATTACAAGAGATATACTTAAAAAGTACTGATCCAGATCTAACAGAAGATGAAAGACAATATTGGAAATCGGTTTATGATGCAGAAAGGCGAGCTAAAGATATTGGTGTTAATACAGACTCGAGTTTATTATTCTATAGGAGGCCAAACAATAGTTCACTTAAGAAAAGACCACCATGGAAATATTGGAAGTGTGAACCAAGTCCTCCTCTTCTTGATACAAGTACTGAAAGAGTTGAAGACAGAATGAGACCTATTGATGGTTTTAGAGAAACTGCTATACAAGCTCCATTAGAAGCTCGAGATCTGACAAGACCTTATAATAGTAGTAAGTTTTGTTTCTTTTGTTATTGGTTTTATGAAATATTTTACAATTGCATGAAGTTTTAAATTCTCTAAATAGAATAGATCATTGTCGCCAATACCCCGCCATCCAATGTAACTTTCAGATTGTACTGTGGTTGGTGCTCAGTGACATTTCTGTTTATCCATATTAAAGGACAATAATGGTGTCAGTCATTATCACTTTTTTGATAGAAATGGTTAAACATGTTCCAAATATAATTTTAACACAGAGATCAGTGCCACGACAGGCGCGTAATGAAGATTTCAAAAAACGGAAGTAACGAAAGCAAAAGGAAAATACGAATTATCCTTCAATATAACTAGGGGTGACTATTGTTGGTAATTTTCACTATTGCGATAGTATTGCTATTGGGGATTAAATATTGCGATACTATTGGACTATTGTGATAGTTTGATCTGTTTATTAGTTTAGGTTTAAAACACACTGTCAGGTATACATTTATTATAACATTTAATCAAACTAAAAATTTTGAAACACTAGAAAGTTCCAGGTAATGTTAGATAATATAATACAAGTAGACTCCTAATAATATAACGGATGCGCATGCAACGGACAATCGCTTATACAGACACGACAGGGTAATTAAAAATTTTGGGTTTTCAAAGTCTTTTTATAATGGATAATCGTTTATTACAGACGATTTTCACTGGTCCCTAATTGACAAATCATTGAAAGAGTCCATTTTTATAACGTACTCTTGAATAAGCAGAACAAAATAATGATATTACAGGGCATCATTTCTGTAAAACATGCAGGAGTCACAAAAAGCTCTTGCACTTAAATTTCCGGGAGCACAAAAAAACGCACCTGCAAATTTGCTTGCAAGAGCTTTTTTTTTTTTTCCATCTATCCAAATGGTGTACAAAAAAAAAAGAGAAAACAGTTAAAAATCCAATTTATTTATTTATTTATAGATTTACCGGTCATATGCTTACAACAGAAAACACTACCTTGGACGTTCGAGTAAATCTCTGGCTCAATGCCAAAGCGGGAAAGGTGCGACGTTGTACTTGATATTCAATTCTATACCGATAGTTTAGAATCCGAATTCTACACTTTTCTCAACGTCAGTGTCACAGGCCTGCACATTAAATTTAAAGCATGATTTTGGACACATGCTTTTACTTAGTGGAATCCACGTCAATCCATGTCAATTCGAGTCGGAGACGTACAATTAATCAGGCAATTCGTGCATATTTTCAGTCCGGCCATGTCGAAGAAATTAATTATGATATTCACAGCCCGGGGTGAAACGGTCGTGGGATGAAACTAACTGCTCTCATCGTGATTATCCAGACGCTTTCTATATGACCACAACAGAAATTCATAACGTTATATTTATTCAAATTTCACAATCAAAAACTCTTATAAAACTAACGCCGTAACTCGGAAAGCATTTTATTTAAAAACAATCAATCGTTTATTACTAATGTAATACTATCACTAATAAATAATAATCTATCGTGAATGCAAACGCCATGGAGAGACTTAACAACCGAGCTAATAATCTTCAACCCAAATGTCTTGATACCATAACAAAACGCACGCTACTGGATTTTGCTAACAAAACTACTCTTCACGATTTTCGGATACAATAATATTTCATTTAACTTTAAAGCTCGACTTTCTTGATAAAACTGTCGAAATTGTCTGAATTTTTAGCAGGAGCTATAACCTGCGCTTGTGTTTTCAAGATTACAGGCGCAGACGGGCGCAAGCGCGGAAACGCCCGTTAGAAATGATGCCCTGATATTACTGATTATATTTGTCCCCCGCCTTTCGAAGAAAGTTGGGGGACTATTAAAATGGGTTCGTCCGTCTGTCTGTCTGTCTGTCAGTCTGTCCGTCACACTTTTTGGGACACAATAACTCTCTTCCTAATTGAGCTAGAATGTTCAAACTTGGTATATGTGTTTATTAGGTCAATGCCTTGATGGAGTTCGAAGATGAGCATTTTCTGCTTAGGGTAAGCAGAGATAAGCAATTTGATTGGTTGATGCTTTGGGACACAATAATTTTAGTTCTAATTAAGTGAGAGTGATGAAACTTGGTGTATAGTTTCATTACAGTAATACCTCGACTAAGTTCGATAATGAGCATTTTCTGCTCAGGGTAAGCAAACCGATACGCAATTTGATTGGTCGAGACTTTGGAACACAATAACTCTCCTTCTAATTGAGTTAAAATGTTCAAACTTGGTGTATGTGTTTATTAGGTCAATGCCTTGATGGAGTTCGAAGATGAACATTTTCCGCTTAGGGTAAGCACAGATAAGCAATTTGATTGGTTGATGCTTTGGGACACGATAACTTTAGTTCTAATTAAGTGAGAGTGGTGAAACTTTGTGTATAGTTTCATTACTGTAATACCTTGAATAAGTTCGATAATGAGCATTTTCTGCTAAGGGTAAGCAGAGCGATACACAATTTGATTGGTCGAGACTTTGGAACACAATAACTCTCCTTCTAATTGAGTAAAAATGTTCAAACTTGGTGTATATGCTTATTAGGTCAATGCCTTGATGGAGTTCGAAGATGAGCATTTTCCGCTTAGGGTAAGCAGAGATAAGCAATTTGATTGGTTGATGCTTTGGGACACGATAGCTTTAGTTCTAATTACCTTGACAAAGTTCAATAATGAGCATTTTCTGCTCCGGGTAAGCAGAGCGATACGCAATTTGATTGGTCGAGATTTTGGAACACAGTAACTCTCCTTCTACATGTAATTGAGTTAAAATGTTCAAACTTGGTGTATATGCTTATTCATTACAGTAATACCTTAACTAAGTTCGATAATGAGCATTTTCTGCTCAGGGTAAGCAGATTGATACGCAATTTGATTGGTCGAGACTTTGGAACACAATAACTCTCCTTCTAATTGAGTTAAAATGTTCAAACTTGGTGCATATGCTTATTAGGTCAATGCCTTGATGGAGTTCGAAGATGAGCATTTTCCGCTTAGGGTAAGCAGAGTTAAGCAATTTGATTGGTTGATGCTTTGGGACACGATAACTCGATACGTTTGAAAAAAATAAATGTGTGATTAATTAATATGTGTCGTCTATTTATTTTGGGATTTCGGTGGGGGACATCAGCCTCACTGTTGGCTTGTATTGGTGACTGGAATACTTTTCCCCGAAAATAACCATACTGATTTTTAGTGTTGACACAATTACAAAATTCTTGAATCGGGTAATCGCCTCGCCAAAAATCGTATCGGTTGGGCTTTGTAAGACATTCCTGCATTCTGACTTAACCATAATGCTTTAACTGCTAATTAAAAATCCAGTACTGGCAATAGATTACATTTCACTAGTTCAACATCTCCCGCCTGTAAATCAGTACGTAATATTTTAACACAGATACCGGTAGTCATATCGACAAAAAAAACACCAAAAAAACAAAACGACCGAAGCGACAGGTGATGGTGCAGATAAAAACAAAAACAACATGTGTCTTCTAAAGGTACGGCAAAAGGGTGGGGGCGAATAGAAGAGCCTCCTAGCATGTATCTCAGGTATACGGTAACGTCGCATTCTGATTGTGAATTAAGTAATAAAGTACATTGGTTTTTTTTCTTTATATTATATAAAATTGTATATTATTAATATTAAATTGGTAGTTAAGTAACTTATAAAAAAGACATAGCCAACTTTCCTGTCATATGCAGCATGCTTTCAGCATGTCTGTTATTGGCTTAGGTGACCATTTTCAGCTTTTTCGCGCCAAATCAACCATTTTACACATTTCTTAGTAAGCCATGCCTAATATGGTAGACGAAGATTTCCATGTGACATTAAGATCATGTAACGCTATTTTAGTGATAACAGTATTAACAGAGCCATTTGTTAAAAATCCAGATTAATTATTCGACAAATACAAGTGAATTTGAGCCATTTTACTTTCGCTATTACAAACTATCGAAACTATCGATAGTTAGCTTGACAATCGCAATTTTTATCAATAGTTTCTTTTTACTATCAGTACATACTATCAACAGAACTATCGCGATGCATCGATTGTTCGATGTATCGTTACACCCCTAAATATAACTGACTGTAGTGTGGAGTAATAGCAGATACACAGGCAGATTTCTGCTTACAAATAATTCCTTCGAAGCCCAAAAGTTGATATGAGAGACTGTGGGAGGATATCTGACAATTCAAAAAGGTAATTGAATGTCACTAGATAAGAGAAAGCGAGAAAAATAGAAATAGTCTGTACATTCCCTTGTTTTTATTTGTTCTATACTTTTTCTTTTTTTTTTCGTTTTCTCTTATCTAGTGAGAGTCAATTATGTTTTATTTAAATTATCAGACATCCTCCCACAGTCTCATTTATCAACTTTGGCCTTCAAAGGAACTATTAGTTAGTAAAAATTTGCCCATGTATCTGTTATCACTCGTCAATTCAGTCAGTTATATAAAAGGATAACTTGTATTTTCCTTTTGCTTTTGCCACTTCCTTCTCTTGAAATCTTCATTATGCATTGATTGTAGCAATGATCTCTGTGTTAAAATTTTATTTGGAACGTGTTTAACTAGTTCTATCACATTTGTGATAATGACTGACCCCAATATTTTCCTTTAATGCCAATTTCATTAGACACAATTTGTTCATTTAATATATTTCATGAAAATGTATAATTTTTTAGTTGAATGGACAAGTCCAGTATTTAGTGTCGTAGATACGTTTGCTAAACATGACTACTCTAACTCAGTAAATCATTTGTTAAAACCATGTGCACCTTCTAAAAGTAATCCTGAAACACAACATGCTAATGATGGTGATGTACCTAGAACTGTAACTAAAGATGATATAGCTGAAGCTAGAAGAGAATTTAGGTAATTTCTACAAATTTCATTCTGCTACAAATGGTTCTTACAGATAGGTTCCCAGAAAAGTATTTATCGGGTGGTTATTGCCTATAAAAGTATGGCAATTTTGGTATATGGGTCATTCCATGAAGTTGACACTTTATTACCAACGATAATTAATGTGATGATAAAACACTCAAGAAACAGAATTCAATAAATGAATTGTTGATAATTATTTTGGGGATCTGATGTAAAGATAATATTTAAATGTCATTTTGTGAAATTAAAAGAATTCACTTGGAAAAAAAAGACATGTCAAATGCATTTTCTGCAGTTTGACATGCACCAAAAGTGTGACATTTTCATACTCCTGAACTTTGAATTGCTCCCCTCTTTTTACTATGTGTATAAATCTTCTATCCGAGGTGCAGTTGCAAAGATTTAATGTTCAATTTTTCAAATACTGCACAACAAGCGAACTGATTTGGCTATTTGTTCAGATATCGTCACCCAAAAATAAAGAAAAAATCGTAACTCTGTCTGTCAACCAAGTTACGTACGCTAAAGTCAGGATGAGACCGAGCGCTAGCATGATATCAACTTAAATAATGTCGTAAAATGTAACCACTCTTATTTCATCTTGGAAAAGGCAAAATGTTTATCGGGAATACATTTGAAATGTTTTAAACTGAAGTCAATATGAAAAGACTTGCGTGTCTGTCAATTTCATGTTCGCGCGATTTCCTTATCTTTTTACGCCGTCGAGAGTGATCGAAAATTTAACGACATCATACAAAGTATTTACAGAATAGACGACTTGTTAACTGCAACATGGCAGCAAAAGCAATGGAAAATATGGAATTCGGTAAGGAAAATGAAATTTGTCAATTTGTTATGTACATTTGAATCGCTTGTGTCAAGTTACGAACAACATATGAATACTTATTCAATATGAATGTTCCTTTTCTTTATATACATAAGTATAGAATACTGTTATGCAAACTTTTTGTCCGCAAAACAAATGGTTGTCATTGTCGATCTCGGGAACAAATCGGGATTGCATTGGTTGGTAACTTGACACGGTTAAGCTTTCAGTTGAATGTCAAAATTACTAACAACCTCTGTCTGGCACATTTATTTAATTATTTGTTAGATCTTTACAAAAGCTTATCTTTTGAAATAATTCATGGTTCTATAATGCCATTACGACTTCGTTGTCATCCTTATATTATTATGTACCTACACCTGTTCAAGACTTGGATGAAAATGATAGTGACTGTTGGTAACAATGACCAAACAACTGCCCTTGAGAAATTTTTGTTACCAACACAGTTATATTTCTTGTTTAGATTTTATGCAATAATGGCTGTACTTATTTAATTTGCATGTTCTGAACACGTTGTAGGCTATTTAACATTGAATTTCAAAATAGTGTAGAATTAACCTTGCATGTTTAAATTAATTTCTTTCTAGGTTGTTGGTTGTTCGTGTGTCAAGTACTACAAACCAGCAGAGAATTTTTGGTTGGAAAGTGAACTGTTATTTGAATCTCTAATAGGAATAGCAGTCCGAAATTGATTTGATTCTGTTGACAACTTGAAAATGCTTCTCCCTATGTAAACAAGCCTTCCGTCATCTTTGTTTCGCAAAATATGATGACCAAAAGAGCTTTTCGTCATCTTTGTTTCGCATTTAATCTGATTGAATCTATGCAGGGAAATTATCTCCTTGCTGATGTTTTGATTTCTTAGTTATACTATTTTGTCGGTCAATGTTGAGTTTCAGCATTGGTTATGAAGAAGAAAATATTTTCTGAAAAATGTAAATCCCATGTCATTACTTTAATTAAATCTGTATTGATGCTTTATCAGTCCAATTTAATTGAATAGTATTGATGCTTTATCTGTCCAATTTAATTGTCCCCCGCCTTTCGAAGAAAGTTGGGGGACTATTAAAATGGGTTCGTCTGTCTGTCTGTCTGTCTGTCTGTCTGTCTGTCTGTCTGTCTGTCTGTCTGTCTGTCCGTCTGTCCGTCTGTCCGTCTGTCCGTCCGTCCGTCCGTCCGTCCGTCCGTCCGTCACAGTTTTTGGGACACAATAACTCTCTTCCTAATTGAGCTAGAATGTTCAAACTTGGTGTATGTGTTTATTAGGTCAATGCCTTGATGGAGTTCGAAGATGAGCATTTTCCTCTTAGGGTAAGCAGAGATAAGCAATTTGATTGGTTGATGCTTTGGGACACGATAACTTTAGTTCTAATTAAGTGAGAGTGATGAAACTTGGTGTATAGTTTCATTACAGTAATACCTTGACTAAGTTCGATAATGAGCATTTTCTGCTTAGGGTAAGCAGAGCGATACGCAATTTGATTGGTCGAGACTTTGGAACACAATAACTCTCCTAATTGAGTTAAAATGTTCAAACTTGGTGTATACGCTTATTAGGTCAATGCCTTGATGGAGTTCGAAGATGAGCATTTCCCCCTTAGGGTAGGCAGAGATAAGCAATTTGATTGGTTGATGCTTTAAGACACGATAACTTTAGTTCTAATTAAGTGAGAGTGATGAAACTTGGTGTATAGTTTCATTACAGTAATACCTTGACTATGATCGATAATGAGCATTTTCTGCTCAGGGTAAGCAGAGCGATAAGCAATTTGATTTGCCGAGACTTTGGAACACAATAACTCTCCTTCGAATTGAGTTAAAATGTTCAAAATTGGTGTGTATGCTTATTAGGTCAATGCGTTGATGGAGTTCGAAGATGAGCATTTTCTTCTTACGGTAGGCAGAGATAAGCAATTTTTGGATGACACTTCGTGTTCAGTTTGATTGGTCGATACGTTTGAAAAAAATAAATGTGCGATTAATTAATATGTGTCATCTATTTATTTTGGGATTTCGGCGGGGGACATCAGCCTCACTGTTGGCTTGTTAAATCAGTATTGATGCTTTATCTGTCCATTTTAATTAAATAAGTATTGAGGCTTTATCCATCCAATTATTTTACCATTATTGTAATGTCATTTACATTAAACCCTATTTTATTTGTTACGTCATTTTTATTTTGTCTTTGTTCTTACACTGATCACTATGTTACATGTTGAATAATAAATGAAATATTAAATCATATTTCCAAAGTCGTTACTTATTTAATGATGGTTGTTCGAGAAAGATGGATTTTAACGGTCACTTGACTCTAGGTTATTTCAACAAGTGGCTTGTGAGGGCTTAGCAGTGGGGGTAAATGATAGTCCTTGGGAAAACTCACAAGGCACAAGGTTAGACAAATGACCCTTGTGCTTGTCACATACATGTACATGTACATGACTAAAATCAACATTATCATTTGTATTTGAAGGCCATCACTTCTTCGGATGGTTAACACAATTTTTTATCCCCGATTACTGAACAATATATCACGATTCCAAAAGAATTTGATGTGGTCAATGTTACCAACTCTTTTTACCCAGGATATGTATTTTTTTTAATTATTATTAGACAGTACAATCAACAGGTCAAAAACTGTACAAGGCAAATAGATGTACAATATTAGGAATTGATTTCCAAAGGAATTTGATGTGGTCAATGTTACCAACTCTTTTTACCCAGGTTATGTAGTGGTTTTTATTTTTAGATGGTAAAATCATCAGGTCAAAAACTTTACAAGTCAAATAGATGTACAATATTAGGAATTGTTTTCGCATTTTTTTTATGAGTATTGTTTTATAGAACTTTAACGTGTGTTTTTGGTCATTGTTACCCGCAGACTCATTTTGAGAGATGATGTAAAATAAATTACATTTTTTTTACATTTTGATATCACCAAATGATAGACACTTTGGTCTTGAGTACTGATTTGCGTTTGATCATGATTTATTTATCTTAAGAAGAAAAAGAGGACAATATTTTGTCAATGTTACACGCATTCATTTTGGTTTGTCAGCGTTTTTACAGAAAATTGTAAAGTTTTTATCTTTTTACCACATTGGTACATCAGGTGACATTGAAAACAAAACAAACAAAGTGTTATTTTCTCTCCAAATACATTTTGAAATTTTAATGCCCATGTCACACTTTAGGTGCCAACTTCATGGAATGACCCATATATGGAAAGTAGAGATATCCAAATCTACCAGAAAAATACTGGATTCCCTGAAATACACTCATATAGAGTGTAGCGTATACAACCGGGTGTAAAAATATTTTTTAATCCACTAGCCCCAGGCTAGTAGCTTTCTAGTCTACTGTCAGATACTAGCCCGGCATCCAGTTCCACTAGTCCTTAGTTGGACAAGGTACAAACTTTAATCGTCAATAATGTACACTGCACTTTGACACTCATTTGACCACAACTGAACTGTATTCCACATTATACGGGGTATATAAGTCGATGTGGAGTATACAGTTTTTCCGGGTCTCAATCCATTATATGACAAATGATTTTCAACTCCATACTGTTCCTGGTCTAATATACTATTCAAAAAAAGTAGGGGATATTCGATTTTGGGGGCATAATACTAAAATATGCAAATGACCACGAAAAAAGTCACTATAGAACCTAACAGAAGAAACATTTCCAGTTACATGTGACGCCCAAACGCACCAATAGCTACCGCATGGAATGCAGGTGATGCTTGGGATCATCATGGGGGTCCAACCCAAGATTTGCACGACTCTGACTTTGAATGTTACAGTCATTGTGGCATTGAATTCCAGGGTGGAAACATCAGTTTAATTGTTTTAGTGACCAGAAAACAAACTTTGATATGCGTCGGCTTACCCAAAATGAAAGGTTACGTGCCCTTGGCATGCTACAGATCGGCACAACACAGGCGGTTGTTTCTCAGTCTGTCATAAGCAGGCTATGGTCCAGATACCGTGATACACAATCTGTACAGGACAGACCACGCTCAGGTCGACCAAGGGCGACAACTCAAGCCCAGGATCGATTTATCCGTACCTTGGCCTTGAGAAATCGTGTCATCACAGCAAATCAGATCAGCGCTCGTCTTCAAACAGACACTGGTGTGAGAGTGAGTGGCCAGACGATTCGGAATCGACTGCATAGGAGTCACCTTCGCGCCCGACGTCCTCGCGTGATCCCTTGTTTGAGAGATCATCACATTCAGGCAAGACATGGTTGATGTAGGGATCGTCAACACTGGGATAATCGACGCTGGAGCAATGTGATGTTTTCAGATGAGTCAAGGTTCACTGTTGATTTTTTGGACAGACGTAGGAGGGTGTGACGTCGTCGAAACGAGCGCTTCCAAGACGTTAACGTCATCAGACATGATCGATTTGGGGGCGGTTCTGTTATGGTGTGGGAAGGCATCACTGTTGCTGGAAGAACGGCTTTACATGTTGTTGCAGGGCGTGTTACAGGCCAGTACTACCGGGACAACATCTTGGCAGTCCATGTTGTGCCGTTCGCACGACGTCATGGCCGCCGTTTCATCTTCCAGGATGACAACGCAAGATGTCACAGGGCCAGGATCGTTACAGGTTACCTCCAACAACAGAACATCACCACATTACCTTGGCCAGCACTGAGTCCCGACCTCTCCCCCATCAAGCATGTCTGGGACATGCTTGGACAGAGGTTACGTCAATGTCCTGCCAATGTCCAAGAACTTGCTGCTGCGTTGCAACAGGAATGGGACAATCTGGACCAAAATGACCTTAGACGTCTCATTAGGAGTATGCCACGTCGGATCAATGCTTGTTTGGCAAACAGAGGAGGATTTACCCGTTACTGACTTTGTTGTGATGCTGTGGTAACTTTGCTGTTTGACCCCGGGTATCCTTTTACCCTTATAAATATAATGGTCAGTCTGTGCCTTACTTAGTCTAACGATCATTTGGAATAAATCGATGAATGTGAACTTCATTTCATTTTGTCATTTGTTTCTTCGTCAGTTTCATTAGGTGACTTTAATAACACTTAAAAATCAAATATCCCCTACTTTTTTTGAATAGTATACAATCTAATTGAAATTCAGATCTATATTTCGTTTCGGGTTTTATAATTTCGATGGCCTACACTGCATGTAGATCTAACATGTTATAGCGGGGGGTCACTTCAGCCAGTTCAGATGTCAAGCACGCGACATTTGATCCTATAACCGCAGTCATTTGATTAACCAATCAGAATCATCGTTGCTTTGTTTTTATTTCTATAGCTGATAATGCCTACCCACAATTCCGCGCAAAAAAGGTCAAACCCTCGATTCGACAGACAATTTGATTGGCTGACCGCTCATTTCAAGCAGAACGCGAGATAAATAACAAGTCTTTCAGATCCTCATGTAGTAAAGAGAACTTAAACGAAATTTTGAACTTTAAAAACGAAACGAAATAGGATCTGTATTTTAATCAGATTGGGTCTAATAATGTGCTGACGTACGCCAACAGAAAGTGACCTAGGCCTAATATTAATTTATGTAAAATAATTAGTTTATAAATGAAGGACTAATTTGATTAATATTCCAAGTTTTGTTGTTGGTTAATTTGAACTAGATTTTATTACAATGTATCCGATAAATAGTGGACAACGCAGGTCCTTCTCTATTTCTAAGATATAACTAAAAACTAAAGTAGACATCTCCCATCATGCATTGTAGTCTAGATTATCATATGACTTTAAATTGCAAGAGATGGGAAGTGCTTCTTACATCCCCCATCATGCATTGTAGTCTAGATTATCGTAATGAAGATTGATGTCGAATTTCGTGAAAATCGGACCAAAACTGACAGCTGTTCTTGTGAGGCCATCCATCCTTCATCACTAACAAGGGGAAACCATGCCAGAAAATCTAGATGAACTTTGTCACCCAATGCAGGGATCATGATCCCCAGTCAAATTTGAAGCCTACTGAAATGCACATTTATAACCCAAAGATCTTAATTCATTTCGATATTGCTTGTTCTCTATCCATCTCTCGAAAATGTGGGCGTATCCTGCCTGGCAGTGCCAGCCTATCTTTTAAATCGGATAACAATTTTGACCTCCATAGGGACCACAAGCTAAAAAGGGCGATTTTTCGGACAATCAGGGGACATAATTCAGGAAGTTATGATCTGATAGGTGCAAATATCGAGAGTAGGTGCAAATATCGAGAGTAACCAATATCTTTGGGTTATAAACATACATGTCAAGTTTCATCAAAATCGGTTCAAAATTGTGACCTCTATAGGGTCCACAGCCTTTATATAACATATTTTCACACTATTCGTGTACAAACGACAGCCATTTTGTGTGTCAATTTTGGTCCGATTTTCACGAAATTTGAACTTGACCTCCATAACCATGTAACGGTGTTATAATCAAACATTTTTTTAAATCGGTTAACAATTTTGACTTCCAGAGGGACCACAAGCTAACATGGGCGATTTTTCGGACAATCAGGGGACATAATTCAGGAAGTTACGATCTGATGGGCGCAAATATCAAAAGGAACCAAGATCTTTGGGTTATAAACATACATGTCAAGTTTCATCAAAATCGGTTCAAAATTGTGACCTCTATAGGGTCCACAACCTTGACATAACATATTTTCACACTATTCGTGTACAAACAGCGGCCATTTTGTCTGTCAATTTTGGTCCGATTTTCACGAAATTCAATCTCAACCTCCATAACCATGTAACAGTGTTATAATCAAACGTTTTTTTAAATCGGATAACAATTTTGACCTCCAGAGGGACCACAAGCTAAAAAGGGTGATTTTTCAGACAATCAGGGGCCGATGGGCGCAAATATCGACAGGAACCAAGATATTTGGGTTATAAACATGCATTTCAAGTTTCATCCAAATCAGTTCAAAATTGTGACCTCTACACTGTTCACAAGCTAAAAACGTGATTTTTTCGTACAATCAGGGGCCATAACCCATGAAGTTACGGTCCGATACATGCCAATATCGAAAGGAACCGAGATCTTAAGGTGATAAACCTATATTTTAAGTTTCATTGAAATTGGATAAAAATTGTGACCTGTAGACTGTTCACAAACAATTGTGGACGGACTGGACGGACGGACGGACAGGGGCGACGACAATATGAAAATGTGGGCGTATAAAAATAACTTACAGGCTAGTGACTTAGTTAGCCGAACTAGTCCTGGGCTATTGCCCTTTCATTGCTCATTTTTTCTGTGATTTAAACTAGATAAATGAGATGTGTTTATACGCCCACATTTTCATGTGGATAAAAACAAAGTCAAAGGTATCACAAAACCATCTTTTAAAGTATCTAACGTTTCGTAGGTAAAATCCTACTTCTTCAGAGAATATAAGCTACAAAAATGATGCAGTTGAAATACAAGGTTAGTCATCGTAACAAGTGATGTCATAATGTAAATATGACGTCATAACATTGATGACATAATAATTATAAAGGGTGTAAAGTTAAAGAATGTTAGAATTAATTTACAGGCATTTCATTTAAACCATAAGGCCATACAGTATTTAATCTGTGGATCCAAAGTGATTCAGCAATATTAAGTTTAGTTCTATCATTCTGAGGGATTTTATCGAGTACAGTGCAAACATAAGATTCGTGACCGAGTGAATTAAAATGTGGGGGGATTTTCCAATTTTTTTTAGTTTAATGTTACTATAGAACTAAACTTAATATTGCTGAATCACTTTGGATCCACAGATTAAATACTGTATGGCCTTATGGTTTAAATGAAATGCCTGTAAGGCCAAAAAAAAAAATGTTATGTTTCCGGTAACCCGACCGACCCATTACAAAACCTGCCGACTCAAATTTTTTTTTAGTGTCAAGAGAAATAAAAAAAATTTTCTTCACCAAGCGACCATTCAGAATACTCTAAACCTACCGGATTCGTGAAAATATATATATTATTTGTTGCTATAAATGAATATTAATGTCATCGTTCTTTGAATCGGCATTTACTGATCGGAATAAGGGGGTACAACGAACGTTTATTAAGATCTGCCATACTTTTGACGCGAGATTGCTAACTGACGTGAAAAACAAGACTACGGGTTTCGTATAGATAATGCACATTCCGAAAAACTATGAAGCTCACAACTTTTGTTTTAATTATTAACGGCTCGCAGATGGACAAAAACAAGTGAACCTATATTTCAAACAGGTGGATAGGATCTGTTCGACTGGTATTTAAAAGAAGACAAATAAATTTATTACGGATCAATTTCGTGCAACGGTACGATATAAGTTTTCAGCGCGAGTTATTTCCCTTGAACAAAATGGCCTCCCCACGCTATTGTTTTTATCATCATTGAACGATTAAAAGTTCTTTTGCCACCAAAGATAATATTTAAATCGTAATCGAGTCTCTGATACATTTTAAACAAATATCCAAGAATACCACAAATCTATTTGTACTTTATGTTCACGGCACCGACTCAACCCAACATAAAATTGAAGATTTTCGCACAGAATATTATACGACATACGGCATACGGACAGTTTTGATTACTTTTTTGACGTCGATCTCGGATTTTAAAATTCCGTGATTTTGGATCTAATTGGAATATTTTGATGAAATAAAAAAAATGGGTAGCTTTTTATGTATATTTTCAAAAAATATTTTTAAAAAAAATGTTTGTCATTTGAAACTTTGACCTGAACCCCCTGTGGTAGAAGATCTAATACTAATATTAAAAAAAAAAAAAAAAAAAAAAAATAAACCCAACCTACCGACCCTACCCTATTTTCCATCCGTTACAGGTAACAGAACTCTTTTTTTTTTGGCCTAAATTAATTCTAACATTTTTATACGTTGTCGCCCCTGTCCGTGCGTTTGTTTGTGGACTCTTTACAGGTCACAATTTTTATCCGATTTTGACAAAACTTTAAATATAGGTTTATCCCCATAAGATCTCGGCTGCTTTCGATATTGGCATGTATCGGATGGAAACTTCATGTTTTTAGCTTGTGAACCCTATAGAGGTCACAATTTTGAACCGATTGTGATGAAACTTGACATGCATGTTTATAACCCCAAGATCTTGGTTCCTTTCGATATTTGCGCCCATCGGATCGTAACTTCCTGAATTATGGCCCCTGATTGTCCGAAAAATCGCCCTTTTTAGCTTATGGTCCCTCTTGAGGTCAAAATTATTATCCGATTTAAAAAAAACGTTCGATTATATCACCGTTACATGGTAATGAAGCTTGAGTTCGAATTTCGTTAAAATCGGACCAACATTGACATACAAAATGGCCGCTGTTTGTACGCGAATACTGTTAAAAAATGGTATGTCAAGGTTGTGGACCCTATCCTATAGAGGTCACAATTTTGAACCGATTTTGATGAAACTTGACATGCATGTTTATAACCCAAAGATCTTGGTTCCTTTCGATATTTGTGCCCATCGGATTGTACCTTCCTGAATTATGGCCCCTGATTGTACGAAAAATCACCCTTTTTAGCTTGTGATCCCTCTGGAGGTCACAATTATTATCCGATTTAAAAAAACGTTTGCTTATATCACCGTTACACCCTAAGGAAGGTTGAGTTCGAATTTCGTGAAATCGGACCAAAATTGCCATACAAAATGGCCGCCGTTTGTACGCGAATACTGTTAAAAAATGGTACAGTACACGCATCGCGGAGGTTTGATCATACACGATTATCGTGTCGTTTTTTGTTAAACATTTCCACGATAACGACACGATATTGCCACGATAAATAACTCGGTGTAGCAGTCGCTATCGTGTGCCACGATAGTCGCGTGACACGATAGTCGCGTGACACGATAGGCCTCGGTGTAATTTGATATGTAAAATTAACGATGTTTATCTGTCATAAATAATTGATGTCAAAAAGATATACTGCCACGATGTTATCAAACTGCCACGATATTTGAAATGTTGAATAGTTTTTTCAATAATCCTGACGCGAATAGCCACGCTGCATAAAAAGAATGTACTTTTATGAGGTTATATTTTAACGGAGTCCCATTCTGACAAATAAATCGGTAAATCACACCTCAAGTAATATCTTCGGTTTTAAATCACAAATGAATTAAAAAGTCTGCCTCTCCTGCTTTTAAGCCCACGTCGCCATAAAATGTATCCATAAAATTGTACCTTGTGTTGTGGAATACATGTTCATTAAAACGTGTCTCCGTCGGATAACACCTTGGTGAACTTTTCATACTGTCAATCAAGTTTCCAAATAACGTGAATATAAAAGAGCCATCAAACATCAAAAGGAAACGATAATTGACTAAAATAGAAGTCCTTTTAACAAAAAATAGTCTTGTAGACGATATGACTTTTATTGCAAATTGTCAGTAAGTGGGCATTACCTAACATTGTTGCCCTCATTTTTAAAAAAAAACAATTGCAACTGGTACGTGACCAATCTGGATTCACACACAAAAAAGCTGTCGTTGTCATGGTTAAATAGAACGACCACGATGGAAAGCCCCCCCCCCCCCCCCCGAATACACGCTTTCAAAAAAATTGTGGATGTAAGTGTTTATTCAATGTTTAAATTGGTACAGACTTGAAGATTGTTACATAACAGCGCGTCTTATGACGAAAACTATGTATAATCAGCATATTCGCAGTGGGCATATTCTGCCAATAAAATCATACCTTAAACTACTGCCCCTTTTACTTGTGCATGCATTGTTAGTAAATTTTCTCTTTATGTGTAAAGATCAAAGACAAATTGTAACCTAAATAACTCAACGAACGTTTATATTAATAAAGTATATACATGTACCCACGTCGCGTATGTCAGTCATTCATCTACGAATGATCGCCATCTTATAAAAAGCGAATTCAGTTTATCTAAAAGGGGCTACGGCGCAATTTAAGGAATTATTTTTGACCCGATATTAACCAGTGCCAAATATTTTAAATAATGAGATAACGCCAATCAACAAACCAAACAATACGAGTTTACTTTATAACAAAAACATTGGTGAATTTATTATTATGTTTAAAATCATAAAGCTAATCAACAAATAATACTATTGCTCTTTTTTACAAAAACATCGGTGAACTAATCTCGGTTTGATCGGCTTGCCAAGATAATGTATTATTGGGTAAATAAAACAATATAAACAACCAGTGAGTAATACAATTAAATTATTAAACAACAACAACAACGGCGGAGGGGTTTAATATAGGCTATTCTATGGTGGCCCATGGTCGCAATAGCGTTTTTTTTTTGTATTTCATTTAAAAAAATGAAAAATTTTAGAAAAAAAAGAAACTTTTTTTTTGTTTTACAAAATAAATAAAAAAAACTTTTAAAATTTAAAATATTTTTTTTTTTTTAAATTTAAGATAATAAAAAAAATTCAAAATAATAAAAAAAAAAATAATTTTTTTTTTTAAATTTATAATAAATTTTTTTTTTTTAAATTCAAAATATTTTTTTTTAAATTTAAAATAAAAAAAAAATCTTTTTAAAAATTAAAATAAAAAAATATTTTTGAAAATTTAAAATAAAAAAAATTTTTTTTTAAAAAATTTAAAATAAAAAAAAATCTATACCGTCGTGGCCCATCGTCGCAATAGAGTCTAGAGTATCCAGACCCAGTATACAACTGTCATTAGCCAAGCGAGACTATAAACATTGTGGCTCATTGTTGCAGTAGTATCTCGATTATCATGTGTGGGATCTATGAAGAAGGTATAGACTCGAACGACAAGAAACGAGCCTGTAGTTATCATACATCAACCTATGAGTGACGGAACTTTGGCATGTTTATGTTCACCTGACGATGTCCACCAAGGCTATTATGCTCTATTTTATCTTTGAAATTGATATTGTGTGCCATTACACTTTCGGACCTCAGGGTGAACAGGGATTTCACAAAACTAAAGCTAAAATCACTAAACATTGACTTTTACTAAAAAGAAAAAGAAGTGAAATTTTAAATTTTATAAGTTTCACGAACACGAAGATCGATTTTAACTAAAATTTAAATTTAATTTTAATCGATAATCTTAACAACAGACACATCTTACATGCAGAGCCTTATATATAGTTATGAGGCCCTGCCTACATGTACCTGCAACATGTGGAGAAGTTACACAGGTCATGAGGTAAACCCACTACATTTTGTACGGTACTGGAAACAGCTTGTAAACAAACAAACGAACGTAAAATATGGCTTCAACGAACAGAAAACCTGCGTCGTATCAAGGCTGTCACTGCCTGTGGGATAACACCCATTCAGTAATATATCCCCCGATATATAATATATCCCTCGATGAAAATGTGATTTTAAAAGAATTAGCAAGTTGTACAGGACATTTGGCACGCGAAAAACGCTAGGCCTATCTCATATCTGTCGATCACAATTATTATGCCGTGTGGAAGAAAAACCTGCGTTTACACCAATAATCTCTTGGTTTATATAAAATATTTAAATAGAGAAAATCATCCTGTTGTTGTTATTCGACAAGAATATTGGTGAATCGGTGTTTTTTCCTTCGACGGCATAATTGCGACAGATGGTGAGATAGGCCTAGAGTTCCTCGATAATTCTTTTAAAATACCATTTTCTTCCGGGGATTTCTTACTTAATGAGTGTTATTACACTGACAGTGACAGCTTTGATACGGCGCAGATTTTCTGCTCATTGAAGCAATATTTTACGTTCGTTTGTTTGTTTATAATCTGTTCCAGTACAAAATGTAGTTTGTTGACCTCATGACCTCTGACCTGTGTCACTTCTCCGTAAGCTGTGCCTTATATCTACAATCTACATAAGGCTCTGCATATTGGGCGGGCCTGTCGTTCAGATTGTCGATTATCTTGTGTGGGATCTATGATAGACATAGACTCAGCGACAACGAACAAGTCTATAGTTACCTCACAACAAAGTGAAATTTTATTAATTTTATAAGTTTTGATCACGAAGATCGATTCTAACTTAAAATTCAGTTTTCATAGATTTTATTTAAAATTACTTGTGCCTTGATGCGAGGTAACTATAGACTTCCAATCATCCAATCAGACTGTTGCAGCTGCATTCACAAATAATAATCGATGTCAGAAGAAGTGTCGCACAAAGTAGTGTGGATCCAGTCAAAATGTTTTAATCCAGTCAACTCAGTACAAATTCGTGGTATTCAATTAAAAGAAAAGTAAAAGTAGCGTTTTATTAGGGTTCGGTGACAGTTAAGGGAGCAAAACTAGAAATGCCCGAAAAGAAATTAAGATTTACAGACAGCGGCGCCGATTCTCTTCGAGAGACGAAGAAGTGGGGCTGAATTTGTATGGACCCCAACAAAAATTGGGAATATTTGACGACCGCAAACGCGTCTTACTGCTCTTCCAGTCGGTAAAATTAGTGTTTTATTAGATGTAGCGCACTTTAATTTGCCAAGTTTATGAAAAAAATTTTTTTTACTTTACCCGTCTGCCCGAAAAGTCAGCTTGCCCGAAAGTTACGGGGCAGCTGCACCCCCCCCCCTCCGCCCCCTGGCTCGTTCGCCTATGGGCATCATGTCTACTATATATAAGGCACTGCATGAAGGATGGGTCTGTTGTTCAGATTATCGATTAAAATTAAATATAAATCTTAGTTAAAATCGATCTTCGTGAAACTTATAAAATTTAAAATTTCACTTCTTCAATGTTTAGTGATTTTAGCTTTAGTTTTGTGAAATCCCTGCTCACCCGTTAGAGGTGCGAAAGTGCAATGGCACACAATATCAATTTCAAAGATAAAATAGAACATAATAGCCTTGGTGGACATCGTCAGGTGAACATAAACATGCCAAAGTTCCGTCACTCACATGTTGATGTAAGATAACCACAGGCTCGTTTCTTGTCGTTCGAGTCTATACCTTCTTCATAGATCCCACACATGATAATCGAGATACTACTGCAACAATGAGCCACACTGTTTCTAGTCTCGCTTGTCTAATGACAGTTGTATACTGGGTCTGGATACTCTAGACTCTATTGCGACGATGGGCCACGACGGTATAGATTTTTTTTTATTTTAAATTTTTAAAAAGATTTTTTTTTTATTTTAATTTTTAAATTTAAAAAAACAAAAATATTTTGAATCTAAAAAAAAAAAATTATTTTAAATTTTAAAAAAAATATTTTTTATTTTAAATTTTAAAAAAAATATTTTTTATTTTAAATTTTAAAAAAATTTTTTTTATTATTTTGAATTTAAAAAAAAAAAAAAAATTATTATCTTAAATTTAAAAAAAATATTTTAAATTTTAAAAGTTTTTTATTTATTTTGTAAAACAAAAAAAAAGTTTCTTTTTTTTTCTAATATTTTTTATTTTTTTAAATGAGATACAAAAAAACGCTATTGCGACCATGGGCCACCATACTATTCCCTTCCCCAATACCTATTCAGATACAAATCTGAATAAAAATATTGCTTATAAAAAAAACCATACGCCCCGTGGACGCCCTAACAACTGCGTACCTGTTTGCTTGTGGACGAGTTTACTGACACCCGTTCAATATATGAATGAAACATCCAAACATTTGACCGTATTCATGCCATAGACCATAAATACCCTTATTAATAAAACCGTTTTAGTTTCCAAAAATTATCACGTCATATTCATTTTGATTGTTTTACCCCTCAACACGATCTCACGACCATTTCTTATGAATTGAAGCCTCTTTGATAGTGAGATTAATAATAGTAGTATTAGAGTTATCGAGGTGTCAATTAGCCAAGAATGCAACACATCAAAGCGAAGAGAGGGGATTGCCTAACACAAAAAACGTGCTTATTAAGTTGTTAAAGGTGACTGGTGCTATTTAAGGACTGACATTTGTGCACAATGTAATAAAATAATAACCACTCTGATAAATTATTAATGAGCACCGGTGTGATTTTATTGACAGAATATTATGTCAATTGCAAATATGATGACTAAACATTATTTTGCCCATTACATGATCTGCAGGAGTCAACCTCCGAGTCTGTACCGATTTAAATAATTGAACAATCTCTAAAAACATGACTTTTACCGTAAAACAGTAATCACAATTCCTCGTTACATATTGGTTTTACATGTAGGGAAGGGGTGGGGGTGTCCAGCCAAATACAAACCCCGTAGTTAGTCATATTGTAAGTGTTGCGTGGTTTTCTTTAATTTGACATTCTGCTAATTGAGAAAATATTTCAGTAATAAATACGGGTTATTTTACAAGATATCTCTTTTCAAAATTTTCCTTACGTTTAATTTTAACCAAAACGCCCAAACTAATTGAGATGCAAAGAACAATCCATTGTGACCCCTCTTGAATGCCAACCATTTGCATATATATCAGAATCAATTTAACAATTGTGATTGTTTTTTTAAAATAAAGATTCAAACCTTTTTGGGTAGTTTTTACTTCTGACACTTTACAATACAAGTCGTACTGTCAAGATGACTACAACAGGATAATAATTTGTTGTAAAATGGGCGTGCAATTTTCTGTCAGTTGGTTTCTTTTGATGTCACGTACCAATTTACTTTATCAAACCTTGATTGACAGTATGCATTCCCTAGACTCTCTGATGTGGAAATGAAAAAGTCAGTATTATATTATCGCCTTTATCGGAATGATACGTGTCCACGTCCATTCAGCAAAATGTGCTTCGTCTCGGGTGACGAAGGCTTTTAATTCATTTGTGATTTAAACCAGAAAAGATATATTAGTTGAGGTGTGATTTACCAATACTGTATGCACCACGTGGCTTATTTGGCAGTATGTGAATTACTATTTGAATGGATAAAACAATTTAAACTACACCCCGGTAAGACCAGAATTGATTTGTGCGCATTTATTTTTTCCCGTAATATGAATGGATTTGTAATAGTCGATTGACGAAAGTATGAAAAATATGGAACATATTATGAAGTAATAACGTATTGGTTTCTTAAGCATATTCTGTTTAGAAAAAGAATGAATAGTATCCGGGGTTTACCGAAAATTGTGTTTATTCCTTTTCCGATTTCGAACAAGCCATCAAATATTCGTGATTAATGGGAAAATGCCAACGTAGTAACTGATCTATAATAATTAATGTGCTACTGTATTTCACCTAAAATAAACCACGAGAGGCATGTTTTAATTAAAACACCGAGTCACACGGTGTTTTTAACACCGAGGCACTGCTATCGTGGCCCTCTATATTTCCTCGATATTCACTCGGTAAATCATGAAATTCCACGATAGAAAACACGGTAATATCGTGTCCGGTCAAACCTCCACGATGCGTGTACTGTATATCAAGGTTGTGGACCCTGTAGAGGTCACATTTTTTATTCGATTTTGATGAAACTTAAAATTCATGGTTATAACCCAAAGATCTTGGTTCCTTTCGATATTTGCGCAAATCGGAACGTAACTTCCTGAATTATGGCCCCTGATTATACGCAAAATCGCCTTATTTTAGCTTGTGGTCCCTCTGGTGGTCACAATTATTATCCGATTTAATAAAACGGTTGATTATATTACCGTTACACCGTAAGGAAGGTTGAGTTCGAATTTCGGGAAAATCGCACAAAAATTGACATACAAAATGGCCGCCGTTTGTACGCGAATACTGTTAAAAAATTGTATATCATGGTTGTGGACCCTGTAGAGGTCACAATTTTAGTTCGATTTTGATGAAACTTGAAATGCATGGTTATAACCCAAAGATCTTGGTTCTTTTCGTTATTTGCGCATATCGGATCGTAACTTCCTGAATTATGGCCCCTGATTGTCCGAAAAATCGCCTATGGTCCCTCTGGAGGTCACATTTATTATCCGATTTGAAAACGTTTGACTCTATCACCGTTACACCGTACGGAAGGTTGAGTTCGAATTTCGAGAAAATTGGACCATAATTGCCAGAAAAAATCTCCGCCGTTCGTACGCGAACAGTGTAAAAATATGCTATGTCAAAGTTGTGGACCCTGTAGAGGTGACAATTTTAATTCGATTTTGATGAAACCTGAAATGCTTGTTTATAACCTAAAGATCTTTATTCTTTTCGATATTTGCGCATATCAAATTGTAACTTAATGAATTATGGCCTTTGATTGTAGGAAAAATTACTTTCGGTATTGCTTGTTCTCTGTCTATCTCTCGAACAATTATTATCTGATTTAAAAAAAACCTCTGATTATATTACTGTTGCACCGTAAGGAAGGTTTAATTCGAATTTCGTGAAAATCGTACCAAAATTGCTGGACGAAATGGTCACCATTTGTACGCGAATAGTGTAAAAATATGGTATATCATGGTTGTGGACTCTCTGCAGGTCACAATTCTTATCCGATTTGGACGAAAAGTAACATTTCTAGGTTGTGTACCGTCACACCATAATCATTGTCGGCTTCGAATTTCATGAATATCAGACTGGAACTGACCAACAAAATGGCTGCTCCTAATACAGTATGAAATACAGGACTTAATGATGTAGGAAAAATCACTTTCGGTATTGCTTGTCCTCTATCCATCTCTCAAAAATGTGGGCGTATCCTGCCTGGCAGTGCCAGCCTATCTTTTAGCTTGTGGTCCCTCTGGAGGTCAGAATTATTATCCCATTTAAAAAAACATTTGATTATATCACCGTTACATTGTAATGAAGGTTGAGGTCGAATTTCGTGAAAATTGGACCAAAATTGACAGCTGTTATTGTCAGGCCATCCATCCTTCATCACTAACAAGGGGAAACCACGCCAGAAAATCTAGATGAACTTTGTCACCCAATGCAGGGATCAAACACCCAACTTCAAGGCTACCAAGCCAGCATCTTACCCACTTAGCAACATGATACCCAGTCATATTTGAAGCCTACTGAAATGAACCTTTATAACCCAAAGATCTTAATTCATTCCGATATTTGCACATATCAAATTCTAACTTAATGATGTAGGAAAAAACACTTTCGGTATTGCTTGTTCTCTATCCATCTCTCGAAAATGTGGGCATATCCTGCCTGGCAGTGCCAGCCTATCTTTTGTACAATCAGGGGCCATAATCCATGAAGTTTTTATCTGATACATGCCAATAGATGATCACTTAGACTGGGGAAAACATATAATGAAGCTTCACTCTCTTGTTGGGTCAAAAATATATCTTCTAAATAGAATTAAAATAAATCTACCTATAGAAACCCGAATTTTGTTTTATAATGCCTATATATTGTCTCATTTAGACTTTTGTAATATTGTTTGGGGTAATGCTTTCCAGAATAAAATTGACTTCCTATCTAAGCTTCAAAAACGTGCAGCGCGGAGTATACTCGACGCGAAATATGATGCAAGATCGGCAGACTTGTTCTCTCAATTAAATTGGCTAACTCTTGAACAACGAATTAAATATAACACTGGGATACTGACTTATAAAGTTATGAATGGAAAATGTCCACATTACTTTCAAAATTATTTATGCTTACAATCTTCTATGTCCACTACAACTCTCTGTCTACGTTCGGAAACAAAAAACTCATTACATCTTCCAAAATGTCGTATTGAGGCCATGAAAAGAACTTTTAAATACAAGGCTAGCTTACTCTGGAATTCATTACCTCAGGTACTCAAACAATCTAACGATATATTGAGTTTTAAGACGGGACTGAAAAGGGAACTAAAATCTTAATATGCAATTATTTTCCTAGTTTTATACTCCCTTTTCATCTTCAATATACATATGTAAATATTAGGTTTAGTTCATTTGATTTTAATGTGTCAGTCACATTATTCTATATCTATGTTACCTTTTCATATATTGATTTACATCATAATATTCTTATTTTCATTTTCTCACATTATCATTTTGTAAATATGTTATTGTAGTTTTATGTAGACAGATCCCAGGGAAGATTGCCTTGTGCAACTGGGTCTCTAATAAAGTTATTATTGTCCCCTGCCTTTCGAAGAAAGTTGGGGGACTATTAAAATGGGTTCGTCCGTCCGTCTGTCTGTCTGTCTGTCCGTCTGTCTGTCTGTCTGTCCGTCTGTCTGTCCGTCACACTTTTTGGGACACAATAACTCTCTTCCTAATTGAGCTAGAATGTTCAAACTTGGTGTATGTGTTTATTAGGTCAATGCCTTGATGGAGTTCGAAGATGAGCATTTTCCGCTTAGGGTAAGCAGAGATAAGCAATTTGATTGTTTGATGCTTTGGGACACAATAACTTTAGTTCTAATTAAGTGAGAGTGATGAAACTTGGTGTATAGTTTCATTATAGTAATACCTTGACTAAGTTCGATAATGAGCATTTTCTGCTCAGGATAAGCAGAGCGATACGCAATTTGATTGGTCGAGACTTTGGAACACAATAACTCTCCTTCTAATTTAGTTAAAATGTTCAAACTTGGTGTATATGCTTATTAGATCAATGCCTTGATGGAGTTCGAAGATGAGCATTTTCCGCTTAGGGTAAGCAGAGATAAGCAATTTGATTGGTTGATGCTTTGGGACACGATAACTTTAGTTCTAATTAAGTGAGAGTGATGAAACTTGGTGTATAGTTTCATTACAGTAATACCTTGACTAAGTTCGATAATGAGCATTTTCTGCTCAGGGTAAGCAGAACGATATGCAATTTGATTGGTCGAGACTTTGGAACACAATAACTCTCCTTCTAATTGAGTTAAAATGTTCAAAATTGGTGTGTATGCTTATTAGGTCAATGCCTTGATGGAGTTCGAAGATGAGCATTTTCTTCTTACGTTAGGCAGAGATAAGCAATTTTTGGATGACACTTCATGTTCAGTTTGATTGGTCGATACGTTTGAAAAAAATAAATGTGCGATTAATTAATATGTGTCATCTATTTATTTTGGGATTTCTGCGGGGGACATCAGCCTCACTGTTGGCTTGTTATTATTATTATAATATCGAAAGCAGCCGAGATCTTTTGGGGATAGACCTATATTTCAAGTTTCGTCAAAATCGGGTAAGAATTGTGACCTGTAGAGAGTCCACAAACAATTGTGGACGGACAGGGGCGACGACATAATACGTCCACATGAAAATGTGGGCGTATAAAAACCATTTGATTATATCACCGCTACATGGTTATAGAGGTCGAGATCGAAGTTCGTGAAAATCGGACCAAATTGACAGACAAAATCACCGCCGTTTGTGCGCGAATAGTGTAAAAATAGGTTTTGATGAAATTTGAAATGTAAGTTTATAACCCAAAGACCGCAGTTCCTTTCGATATTCAGGCACATTGGACCATAACTTCCTGAATTATGGCCCCTGATTGTACGAAAAATCATGTTTTTTACCTCGTGGACCCTATGGAGGTCACAATTTTATTCCGAATTAAAAAAACGTTTGACTATATCCCCGTTACACATTAATGATGGTTGAGTGTGAATTTCTTGAAAATCGATAATTGAAGAGCTAAATCCAGAATATCAAATGTTTCGTATACTTAACGTTTGCATGGGGCAGAACTTTATAAAAACCAAACAAATTCTAATGATTTTCTGATAATTACTTAATATGCGACAACTCTTGTTGACTGCCCGGACGATTTAGCTGCTGTGTGGGCGTATGTTTCGTTGCCTGGTAACCTATTTTTGGTAGTCCCGTGCGTCGCACTAGTGGATTTTTACGCCCCTGAACAGGACAAAAATGTAAGGGTTTCCTTAATCAACAGCTTGACGATAAGGAATATCTGCACGTGTGACGTCGAACGCCTCATGCAAACTTGAGCGCTTTGTGTACATGTTGATAAACTTTATGAAGAGTTAGACGTTCAACACTTTTTTGGATAAAAATCACAGAATAAGACAGGGACAATGGATAATCTGAGAATTTAATTAGGATTCGATATTTGTAGTAAATAGTCAGTGATTTACAGACATCCGTCTTGTGTATGCAATGAATTCTCCCGTCTCCGCCACCGTTGCTATAAGTACGGAGATGGGTAATCCCCTGACGCAAACATGGCCTCTTTTGATTGATTTTTATAGCAGAGTATACTTGGCAATTACAATGTTTTGAAAAGGATTTGAAGCAAAATTATGATAAATTAAATTTTTTGAATATGTGTTTGGTCCTAATATATCATCAAATCACCCAGTTTGTACCCGTGAATGTATCTTTAAATGTGCTAAAGATATACAATCTAGCATTTCAAATCCTTTTGGAAATGGATCTGTGACATTAACTAAAAATTAAAAGAAATTAATATGCCTGGAACTTGATTTAAAAAATTATCAGAAACTACGGTATTTTTCCTTTTTTTTTTCCTGTCATATAAAAGATTTTGTTAGTTGAAAAGTTTTTTCAGATAATTTTAAACAAGATTAGTGATTTTTAAAAGTACCCTCACCCCCATAACTTGCATGCAAGATCAGTGGATTACATATTTCAGTATTTGTAAAATTCTATAAAATTTTAGATTATGGAGGATAATGCAAAGACATAAAAATTGGCAGGAGAAAAGATCTGAAGAACATAATATGAAGAATCTGATGGTTGACCAGCATAGACAACGAATTATTGAACATTTAACGAGAGAAAAAGAAAAACAGTTATATGAACAACAAATGATTCAAAGAGCTAGAGAAGCTAAGAAAAATATCAGTGCTGAAATTCGTTCTAGGATAGAGACAAACCAAAAACATGAATTAAGTAAAGAAGAACAAAGAATAAGAGCTCTTAGCAGACAACGGGAACATAGAGAAGCTCTTCAAGCACAAAGGGTGAAAGAAGTGAAAGATATAGCAGAAAGACGTCAAGTGAGTAAAAAAAACAGTCATTTACTTTAGGTGGTATAAAACCATTTGCTGCAGACTATTTAGACAGGGAGCCCAGAGGGTCGAACCTAGACGAACGAGGTACCAATATCTGACCATGTAGGCATCTACATACTAACCTGGGATGCACAGAAGTGGGCGTCTGCCGGGGTCCAGTCCATGGGTGTGACCCTGGTGACCCCTATAATGACATCAAAAATGGGTTAAACTCATACATTCGAGGTACCGGTCAAAACCAATTTTAAATGAAAGAATACACTCTACTGAGTACGAAATTGCCCATAACAGACGATTTTGGCCCTGGGATGGCCCAAACTGACACCCCAAATATAGATCCCATAGGGCTTGAAAAAAAAATTATATTCATACATTCGAGGTACCAGTTGAAACCAATTACAAATGAAAGAGTATATCCCACTGAGTACGAAATTACCCATAACAGACGATTAGACCCCTGGGGTGGCCCAGACTGATAGGGTTTGCTCATACATTCAAGCTACTGGTCAAAACCAATTTAAAATGAAAGAGTACATCTCACTGAGAACACAATTGCTCATAACAGAAGATTTCGGCCCTGGGACTTCCCAAAGTGGCACCCCATCCCAGGGGCTTAAAAAAGGGTCATATTCATACATTCGAGTTACCAGTTGAAACTAATTTCAAATGGAAGAGTATATCCCACTGAGTACAAAATTACCCATAACAGACGATTGGACCCTTGGGATGGCCCAGACCAACACACCAAAGCCGAAAAGGGGTGGTTGGGGAGTGGGGGGCAAATAGGGTATACTCATAGAATCTGTGGTACCGCTCAAAACCAATTCTCTTGCTCATAACAAAAGATTTCAGCCCTGGGACTGCCCAAACTGACACCCAAAACATGACCCCCTGAGTTTAAAAAAGGGGTTATACTCATACATTCACGGTACCAGTTCAAACTAATTCTAAATGAATGAATATATCCCGCTGAGTACGGAATTGTCCATAACAGAAGATTACATGTGACTGACGCAATTGTCCATAACAGACACTTGTGACCCTGAAACGGCCCAAACTGACGCCATAGTTATGACCCTTGGGGCTTAAAAATGTTTATATTCATACAATCGAGGTACCAGTTGAAACTAATTTTAAATGAAAGTATAGACCCCACTGAGTACAAAATGGCTCATAACAGATTTACACCCCCACATTGTTTTTAAATTATCTGTTATATATGGTCAAGGTTAATTGGTTTCCCTTTAATAGTTTTAAATACATTGATCTCGATAAATCAATAGGTTGCCAGCCCACTGCCTTTTAATGCCTGAAAGAGTTTCCGCTGTGATGGTTCAGTTATAAATGGCCCCCTAATCGAAGGTCCTGCATTTTTATTGTCCCCCGCCTTTCAAAGATAGTTGTGGGACTATTAAAATGGGTTCGTCCGTCTGTCTGTCTGTCGGTCTGTCCGTCACACTTTTTGGGACACAATAACTCTCTTCCTAATTGAGCTAGAATGTTCAAACTTGGTGTGTGTGTTTATTAGGTCAATGCCTTGATGGAGTTCGAAGATGAGCATTTTCCGCTTAGGGTAAGCAGAGATAAGCAATTTGATTGGTTGATGCTTTGGGACACGATAACTTTAGTTCTAATTAAGTGAGATTGATGAAACTTGGTGTATAGTTTCATTACAGTAATACCTTGACTAAGTTCGATAATGAGCATTTTCTCCTCAGGGTAAACAGAGCGATACGCAATTTGATTGGTCGAGACTTTGGAACACAATAACTCGCCTTCTAATTAGGTACCGGCAAACATGACGACAGCTGGCTGGAAAACAATGAACGCGCTAATCAGTACTTAAGTCAGCTGGCTTGCAACTTTTAGTGCGAGTTGACACTTCATCAAAATAAACTGATTTTTTATATGTAAAAAGTTGGTTAATTAACCTTTTCAAAAATACCAAACATTATAATATTATTTTATTATCTTATCGTCAATAATTATGTCCAAAGTTGCGTCATTTCTTGTTTTTACTCATTTATTGTTCTAATTAGTGACGTTATGTCAACAATAAAATGATAGGGGGTTCAGAAAAACATGTTGCGCTTCACCGCCGATGACCTTGACACATCATTACCTAGATGAATAGTTAGGTCTTGAAACAAGCAATCGTTTCGTATCTTATTCGCGTAGAAAATTATTTCCCTAAAATCCTTAATTTTATCATCAAAGTCATGGGTTAGATTCAAGGCGAAGATTCGGCAAGAACCAATATAAATACCCCCTACATATTTAGTACCGAAATAAAGCCCTTAAAAAGAACTTTTAAATAAAGTTCGTATGGAGCTTCTCTTATCAACAGCGGCTTCGCGCGAGGTATTTTAAACCCAGGTCGCGCAAGCGCGGTGCCACTTCCTATGATGTTACAGCCGGCTAAAATGGCGGCGCCCATGTATGAAAGGGGAAGCAAACAGAATATCCCTTTTTTTTAGAGCGGATTGCACCCGTTTTACGTAAGTAAATGCTTTGTAAATATCGTATACGAGTCTAATAATTTCTTAGAATATGCTTGTCTGTCATTGCTGTTCAATGTTTAGCTGATTTTAGCGAACACGCGCTCGATAATGTCGATTCGATTTTCGACTTCCGAGTGCTTGGTTCGGTCCAAACTTCCGTCAGTTTAATTCTATTTAAGAAAAATAATTCGCAATCAATGTTATCAAGACCTGTAATCTTTATTTCATTAATAAATATTGAATAACAAGGCAGAATATAGAGTCAGAGACAACATAGTCAGTGATAACATTAATAGTTCGCCAATATTTATTCCACTTCTGTCTTCTGTCAAGTTCTGTTCTAGTTTCATTTTCTAGTTCTATTGCTGGTAATAGTAATATAAATAATATTAATAAATACTGGATAGAATAATAAAAATCAACACATAGATGAACTTGTCACAAATTTGTTCACCTTGATTTTAACTATTTTCAGGTGATGAAAACTTTGATATCTTCTTCCGGCATTTGTGGGCAAGTGGAAGAACTCAAGAAGGGCTGCACTGCAGCAAATTCCCTTTGCATATCTAGTTTTTATACGCCCAAATTGAAATGTGGTCGTATTTTGTCGTCGCCCGCGTCCGTCCGTCCGTCCGTCCGGCCGGCCGGCGTCCACAATTGCTTGTGGACGCTCTACAGGCTAAAGTTAATATCCGATTGACTTTAAATTTATACACAGTGTTTAAGGTCATGAGACGAAGAAGCCTATTGTTTTTCAGCGATTTCCGATAATAACTACCAGAGTTATGGCCCTTGATCACTTCAAAAAAATCTTGTGGATGCTCTAGAGGCCAAAGTTAATATCCGATTGACTTTAAATTTATACACAGCGTTTAAGGTCATATGACAATGACGCCTATTGATTTTCGGCGATTTCCGATAATTAGTGCCAGAGTTATGGCCCTTGATCTCTTTGAAAAATCTTGTGGACGCTCTAAAGGTCAAAGTTAATATCCGATTGACTTTAAATTTATACACAGTGTTTAAGGTCATAAGACGAAGAAGCCTATTGATTTTCAGCGATTTCCGATAATTAGTGCCAGAGTTATGACGCTTGATCACTTCAAAAAATCTTGTGGACGCTCTAGAGGCCAAAGTTAATATCCTATTGACTTTAAATTTATACACAGTGTTTAAGGTCATAAGACGAAGACGCCTATTGATTTTCAGCGATTTCCGATAATTAGTGCCAGAGTTATGGCCCTTGATCACCTTAAAAAATCTTGTGGACGCTCTAGAGGCCAAAGTTAATATCCTATTGACTTTAAATTTATACACAGTGTTTAAGGTCATAAGACGAAGACGCCTATTGATTTTCAGCGATTTCCGATAATTAGTGCCAGAGTTATGGCCCTTGATCACCTTAAAAAATCTTGTGGACGCTCTAGAGGCCAAAGTTAATATCCGATTGACTTTAGATTTGTACACAGTGTTTAAGGTCAGGAGACGAAGAAGCCTATTGATTTTCGGCGATTTCCGATAATTAGTGCCAGAGTTATGGCCCTTGATCTCTTTAAAAAATCATGTTGACGCTCTAAAGGTCAAAGTTAATATCCGATTGACTTTAAATTTATACACAATGTTTAAGGTCATATAACGAAGAAGCCTATTGATTTTCAGCGATTTCCGATAATTAGTGCCAGAGTTATGGCCCTTGATCACTTCAAAAAATCTTGTGGACGCTCTAGAGGCCAAAGTTAATATCCGATTGACTTCAAATTTATACACAGTGTTTAAGGTCATAAGACAAAGACGCCTATTGATTTTCAGCGATTTCCAATAATTAGTGCCAGAGTTATGGCCCTTGATCACCTCAAAAAATCTTGTGGACGCTCTGGAGACCAAAGTTAATATCCGATTGACTTTAGATTTATACACAGTGTTTAAGGTCATGAGACGAAGAAGCCTATTGATTTTCAGCGATTTCAAATAATTACTGCCAGAGTTATCTCCCTTGATAACTTCAAAAATTCTTGTGACGCTATAGAGGCCAAAGTTACCATCCGATTGACTTCAGATTGATACATAGAGTTTAAGGTGTTGAAACGAACACGTATTTTCAATGAATTTAGATAACTGAACAGCTAAATCCATGATATTAAATGTTTCATGTATATACTAATTGTTAGCGTGGGGTAAAACTTTATAAAAAGCAATCAAATTCTAATGATTTTCTGATAATTACATAATGAGTTGTTACTCTTAATCAGTTTTTAGTGTATTACAAATGTTTCATTACCGAAAAAAGTAAAAATATGCGACAACCCTTGTTGACTGCCCGGACGATTTAGCTGCTGTGGGCGTATGTTTCGTTGCCTGGCAACCTATCTTTAACTATTATAGTGAGAACTGCCAGCTTTTGTTATCTAATGTTCCATAATTTATCTTAAAATACATGTATATAGTCGAAACTATTCAACTGTGTTAATAAATAATAAAATTGTGATTGGATACAATGATATTTTAATAAATAAAAAGATTTTTTGATATACATTATGTTTGATGTTTGTTTAAGTTCTGAAAGTGTACAAATGCATGTATGTAATATTAGTTTATTACTTATGCAAACAATACTAGCTCCTTCACTTTATTATAATATTAATCATTCTGTATATTTACTATTGCTCTATGACCACGGGATATTATCCATGAGTACTCACTTTAAAAATAAGATAAAGTTTGAAATATCTATCTGTAAAAAATTCCAATTCAAAATCAAAGTTATTGATCTTTAGATGAATTTTTGTACCCCGCCTTTCGAAGAAAGTTGGGGGACTATTAAAATGGGTTCGTCCGTCTGTCTTTCTGTCTGTCTGTCCGTCTGTCCGTCACACTTTTTGGGACACAATAACTCTCTTCCTAATTGAGCTAGAATGTTCAAACTTGGTGTATGTGTTTATTAGGTCAATGCCTTGATGGAGTTCGAAGATGAGCATTTTCTGCTTAGGGTAAGCAGAGATAAGCAATTTGATTGGTTGATGCTTTGGGACACAATAATTTTAATTCTAATTAAGTGAGAGTGATGAAACTTGGTGTATAGTTTCATTACAGTAATACCTCGACTAAGTTCGATAATGAGCATTTTCTGCTCAGGGTAAGCAAACCTATACGCAATTTGATTGGTCGAGACTTTGGAACACAATAACTCTCCTTCTAATTGAGTTAAAATGTTCAAACTTGGTGTATATGCTTATTAGGTCAATACCTTGATGGAGTTCGAAGATGAGCATTTTCCGCTTAGGGTAAGCAGAGATAAGCAATTTGATTGGTTGATGCTTTGGGACGCGATAGCTTTAGTTCTAATTACCTTGACAAAGTTCAATAATGAGCATTTTCTGCTCCGGGTAAGCAGAGTGATACGCAATTTGATTGGTCGAGACTTTGGAACACAATAACTCTTCTTCTACATGTAATTGAGTTAAAATGTTCAAACTTGGTGTATATGCTTATTCATTACAGTAATACCTTGACTAAGTTCGATAATGAGCATTTTCTGCTCAGGGTAAGCAGATCGATACGCAATTTGATTGGTCGAGACTTTGGAACACAATAACTCTCCTTCTAATTGAGTTAAAATGTTCAAACTCCTAATTGAGCTAGAATGTTCAAACTTGGTGTATGTGTTTATTAGGTCAATGCCTTGATGGAGTTCGAAGATGAGCATTTTCCGCTTAGGGTAAGCAGAGATAAGCAATTTGATTGGTTGATGCTTTGGACACGATAACTTTAGTTCTAATTAAGTGAGAGTGATGAAATTTGGTGTATAGTTTCATTACAGTAATACCTTGACTAAGATCGATAATGAGCAGTTTCTGCTCAGGGTAAGCAGAGGGATAAGCAATTTGATTTGCCGAGACTTTGGAACACAATAACTCAACTTCGAATTGAGTTAAAATGTTCATAATAGGTGTGTATGCTTATTAGGTTAATGCCTTGATGGAGTTCGAAGATGAGCATTTTCTTCTTAGGGTAGGCAGAGATAAGCAATTTGATTGGTTGATACTTTGGGACAAGATAGCTTAGGTTCATCCTGATTGATGATTTTTATGCCAATACAATGACTGCATTCTCATTCAGTAATGGATTCGACAGTAACAGTGTATAGAAATGATTGACTCAGACACGAGGGCCCTTTCCCTTGGCCATAGGGGCCCTTTTGTCAAGCGTGGGGGCCCTTTTGTCTGTCTCTTGGGTCCCCCTAACTAGGGTACATTTTCATTTTTCTCCTCGGTTTTAGCATTTTTCTTTATAAAACACTTTTGGATGACACTTCGTGTACAGTGCGATTAATTTAATATGTGTCATCTATTTATTTTGGGTATGTTGGCGGGGGACATCAGCCTCACTGTTGGCTTGTTTTTTAAAAAAAAGCTTTCAATTTAATAAGAAAAAATAGCTGTTCATACTTCAAAACAATCACATGTAGTCCTAGCTCAGTTTTGTGGATTTTATTGGATTAGGGTGATCAATGATGCTGCAAAAAAAGTTATAATTTGGTGGCCATCTGAAATTGCCTTTTTCTCTATGCTCTGTCATGTTCAAACTTTGGAAATCATAACCACCTTCCCCATGCCCTCCACTCACAACCATAACAGATAGCTAAATTCTGGTTATTTCATTGGGTTCAGGAGCTCAATATTAGTCTAGATGACAATTTTTAATGCAATCTGCCAATAAAATAAATTTTGGTAGTCATTTGAAAGTAGGTCTTTTTCGGCAAATTTTGCGATTTTTGACATTTATACCCCCTTGCCCCTGCCCTTACCCCCAAACCATAATCGATAGTCCAATTCTGATTGTTTCGTTGAAGAGAAAAGCCTCATATTAACCTAGATGCCAATTTTTGTTCAAATCGGTCTAGAAATAACATTTTGGTAGCATACTGAATATGTTGGTATTTTGCCATTTTTACTCATTTTTTGGCATATTATCCACGCGATAAAAAAAGCGTCCCGACACAGGGTTTTGCCCCTTATCTATCCCCTTAATTTTTCATAATGAGTCCCCAAATTAATTAGACTGATTTCCTTTGCAGATCTGTATGGTAAAATGTGATTTGATCTGTATTGAAAGGACTATTTGAAAAATAAATACCATTCGAAAATGCCCTGCGGCTGTTTACGGACCCTCAAAATGAACAAAATCGGCATTTTTGAAAGTCCGTCAATCAAAAAATTGACCTCCCATTGTTCTAATATTACTTTTACTAGTACCTTGGGGTGAAGTCTACCAGGAAATGACAAAACAACTGTGTTTTGGTATTTATTTTTCTTTTTATTGTCCTACGAAAACGCCACTTCGTGATATTTTGACACCCCTGGGCGGGGGCACGAAATACCTGCCCCCATATCTCAAAAACCGTTAAAGATAATTGACTCAAATTTTCTATGCTTCTATTTGGGTCATAAATGAGTAAATATACTATTCAAAAAAAGTAGGGGATATTTGATTTTTAAGTGTTATTAAAGTCACCTAATGAAACTGACGAAGAAACAAATGACAAAATGAAATGAAGTTCACATTCATCAAATTATTCCAAATGATCGTTAGACTAAGTAAGGCACAGACTGACCATTATAAGGGTAAAATGATACCCGGGGTCAAACAGCAAAGTTACCACAGCATCACAACAAAGTCAGTAACGGGTAAATCCTCCTCTGTTTGCCAAAGAAGCATTGATCCGACGTGGCATACTCCTAATGAGACGTCTAAGGTCATTTTGGTCCAGATTGTCCCATTCCTGTTGCAACGCAGCAGCAAGTTCTTGGACATTGGCAAGACGTTGTTGACGTTGACGTAACATCTGTCCAAGCATGTCCCAGACATGCTCGATGGGGGAGAGGTCGGGACTCAGTGCTGGCCAAGGTAATGTGATGATGTTCTGTTGTTGGAGGTAACCTGTAACGATCCTGGCCCTGTGACATGTTGTGTTGTCATCCTGGAAGATGAAACGGCAACCATGACGTCGTGCGAATGGCACAACATGGACTGCCAATATGTTGTCCCGGTAGTACTGGCCTGTAACACGCCCTGCAACAACATGTAAAGCCGTTCTTCCAGCAACAGTGATGCCTCCCCACACCATAACAGAACCACCCCCAAATCGATCTTGTCTGATGACGTTAACGTCTTGAAAGCGCTCGTTTCAACGACGCCACACCCTCCTACGTCTGTCCAAAAAATCAACAGTGAACCTTGACTCAACTGAAAACATCACATTGCTCCAGCGTCGATTATCCCAGTGTTGACGATCCCTACACCAACGACGTCTTGCCTGAATGTGATGATCTCTCAAACAAGGGATCACACGAGGACGTCGGGCGCGAAGGTGACCCCTATGCAGTCGATTCCGAATCGTCTGGCCACTCACTCTCACACCAGTGTCTGTTTGAAGACGAGCGCTGATCTGATTTGCTGTGATGACACAATTTCTCAAGGCCAAGGTACGGATAAATCGATCCTGGGCTTGAGTTGTCGCCCTTGGTCGACCTGAGCGTGGTCTGTCCTGTACAGATTGTGTATCACGGTATCTGGACCATAGCCTGCTTATGACAGACTGAGTAACATTCATCGTCCGCGCCACAACTGCCTGTGTTGTGCCGATCTGTAGCATGCCAAGGGCACGTAACCTTTCATTTTGGGTAAGCCGACGCATATCAAAATTTGTTTTCTGGTCACTAAAACAATTAAACTGATGTTTCCACCCTGGAATTCAATGCCACAATGACTGTAACATTCAAAGTCAGAGTCGTGCAAATCTTGGGTTGGACCCCCATGATGATCCCAAGCATCACCTGCATTCCATGCGGTAGCTATTGGTGCGTTTGGGCGTCACATGTAACTGGAAATGTTTCTTCTGTTAGGTTCTATAGTGACTTTTTTTTGTAGTCATTTGCATATTTTAGTATTATGCCCCCAAAATCAAATATCCCCTACTTTTTTTGAATAGTATATATGACAAAAAAATCAACATTTCTGAAGTTTGAAAATTTAGCTGCCGGTACCTATTCTAATTGAGTTAAAATGTTCAAACTTGGTGTATATGCTTATTAGATCAATGCCTTGATGGAGTTCGAAGATGAGCATTTTCCGCTTGGGGTAAGCAGAGATAAGCAATTTAATTGGTTGATGCTTTGGGACACGATAACTTTAGTTCTAATAAAGTGAGATTGATGAAACTTGGTGTATAGTTTCATTACAGTAATACCTTGACTAAGTTCGATGATGAGCATTTTCTGCTCAGGGTAAGCAGAGCGATACGCAATTTGATTGGTCAAGACTTTGGAACACAATAACTCTCCTTCTAATCGAGTTAAAATGTTCAAACTTGGTGTATATGCTTATTAGGTCAATGCCTTGATTGAGTTCGAATATGAGCATTTTCCGCTTAGGGTAAGCAGAGATAAGCAATTTGATTGGTTGATGCTTTGGGACACGATAACTTTAGTTCTAATTAAGTGAGAGTGATGAAACTTGGTGTATAGTTTCATTACAGTAATACCTTGACTAAGTTCGATAATGAGCATTTTCTGCTCAGGGTAAGCAGAGCGATACGCAATTTGATTGGTCGAGACTTTGGAACAGTCCAAAGCAACACACAGCGTTAGATAATTACATTTCATGAGTCAGAAAATGACATTTTGTGACAGTAATAGAGTCCATATCTCCATTTTGGCTAAATAAATTGTAATGTATCTAGGGAGATTCTCTGCAAATTTCAGCTTAATTGCTCCAAAATATTGATGTCAAATTCAATTTTGAACTTTTGGAGAAAAAACGTTTTCATTTTCATTTCTGTCTATTTTAATTTCTCTTACATCTAGGAAGCTGAAATTTTTAGACATCCATTATGTATACATTATCAAAGTGCATTCCAAATTTCAGACTAATTGAATGAATATTAAAGTTTTGAGACCATATATTCATGTTGCTTGCAGCCGATATCTGACTACTTTCAGCTATTCGACATGTACAACGGATTGCGATTGCATAATATTGTAGCTATGGACCTCAAATATTTTATACTGGTCCATCATGTATTTAGAAAGGTTGTGGGAGAATGGCAGGTTCTTCATAGCAATATTAAAGATTTGGAAGCAGTTACTTTTGTCGTGATAACATGAAATCTGACAAACGACCCAAATACTCCTAACCGAGCCAGCCTTCAAACTCTTAAGTTTGACAAAATAGGCTGAAATTTTCACACCACCATCCGGAATATATTACCAAAGTGCTGTGTAAATTTCATGTTAATAGGTTCAGCCAAAATTAAATGACGGCACATTCACTTGAGCCAAAAACCGCATTTTGTTCAGCTTTCCATTAAAAATTGTCATTTTATGCTTATGACAGCCTAAAATATACAGTTCTAATTGAGCAATCAAGCTGAAATTTGCACAGCCACCCCAGAATACATGTAGGAAGATTCTGTGAAAATTTCAGCAGACTTGCTCCAATATTTCCCAATAAAAACAGGGGTTGTACATGAACGTAGTGCAAAAAACCCCACCAAAATTGTCCAAACGACCGAAATACCCCGAACTGAGCCACCCCTCAAACCCTTAATGTTTGACAAAACAGGCTGCAATTCTAACACCACCATCCGGAATATATTACCAAAGTGCTGTGTAAATATCATGTTAATAGGTTCAACCAAAATTAAATGACAGCACATTCACTTGAGCCAAAAACCGCATTTTGTTCAGCTTTCCATTAAAAATTGTCATTTTATGCTTATGACAGCCTAAAATATACAGTTCTAATTGAGCAATCAAGCTGAAATTTGCACAGCCACCCCAGAATACATGTAGGAAGATTCTGTGAAAATTTCAGCAGACTTGCTCCAATATTTCCCAATAAAAACAGGGGTTGTACATGAGCGTAGTGCAAAAAAACCCACCAAAATTGTCCAAACGACCGAAATACCCCGAACTGAGCCACCCCTCAAACCCTTAATGTTTGACAAAACAGGCTGCAATTCTAACACCATCCGGAATATATTACCAAAGTGCTGTGTAAATATCATGTTAATAGGTTCAACCAAAATTCAATGACAGCACATTCACTTGAGCCAAAAACCGCATTTTGTTCAGCTTTCCATTAAAAATTGTCATTTTATGCTTATGACAGCCTAAAATATACAGTTCTAATTGAGCTATCAAGCTGACATTTGCACAGCCACCCCAGAATACATGTAGGAAGATTCTGTGAAAATTTCATTAAACTTGCTGCAATATTGCCCAAAAAAACAGGGGTTGTACATGAGCATAGTGCGAAAAAAAAAAAAAAAAATTGTCCAAACGACCGAAATACCCGAATTGAGCCCTCAAACTCTTAATTTTTATACGCCCACATTTTCATGTGGACGTATTATGTCGTCGCCCCTGTCCATTCGTACGTCCACAATTTGTTTGTGGACTCTCTACAGGTCACAATTCTTATCCGATTTTGACGAAACTTGAAATATAGGTTTATCCCCTAACGATCTCGGCTCCTTTCGATATTGGCATGTATCGGATCAAAACTTCATTGTACGAAAAATCACATTTTTAGCTTGTGGACCCTATAGAGGTCACAATTTTGAACCGATTTTGATGAAACTTGACATGCATGCTTGTAACCCAAAGATCTTGGTTCCTTTCCATATTTGTGCCTATCGGAATGTAATTTCCTGAATTATGGCCCCTGATTGTCCGAAAAATCACCCTTTTTAGCTTGTGGTCCCTCTGGTGGTCACAATTATTATCCGATTTAATAAAACGATTGATTATATTACCGTTACACCGTAAGGAAGGTTGAGTTTGAATTTCGGGAAAATCAGACCAAAATTACCATACAAAATGGCCGCCGTTTGTACGCGAATATTGTTAAAAAATTGTATATCATGGTTGTGGACCCTGTAGAGGTCACAATTTTAATTCGATTTTGATGAAACTTGAAATGCATGGTTATAACCTAAAGATCTTGGTTCCTTTCGTTATTTGCGCATATCGGATCGTAACTTCCTGAATTATGGCCCCTGATTGTCCGAAAAATCGCCTATAGTCCCTCTGGAGGTCACAATTATTATCCGATTTGAAAAAACGTTTGACTCTATCACCGTTACTCCCTACGAAAGGTTGAGTTCGAATTTCGAGAAAATTGGACCATAATTGCCAGAAAAAATCTCCGCCGTTCGTACGCGAACAGTGTAAAAATATGCTATGTCAAAGTTGTGGACCCTGTAGAGGTGACAATTTTAATTCGATTTTGATGAAACCTGAAATGCTTGTTTATAACCTAAAGATCTTTATTCTTTTCGATATTTGCGCATATCAAATTGTAACTTAATGAATCATGGCCTTTGATTCTAGGAAAAATCACTTTCGGTATTGCTTGTTCTCTGTCTATCTCTCGAACAATTGTTATCTGATTTTAAAAAAAACTCTGATTATATTACTGTTGCACCGTAAGGAAGGTTGAGTTTGAATTTCGTGAAAATCGTACCAAAATTGCCAGACGAAATGGTCACCGTTTGTACGCGAATATCGTAAAAATATGGTATATCATGGTTGTGGACTCTCTACAGGTCACAATTCTTATCCGATTTTGACGAAAAGTAACATTTCTAGGTTGTGTACCGTCACACCATAATCATTGTCGGCTTCGAATTTCATGAATATCAGACTGGAACTGACCAACAAAATGGCTGCTCCCAATACAGTATGAAATACAGGACTTAATGATGTAGGAAAAATCACTTTCGGTATTGCTTGTTCTCTATCCATCTCTCAAAAATGTGGGCGTATCCTGCCTGGCAGTGCCAGCCTATCTTTTTGCTTGTGAACAGTGTAGAGGTCACAATTTTGAACCGATTTGGATGAAACTTAAAATACATGTTTATAACCCAAAGATCTTGGTTCCTTTGGATATTTGCGCCAATCGGATCGTAACTTCCTGAATTATGGCCCCTGATTGTCCGAAAAAATGCCCTTTTTAGCTTGTGGTCCCTCTGGAGGTCAAAATTGTTATCCGATTTAAAAAAACGTTTGATTATATCACCGTTCCATGGTTATGAAGGTTGATTTCGAATTTCGTTAAAATCGGACGAAAATTGACGGACAAAATGGCCGCCATTTGTACGCGAATAGTGTGAAAATATGTTATATCAAGGTTGTGAACAGTGTAGAGGACTCAATTTTGAACTGATTTGGATGAAACTTGAAATGCATGTTTATAACCCAAAGATCTTGGTTCCTTTCGATATTTGCGCCAATCGGATCGTAACTTCCTGAATTATGGCCCCTGATTGTCCGAAAAATCGCCCTTTTTAGCTTGTGGTCCCTCTGGAGGTCAAAATTGTTATCCGATTTAAAAAAACGTTTGATTATATCACCGTTACATGGTTATGAAGGTTGATTTCGAATTTCGTGAAAATCGGACCTAAATTGACGGACAAAATGGCCGTCGTTTGTACGCGAATAGTGTGAAAATATGTTATATCAAAGTTGTGGACCTTATAGAGGTCACAATTTTGAACCAATTTTGATGAAACTTGACATGTATGTTTATAACCCAAAGATCTTGGTTCCTTTCGATATTTGCGACCATCGGATCGTAACTTCCTGAATGATGGCCCCTGATTGTCCAAAAAATCGCCCTTTTTAGCTTGTGGTCCCTCTGGAGGTCAAAATTGTTATCCGATTTAAAAAAAATAATAATAATCGTTTTCTATAGCGCTGAACATTCAGTCAGTCTGACTGCTCTGTGGCGCTTTACAATGTAGATATGTTATAAAATAAGAAAAAACAAAACATACATGTATATACAAATAAACACAATAATACAAAGGAATAGTTAAGTTACAATATACAGATAAAAAGTGAAGCATTTCAATTATTATTCAAAAGTTTGGGTAAAAAACAGGGTTTTTAGACGTCGTTTGAATACAGCCAAGTTTGGACTATTTTGGACTTCCAGGGGAAATTTGTTCCATTCTTTTGGTGCTGCGTACACAAAAGCTCTCTCACCAAATTTTGACTTTTGTACTGGACATACAAGCTGGTTTTTATGAGATGAATGTAAGGAACGAGAAGGTACATATTGCTTAATTAAATCGGATAAATAGGATGGTGCCAAAGGATCGTTTAAACAATTGAAAGTGATTGTGTTAATTTTGAACATAATGCGTTGATTAACCGGTAGCCAATGTAACTGTTTTAGAACAGGTGTAATATGGTCAGATGATCTGGTGAGAGACACAATTTGAGCCGCTTTATTCTGGATTTTCTGTAGCTGACATACAAGAGTTTTAGGAAGAGAATACAATAATGAATTACAATAATGTATGGATGACATAACAAAAGCATTTATTAACATTTTAGTGGTATCAAGGTCAATATAGGATCAAATTTTGCCAATGTTATACAAGTGAAAGTTCGCCTTTTTGCACACCATGGATACATGGGTTTTCATATCGAACGAAGAGTCAAAGAACACACCAAGATTCCTGACACAGTTGGTTGGGGTTATAGCTGTGCTTCCAATAGTCACATGGTTGATGTCAATGTTCTTCTTATTCCCGATTATTATATTTTCTGTTTTGTCATCGTTCAATTTTAAAAAATTGCAGTGCATCCAGATTCTAATTTGTTCAATGCATGCTTCAAGTTCTGATGTAGTGGTATCTGGTGAAGGATCGAGTTCAACATATAACTGGGTATCATCCGCATAGAGGTGGTAATCAAGACCCATCTCACGGATGATATCTCCAATTGGTGCAGTGTATGCTGTGAACAAAACCGGCCCCAATACGGATCCCTGGGAAACACCAAAATCAAGAACTTTAGGCATTGATTGCGATGCGTCGATAACAATTTTCTGCTGTCTTCCATTCAGATAGGACTCAAACCACTTCTCCGGATATACCATATCGAGTTTCAAGTCTCCCGAGTAAGATTGATTGATCTATTGTATCAAATGCCGCACTCAAATCCAATAAAACTAGCGACACCGGTTTCTTCCGATCCAAGCTACAAACAATATCATTGTGAACACGAAGTAAGGCGGATTCAGTACTGTGCTGTTTTTTGTATGCTGACTGAAATTTTTCTTGGAGATTATTTTCACACAAATGATATTTAAAACGATTAAGGACAATTTTTTCTATAATTTTCGATATGAAAGATAAATTCGACACAGGTCGGTAATTTTTTAGCACATTACGATCAAGTGTTGATTCTTTAATGAGGGGTGTCACATGAGCTGTTTTAAGCTTTTCACATACTTCTGCGCCTACTAAAGAGGTGTTCACGATTTGGGTGATCACTGGAATTAACTCTACTTCAGACGTCTTTAGTATCCATGTTGGCAGGGGATCGAGGGAACATGATTTTGAGGCTGATTTCTGAATTGTTTCTCTTATCTCATCTTCTGTTGCTAGACAAAAGTTCTCAAGCGTGCGACCTTCAAACCTTTTCTCAGTGAATATGTTTGTTGGTTTATTTACACTGAGTCCTTGTCGAATGGTGGAGACTTTGTCGTGGAAAAATTCAGAAAATTGATCTGACAGGCTAGCATCATTATGAACCGATGGCAGAACCATTGCTTCTCTTGGTTTTAGCAGACTGTTTGTAATTTTGTAGACTTCATGAGGATTATGTTTGTTGGATAACAGACAGTCCTTAGTGAAGGATCGTTTAGCCAATGCAATTAAATTGTTAGTAGTAGTTCGGGCCTTATTATACATTTGTCTGTGAATTTCAAGATTAGTTTTTCTCCATGATTTCTCTGCTTTCCTGCGTTGGACCTTATGATCACGTATTTCATCAGTGTACCATTGTTTATTAGGCCGAATAATGATTTCCTTCGTTTTCAGTGGAGCATGTTTTTCCAGTATTTCAGAAAGAATATTGTTATAAATATCCACTTGTTGGTTGGTATCCGGCTTGGTGGCAATGGTACTCAGAAGTAATGAATTATTAATATCGCTTCTAAATTTATCAATAGGAATGGTTTTTGTTTTTCTGAAACTTATTGTCCTCTTTATTGGTTCAGGCTTGGGAAACGAAAGATTGCAGAATAAACTGTAGTGATCAGATATCTGATGATCAACTACGTCGCATGACTGAATAATGGAATCATGTTCTCTCGTTATCACCAGATCAAGAATATGATTATGTCTATGGTTTGGCACATCCACATGCTGTTTTAAACTAAATGCGTCCAACAATAGTAAAAACTTCTTAATGTTCGAATCATTGGCTTTATCAACATGAAGATTGAAATCACCAAGAATTATTAAATGTCCAGGTCCAGTATTCAAATTACTGAGTAGTTCAGCAAATTCTGTCAGGAAATCCACCACATTTGTTGAAGGAGGGCGATATACTGACACTATTCTTACATGATTCTTGCCAAGGAATACGTTTAATTGTAGTATTTCAAAAGTTGAAAACAGGTTTTTGTACTTACTCGGGAAACTTTTACAGACTTTTTGAAGAGACAGGCAATTTCACCTCCTTTAGAATGCTTTCTATTTTCAAACAGAGAGTCGAAATTGGCAGGAACTAATTTGTTGATGATAACTGTGTCTTCATTGCGAATCCAAGACTCAGTTGCAATAAATAAATCCACATCATTATCAACAACATATTCGTTCAGTTCATTGGTTTTATTTCGGACAGATCTTGTATTCAATATTGCTTTATTTCACGAATTTTACGGTCAAATCTCAACTTTATAACTGTACTTTAACTGTATTTTAATTGTATTTTAACTGTATTTTAACTGGGAATATGGATTTATCGATTTCTGAAGATTTTGTAAAAGAAGTGATGATGTCTAACACAAATAATGTCTTCGTGGATGAATCATTCCCTCAAGGAAGAACCAACCCAAATGGCAATGACAGACCACGACTTAACAGTTCCAAAAGAACACATAGTGAAGATCCCGATGATGTCAGCGATCAAATTAATATGAAAAAGGTCAAACCAGAAAGTTGTGGTGAACCGGACAATAACCAATTAAAATTATTGATTCAAATGGTAGGTGGATTGAGTGAGCAAATCAATAGGACACATACACAGGTGACTGAACAAATAAATGATGTAGAGAGAAAAATTGAAGAAAGAGTGACAGAAATTATTGACAAGAAACTAAACTCAGAACTTCAAAAAATGGAAATAAAAGTAAAAGACGTTATCTGCACCGAAATTACCAATGACACAAGAAAAGAAATAAACAAGTTGAGAAATGATATCGACAATAAAATCAGTCACCTGGAACAAAATATCAGTGATAAACCCCTAAATAGTGATCAGAATGAGACTGAAATAAAACTAGTGATTAAAAATCTAGAGTCTGATGAAGGCGAGAACGATATAAATCTATTGACTGTAATCGAAAATGTAATCACTGAGGGTCTTCAATTAACACATGTCAAAGTAAAAAAAGCCGAACGCTTACGTAAACACCCAATGAATAAGAACGCCAACCCAGGGATAGTGATCATCACCTTAGAAAACATGGACGACAAATACAAAATAATGAACAAAAAAAGAACCTTGAGAACGAATGATAAATTTAAAAATATATATATAGAAATATTAAAATCACCTGAAGAAAGACGTCAAGAACAGAACTTCAGAAGAATAATAAAAGAAATGGGAAAGAGCAATGAATTGGTTTTTATACGCCCACATTGAAATGTGGTCGTATATTGTCGTCGCCCCCGTCCGTCCGTCCGTCCGTCGGTCCGTCCGTCCGTCCGTCCGTCCGTCCGTCCGTCGGTCCGGCGTCCACAATTGCTTGTGGACGCTCTACAGGCTAAAGTTAATATTCGATTGACTTTAAATTTATACACAGTGTTTAAGGTCATGAGACGAAGAAGCCTATTGTTTTTCAGCGATTTCCGATAATAACTACCAGAGTTATGGCCCTTGATCACTTCAAAAAATCTTGTGGACGCTCTAGAGGCCAAACTTAATATCCGATTGACTTTAAATTTATACACAGCGTTTAAGGTCATAAGACAATGACGCCTATTGATTTTCGGCGATTTCCGATAATTAGTGCCAGAGTTATGGCCCTTGATCTCTTTAAAAAATCTTGTGGACGCTCTAAAGGTCAAAGTTAATATCCGATTGACTTTAAATTTATACACAGTGTTTAAGGTCATAAGACGAAGAAGCCTATTGATTTTCAGCGATTTCCGATAATTAGTGCCAGAGTTATGGCCCTTGATCACTTCAAAAAATCTTGTGGACGCTCTAGAGGCCAAAGTTAATATCCGATTGACTTTAAATTTATACACAGTGTTTAAGGTCATAAGACGAAGACGCCTATTGATTTTCAGCGATTTCCGATAATTAGTGCCAGAGTTATGGCCCTTGATCACCTCAAAAAATCTTGTGGACGCTCTAGAGGCCAAAGTTAATATCCGATTGACTTTAGATTTATACACAGTGTTTAAGGTCATGAGACGAAGAAGCCTATCGATTTTCGGCGATTTCCGATAATTAATGCCAGAGTTATTGCCCTTGATCTCTTTTAAAAAATCATGTGGACGCTCTAAAGGTCAAAGTTAATATCCGATTGACTTTAAATTTATACACAGTGTTTAAGGTCATAAGACAAAGAAGCCTATTGATTTTCAGCGATTTCCGATAATTAGTGCCAGAGTTATGGCCCTTGATCACTTCAAAAAATCTTGTGGACGCTCTAGAGGCCAAAGTTAATATCCGATTGACTTCAAATTTATACACAGTGTTTAAGGTCATAAAACAAAGCCGCCTATTGATTTTCAGCGATTTCCATTAATTAGTGCCAGAGTTATGGCCCTTGATCACCTCAAAAAATCTTGTGGACGCTCTGGAGGCCAAAGTTAATATCCGATTGACTTTAGATTTACACACAGTGTTTAAGTTCATGAGACGAAGAATCCTATTGATTTTCTGCGATTTCAAATAATTACTGCCAGAGTTATCTCCCTTGATAACTTCAAAAATTCTTGTGACGCTATAGAGGCCAAAGTTACCATCCGATTGACTTCAGATTGATACATAGAGTTTAAGGTGTTGAAACGAACAAGTATTTTGATTTTCAATGAATTTAGATAACTGAACAGCTAAATCCATGATATTAAATGTTTCATGTATATACTAATTGTTAGCGTGGGGTAAAACTTTATAAAAAGCAATCAAATTCTAATGATTTTCTAATAATTACATAATGAGTTGTTACTCTTAATCAGTTTTTAGTGTATTACAAATGTTTCATTACCGAAAAAAGTAAAAATATGCAACAACCCTTGTTGACTGCCCGGACGATTTAGCTGCTGTGGGCGTATGTTTCGTTGCCTGGCAACCTATCTTTAAAGGTGGCCGCCTGTGTGACAAGACAGCATGAAGGTACATGAAATTTGGCACCTGGAATTGCCGCGGATTCCCAGTGAAAAATGGAACGGGTAGGGAATTTAAAAAAAAAGTGATTGAATATTGTGATATTTTAGGACTGTGTGAAACATTTTTAACTGGTCAACAAGTTTTAAATATTGATGGTTTTAAATGGTATGGTAATAACCGTAAAGTTTTTAACAAAAGATGTCGTTGAGGAAACGGTGGAGTTGGTTTTTTTATTAGGGAAGAATTGATTGGAAATGTGTTTAATGTACATGTGTTAGATTCTACAACTGAGGACATTTTATGGTTACATCTAAAATATATAAATTCCAATGATTCGATGTGTATTGCAGTGTGTTATCTACCCCCGGAGGGTAGTACTAGGATCTGCGAACCAGACATTTTCTTTGAGAAACTACTAAAACAAGTATACAGTTACCAGAACTCAGGAGATGTGTATATTTTCGGTGACTTTAATTCAAGATGTGGTTATAATTCGGATATTATCGATGGAGTTGACGACGTCATACCACGTGAGGTCATAGATGAAAAGGAAAATCATTTTGGGGATCTTTTTATGGATTTTTTAACTGTCAGTAACCTTTGTATCGTGAATGGCCGTAAAGGTAAGCAAGATTTCACATGTATATCTACGCTAGGGAAATCTGTGGTTGACTATGTATGTGTGCCCCATGAGAACTTAGCCCGAATTACATCATTTGACGTGTTACCTATGTCTAAGATTATAAACGAATGTTCTGAACGTCCAGACTCCATACCGGATCATTCACTTATTGTTTGGGAAGTGCTTTTAAACTCGAAAACTACACTTGACCTTGACATTACTCAACAACCTATCCAAAGATTTGACCTACTATCAATTCCTCAAGACTTTATGAATACCCCCGCAACACTGGCAGAAATTCAAAACACGATAAACAAACTAGAAACACCCTCAAATCCTCAGAAAGAAATCCAAGAAGTATACAATGATATAATACAAACTCTGACAAAAGAAATGAATATTAGAATACCCTCCAAAACCATACATGCCAATAAACGTCATCAACGTAATAATAAAGTAAAGCCTTACTGGAATAGTGACTTGAAACTGATGTGGGATAAAGCATGTGAAGCTGAGAAACGGTGGCTAAAAGAATACTCACATGTTCTCAAACGACAATTAAGAGCAGATTTCTGTGATAAACGTAGAACCTTTGACAAATATCACAGGAAAATTAAACGTAAATATAATAATGACAAACGTATTGAATTTGAACAAACTTTAGACAATAATCATGTTGATTTTTGGAAAACTATTGGACGCATCGGAATTGGAAACGATAGAAAACAAACAATCCCATGGAAAGTACAAGACTGTGATGGCAATGTTACCTGTGAACAAAACGCCGTACTAGAAAAATGGCGTACAGAATTCAGTGCGTTATATAACCGTTGTGAATCTCCACTGATACCAGAAACGAATCCGGATAAGCAAGACAGTATAAACTCTGAAACCCTTAATGACCCGATAACCAGAAATGAAATCAAGTGTGCCATAGACTCGCTAAAGAATAAAAAAGCCAGTGGATTTGATTCTATACCAGCAGAAGTGTTAAAAAATGACACTATGTGTGACCTTATGTATAAAATTTGTAACGCATGCTTTAATTCTGGATTTGTTCCGTCACAATGGTCTGAAAGTGTGATAAATCCCATTCCTAAATCTGGAACGAACGATAATACAAACCCATCCAATTATCGTGGAATATCGCTAGTGTCTGTCCCGAGTAAAATATATTGTCATGTTCTGAACTCTAGAATAACAACTTGGCTAGAAGAGAATAATGTGTTATCAGACTTCCAAAACGGTTTTCGACGACAGAGAAATTGTTCCGATCATATATTCTCGCTATATAACATTATAAACGAACGAAAAATACGCAGACAGTCCTCTTTCGTCTGCTTCGTGGATTTCCGCCGTGCCTTCGACGTTGTAAACAGAAAACTGTTATGGTATAAACTAGAACATCTCGGAATAAGTGGAAAATTTCTTAGTGCCATACAATCATTATATGAAAATACGAGAAGTTCTGTCAGGATCAATAATAGGCTAACTGAGTGGTTTGAAACAAATTCCGGTGTGAAACAAGGTTGTCTCATGTCCCCTAGCCTCTTTTCTATATACATCAACGACCTGGTAGAGGTCATTAATGCAGCAAATTGTGGAGTAACAGTAGACAATAGGACTATCTCAATTATGCTATATGCTGATGACATAGTGTTAATAACCCCCGATGAAACTTCTATGGATAAATTATTATCAGTGTTAAATGAATGGTGTGAAAAATGGCAGATTTCCCTGAACCCCCAAAAGACTAAAATTGTTCACTTCCGTACCCCTAGTAAACCCCAATCCACCCATAAGTTTACATGCGGTCCGGAGATAATTGAAACATGTGACAGTTATAGATACCTCGGTTTATGGTTTAAAGGGACAATAACATTCTTGCTGGCTTGGTAGCTCCAGAAAATAAATAATACCCTTATTCTAAGTACTAGATGTTTAAATGTCCTACCTGTTGTGTAAATTATCCATTACAACCTATTTTATTTGTCCAGAGGGTTCGAAAATATTTTAAAATCCAAGTCACATTTGAAAAGGTTTACGTTAGACTTTTCAAATCAATTGGTTGAATTTTTCCAATTTTTTAAAATAGGTGTGTTAAGATGAAATTTATATCATCATTTAATTGGAATATTGTAAAATAATACGATTTGTTGACCAGAATGAAGATTGGGACATATTTTTCAGTTACAACAAGAGTGTTATTGGGGCTTTAATGAACGTCTAGACATGAATAAAACAGTTAAAGAACTGTCAAAGTCAGCAAGCAGAGCTTTAGGGGTTCTGTGTATAAAATTTAAGATACTAGGAGGAATGACATTTAAAGTGTTCTCTAAGTTATATGCATCCCTTGTAGAACCAATCCTATTTTATTGTGCTGGTATATGGGGCACCAAGTCCTACTCCTGCGTCAATAATATTCAAAATAAAGCCATCAAGTTCTTTCTTGGGGTTGGGAAGACCACTTCAAACCTAGCAACTAGGGGGGATGTTGGTTGGACCTCCTGCGAAACCAAGCAAAAAGTTGAATGTATTAGACAATTATGTAAATTACACCGTTTAGACTCAAATCGATATCTTAGTTCATACTTTAATTACCTAATGATTCACAAAACTAGAAATTCATGGTATACAAAGGTAACAAAATTTGTAGAATCAATTAATATAGGAGAATTGATAAAATTTAATATAAATTCTGTCAAATATGCTGTAAATGAAGCTAAACTAAGATTCGATGAACTTGACTCCCTTAACTGGTCAAATGATATGTATAATGATAAAAACAATGTTAATGATTCACAAAACTAGAAATTCATGGTATACAAAGGTAACAAAATTTGTAGAATCAATTAATATAGGAGAATTGATAAAATTTAATATAAATTCTGTCAAATATGCTGTAAATGAAGCTAAACTAAGATTCGATGAACTTGACTCCCTTAACTGGTCAAATGATATGTATAATGATAAAAACAATGTTAATGGAAATAAACTCAGAACCTATAGACAATTTAAACACATCCGAATAACCGAATCTTATGTAACAAACCTTAAGATAACTCGTCACCAACGACGGTTAATCAGTCAGACCCGTAGTGGCTCGTTACCAATTGCTATAGAAACGGGTCGTTACAGTAAACCTCCCATACTACTAGAAAATCGGCTATGTAATTATTGTGACCAGAAAGAAATTGAAAATGAATTCCATGTGATAATGAAATGTAAAGCATATAATGATATCAGACGTGAAATCCTTGCAGACTTTGTAAACAATACAAGTCCAAATTATGATGAATATTCATATGAGCTCTTTTTGATGATCATGTCCGATGACTACGCACAAACAAGTTTAGGTAAATTTCTAGAACAGATGTATTACAAACGAAAACAGCTCTCCGTCTAACCGTAAACATTTCCCAATACCGTATTCTATGATATATTTGTCTTTGATTTTGTTTTATAATAAGCGATTTTTCGAGTCAACATACCCTGGTTGTTGCACGTTTTAATTATGTATATTATGTATTTTATTATGTATGTAGAATAATAGACCTTAATATATTTTATGTATAGTGTAGAGTATCTTACAGTACATTGTTTTACTAAGTTCTAGTATGTCCGGACATTTTACACTAACATATAGTATTTAACTGCAGTGTCTCGTAGGCCAATATTGGCCGGAAATCTTAATGCACCATGTACTGAATTTTATATATTGATATATTTTATGATTTGTGACACTTTAATAAATAAATAAATAATAATAATAATAATAACATAAACTAAACTTTTCAGAATTTTTCGCATTTTTCACTTTCTTTGTTGGAGCACTTAGGGTCAGATCAATTAAGTTGTTAAAATTAACACCTTGGTTGGTCTTAACAAAAGGAACTCTTTCACTAATGACTGTCTTAATTAATCTTTGTTTATTCTTGCCAGCTCTACAACCCCTCGGTCTTAATTGACTGCACAAGAACAATGGTTGTGATGATGAGTATATCATGTCACTGTAGTAAATTCTGGTCCATGTAGAATTTTATTTCACAAGATAGTGAATATGAATAATAAAAGTTACCAAAACTACCGTATGAATCATTCTTTTCCTGAATTTTTTTCGCCAAAGTTGCTTCTTGTACCGTGATACAGCACCAGTCCAAAAATGACACAAATCAAAAAACGTTTGATTATATCACCATTCCATGGTTATGAAGGTTGAGTATAAAATCGGACCAAAATTGACGGACAAAATGGCCGCCGTTTGTACGCGAATATTGTGAAAATATGTTATATAAAGGTTGTGGACCTTATAGAGGTCACAATTTTGAACCGATTTTGATGAAACTTTACATGTATGTTTATAACCCAAAGATCTTGGTTCCTTTCGATATTTGTGCCCATTGGATCATAACTTCCTGAATTATGTCCCCGGATTGTCCGAAAAATCGCTTTTGTTCGCATTTGGTACCTCTGGAGGTCAAAATTATTATCATGGTTGTGAACTCTCTACAAGTCACAATTCTTATCCGATTTTGATGAAAAGTCACATTTCTAGGTTGTGTACCGTCACACCATAGTTAAATCATTGTCGGCTTCGAATTTCATGAATATCAGACTGGAACTGACCAACTAAATGGCTGCTCCCAATACAGTATGAAATACAGGACTCAATGATGTAGGAAAAATCACTTTCGGTATTGCTTGTTCTCTATCCATCTCTCGAAAATGAGGGCGTATCCTGCCTGGCAGTGCCAGCCTATCTTTGACAAAACAGGCTGAAATTCTAACACCACCATCCGGAATATATTACCAAAGTGCTGTGCAAATTTCATGTGAATAGGTTCAGCCACAATTAAATGACAGCACATTCACTTGAGCCAAAAACCGCATTTTGTTGAGCTTTCCATTAAAAATTGGCATTTTATGCTTATGACAGCCTAAAATATACAGTTCTAATTGAGCTATCAAGCTGATATTTGCACAGCCACCCCAGAATACATGTAGGAAGATTCTGTGAAAATTTCAGCAGACTTGCTCTAATATTTCCCCCCCAAAACAGGGGTTGTACAAGAGCGTAGTGCAAAAAACCCCACCAAAATTTCCAAACGACCGAAATACCCGGAACTGAGCCAGCCCTCAGACTCTTAATTTTTGACAAAACAGGCTGAAATTCGCACACCACCATCTGGAATATATACTATTAAAAAAAAGTAGGGGATATTTGATTTTTAAGTGTTATTAAAGTCACCTAATGAAACTGACGAAGAAACAAATGACAAAATGAAATGAAGTTCACATTCATCGATTTATTCCAAATGATCGTTAGACTAAGTAAGGCACAGACTGACCATTATAAGGGTAAAATGATACCCGGGGTCAAACAGCAAAGTTACCACAGCATCACAACAAAGTCAGTAACGGGTAAATCCTCCTCTGTTTGCCAAACAAGCATTGATCCGACGTGGCATACTCCTAATGAGACGTCTAAGGTCATTTTGGTCCAGATTGTTCCATTCCTGTTGCAACGCAGCAGCAAGTTCTTGGACATTGGCAAGACGTTGTTGACGTTGACGTAACATCTGTCCAAGCATGTCCCAGACATGCTCGATGGGGGAGAGGTCGGGACTCAGTGCTGGCCAAGGTAATGTGATGATGTTCTGTTGTTGGAGGTAACCTGTAACGATCCTGGCCCTGTGACATCTTGTGTTGTCATCCTGGAAGATGAAACGGCAGCGAATTGCACAACATGGACTGCCAATATGTTGTCCCGGTAGTACTGGCCTGTAACACGCCCTGCAACAACATATAAAGCCGTTCTTCCAGCAACAGTGATGCCTCCCCACACCATAACAGAACTACCCCCAAATCGATCTTGTCTGATGACGTTAACGTCTTGAAAGCGCTCGTTTCGACGACGCCACACCCTCCTACGTCTGTCCAAAAAATCAACAGTGAACCTTGACTCATCTGAAAACATCACATTGCTCCAGCGTCGATTATCCCAGTGTTGACGATCCCTACACCAACGACGTCTTGCCTGAATGTGATGATCTCTCAAACAAGGGATCACGCGAGGACGTCGGGCGCGAAGGTGACCCCTATGCAGTCGATTCCGAATCATCTGGCCACTCACTCTCACACCAGTGTCTGTTTGAAGACGAGCGCTGATCTGATTTGCTGTGATGACACGATTTCTCAAGGCCAAGGTACGGATAAATTGATCCTGGGCTTGAGTTGTCGCCCTTGGTCGACCTGAACGTGGTCTGTCCTGTACAGATTGTGTATCACGGTATCTGGACCATATCCTGCTTATGACAGACTGAGAAACATTCATCGTCCGCGCCACAACCGCCTGTGTTGTGCCGATCTGTAGCATGCCAAGGGCACGTAACCTTTCATTTTGGTTAAGCCAACGCATATCAAAATTTGTTTTCTGGTCACTAAAACAATTAAACTGATGTTACCACCCTGGAATTCAATGCCACAATGACTGTAACATTCAAAGTCAGAGTCGTGCAAATCTTGGGTTGGACCCCCATAATGATCCCAAGCATCACCTGCATTCCATGCGGTAGCTATTGGTGCGTTTCGGCGTCACATGTAACTGGAAATGTTTCTTCTGTTAGGTTCTGTAGTGCAAATCTTGGGTTGGACCCCCATGATGATCCCAAGCATCTTGGGTTGGACCCCATGATGATCCCAAGCATCACCTGCATTGCATAGTGCAAATCTTGGGTTGGACCCCCATGATGATCCCAAGCATCACCTGCATTCCATGCGGTAGTTATTGGTGCGTTTGGGCGTCACATGTAACTGGAAATGTTTCTTCTGTTAGGTTCTATAGTGACTTTTTTCGTAGTCATTTGCATATTTTAGTATTATGCCCCCAAAATCAAATATCCCCTACTTTTTTGGAATAGTATATTACCAAAGTGCTGTGCAAATTTCATGTTAATAGGTGCAGCCACAATTAAATGACAGCACATTCACTTGAGCCAAAAACTGCATTTTGTTCAGCTTTCCATTAAAAATTGTCATTTTATGCTTATGACAGCCTAAAATATACAGTTGTAATTGAGCTATCAAGCTGACATTTGCACAGCCATCCCAGAATACATGTAGGAAGATTCTGTTATAATTTTAGCAGACTTGCTCCAATATTTCCAAAAAAAATAAACAGGGGTTGTACATGAGCATAGTGCGAAAAAAAAAAAAAATGCCTAAACGATCGAAATTTCGGTCGTTTGGACAAATCAGGCTGAAATTTTAACACCACCATCCTGTGCTGTGCAAATTTCAGGTTGATAGGGGTTGTACATGAGCATAGTGCGAAAAACAAAAAATTGTCCAAACGACCGAAATATCCTGAGCTGAGCCAGCCCTCAAACTCTTAATTTTTGACAAATCAGGCTGAAATTTTAACACCACCATCCTGAATATATTACCAATTGTCAGGTTAATAGGTTAAGCCAACATTAAATGACAGCACATTCACTTGAGCCAAAAACCACATTTTGTACAGCTTTCCATTGAAAAATGTCAGTTCTAATTGAGCCACCCCCGAATATATGTTGGATTATTCCCTGAAAATTACAGCTTCATTGCTCCAATATTTCCAAAAAAGGCAGGGCTTGTACATGAGCATAGTGCGAAAAAAAACGAAATTGTCCAAGATAGCAGAACTGAACACCACCGCCTTGGTCCCTTCTATTCACCCAACCTCCTTGAGTACCTGCAGAGGTATCTCTACGAATGACAGTACACGTGGATTAATAAAAAGCAACACACAGCTTATCATAGATGACATTGCATGAGTCAGAATAATTACGTTCGATGAAAAATGCCATTTTTCTCCTTATTGCCCCTTCTTAAAGTCTCTCCAGCAGAAATAGCCAAGACTTTCTCTAGATAGTAGAAAAGGATATCTTGCATGCAGCAAAAACTACATGCATTAACAACAAAAGCTAAATCTTCAATTATAAAATTTATTCATCCATATAACACAACACAGTTCTATGGATAACACTCACAATATTATATTGTATACATGACGTTTCGATTATAGAATTTATTCATCCATATTCACTGGTTGTTATCAGGCATACAAATTATCCATTCTCCCTCATTCCTTCTTCTGCAGCTTTCTCCTTGTTAGTCCCGAAATGGCCTCGTTTGTGTCGAGTGGACGCTAAACCCCATTTCTCTTTCTCCTCGTCCTCTTTCCTTTGTTTTTGTTCTTCTCCCATTCAACCATTTTTTCCAACATTTTTAAAAATATTTTCCATGGCATCCTTGTGGTAAAGTTTGATCATACCTTCAATTAATGCAAAAAAAAATGTACATTAAAATTATTAAAAAACATGTTTATCCTTCTTTATATCAAGCATGGCCTAGGGGTCTGTTAATGCAAGTGCCAAAGTTTAAGTCAAATAATTCTTCTTTGCCAAGGCAAAAGAATAGTGAAATGAAGTTATTTAAATAATAAAATCACAAAAATGCAAGGAGCTGTGACTGTAAACAAAGTTCTTGCCATACAAGTTGGCTGACTGTGGGTAACCAGCGTGATGTCATAAGAAAAGCAGATATTGACAGGTAAACTAAAATGCATACAGTATTGATATAAGTCGCCTATTTAAAGAAATGACATCACTTCAACGAAAACGACAACATATGAGCTACTGTCTATGAGTAGACAACACAGATTCAGAAAAAAAAACCTAGGCCTAAACTCGACGCCATATTGTTTCAACCACGACGTGTTAAATTGAAACGAAGTTTACGAAATACGTTCGTTGGCTTCAAAGACCAAAATAATTTTACTTGTTATTCACTGCAATATGCTCTTGAACGAACAAATGTCCTGTGAAAAAATAAAAACTAACTCATCTACTAGTAATTCACAATTAAATTAAGGAAACGTATTCTTCGTTCTTACCTCTAACATAACAAAAATTTCACATAACTGAAATGGTTAGTCCTTTCAGTGGCAGGTATTTGATAGCTGCCCTATAGTCAGTTTTGTCCATTTCTGGTGATTCCTGATGGGTTAATCACAAGATGGTCTGGTATGAAAACAATATTAACACTACAGGTGCAGTTCTTATGTCCATAATTGTACTTGTTGATGACAAAAGTCTGTTTCAATCTGGCCTCACAATACCATTTTATGCATTTTGTCACTTTGAACCATCATCTTTTATGGGTCATTTCGTTATTAGCGAGATGCACACTTTCATTTAAAATTAAATTGATACCTCGAATGTGTGAATATAAATTTTTCTCGAGCCTCGAGAAATTGACAGTACTCTTCCATTTAAAATTGGTTTGACTGGTACTTTGAATATATGAGTATAACCTATTTTTGACCCTTCGGCTCTGCGATCCATATTTAGGGTGTCAATTTGGGCCGTCCAAGGGCCACAAGCGTCTGTTATGGGCAACTTCGTACCTAGTGAGATGTACTCTTTCATTTAGAATTGGTTTTGACCGGTACCGCAAATTTATGGCCCTATCGTCTTTGGGCGTCAATTTGGGCTATTCTATGGGCCCAATCGTCTGTTATGGACAATTCCGTAATCAGCAGCATATACTCTTTCATTTAACATTAGTGTCTACTAATAACTCGAATGTATGAATATAACCCTTTTTTTAAGCCGCCCAGGGAGGATGGGGGTTCATATTTGGGGTGTCAGTTTGGGCAGCCCCAAGGCCAAAATCGTCTGTTATGAGCAATTTCGAACTCCGTGAGATGTACCCTTCCATTTAAAATTTGTCTTGACTGGTACCTCGAATGTATGAGCAAACTCTATTTTTGCCCCACCCCACTTCCTTCGGCTTTGTGGTGTCAGTCTGGGCCATCCCAGGGATCTAATCGTCTGTTATGGGTAATTTCGTACTCAGTGGGATATACTCTTCCATTTGTAATTGGTTTCAACTGGTACCTCGAATATATGAATATAATTTTTTTTTCAAGCCTTCTGGGGTTCATATGTGGGGTGTCAGTTTGGGCCATCCCAGGGCCAAAATCGTCTGTTATGGGCAATTTCGTACTCAGTAGAGTGTATTCCTTCATTTAAAATTGGTTTTGACCGGTACCTGGAATGTATGAGTTTAACCAGGCCTTGCCGTCTGTACAGGGGCCGTGCGCGTAACACACACCTTATTTATCTTCAGGCGTGTGGATAACACACCTAATACACACACCTAAAAAATTTTGGGGCGTGTGCTTTAACAATAATGTAAATTAAGGTGTGAATTCATTGAAATGAACTATCAGGTCCTCCTATTAAATCCAATTTCAACTGTTGTGTTGCCATGTGATGCGCTTTATATTGCCATCTGTATATTTTCTACGATTATCTGATCGACTGATTTACAATGTAATTGTATCTGGGATGTTTTTCAACAGTAGCAACAAAAGGTCGAGGGTTTCCTTCCCCTATAGACCTGGCCAAGTTGCCTTTTAGTGAAATATCTTGAGTGCGGCGTTAAACACCCAAAAAATAAAATCCATTAGTATTTTATTCACATCATGACGCAGACAGACCTTATTTCGGATACGTTTAAAGAGGGATCTGCCCCTTACTAGATACATGTACAATAATGTACATGCTGAAAGACATAGGCAAAACCAGCTGTTGCTCACTATTCACGTGTGATTGATTGGCGTTTTTATCAAATTATGTCGCACTCAGAATTATTTAAATATTTCAATCACTAATTCTAAATACATGGCGACATGGCCAAGTATATAGGAGGAAACCAGTCTAAATGAAAAAACAACAGGACCAACATGTGAACAGGACCAACAATAAAAATTTGTAAAAATAAACTTTATCATAAAAATATTTAATAAGTAAAAGCTGAAACTACAGCGTATCTACTGATAACTACAGTAAAACGAAAAATTAACTTTGTGAAAAATTAAATTAATAATCTCAACGGTGACAACATGAACAAATGCACTCAGCAAACAAACAAAAGAAACTTTCTATTAACAAACAATAGAAACTTTCTTGATTAAAATATTTATCATTGAAATATTTGAGAAACAAAGACTGAAATAACTTCATTTCACAGTTTAAAGGTGAAGTTACATTTTTATGTTAATTAAAATTAGTAAATCTAAATTCAAGTTTAAAAATACAACAGTTGAACCATTTTGGTGTGAATCAGGTTAGACTCAGAAGACCGAGGATTATTATTTATACTATCATAATGATGGAGACATTAAAATTGATATTGCCGAGCACCTCAAGTACATTGTTAATGTACTTTGTAGGACTATACATTGATTTAAAAATTATTTCAGTCACAAAATTTTGTAAATACATAATATTGCATATATAATATAATTATATATATTTGATTATATGTATCAATTACTGAAATAAATCAATTAATAGTTACATAGTAAATTGTGGTTGACTGACTTTTAAGTAATAAGACCCAACTGTAATACAGTTTATACCTGTATTGCATGAGCTGCCATAATTGAGATATTTTCATGAATTCATTTTGAGAGAAACAGAATTTCAAGGTGATCGAAAAACTAAATCCAAACCACAGAGATTAGAATAAAACATCATGCGTTGAATCTGTACCATGTTGATTTGGGCTGTTTGAGTAAAATAAATAGCCAACAAAAAATATCAAAATTCTAGCAGCTCATGCCACTTTATTTAAAGTGAACAGACTCAGTCAATGTCTGATGGGTGAAAACCTTCAAATTCACTGTCAGTGTCATCACTGAAATCATCAGTGCTACTGTTGGTTTCTTCTGCCTCATCAGACACAACCTCACTGTTGAATATAGTCTCATCCTCGGAAGATATATCATCATCGCTCTCCAAATTTATGGTAATTCCGGAATCTGTCCTCCCCTCTTTGACTTTTCGTTTCTTTGTTTTCTGTCTTATTCCTAATAGGTTAAACTTTGTTTGATCTATTTTTGTCTTCCTCTTTTTAGTTAAATAGATATCTAAAGCTGTTTCTATAATCATGTCCCTCTCCTCAGCAGTCCAGCTAAGATGATTGGCTCTAATCAGTAACAAGTTGTCCATAGTGGAATGAAGGAGACTTAAGCGTTTATCATTCAACATGTTTGTCAAGTGGCTGAACCCTCGCTCCACTACAGCGTTGGAACAACCGAGGGACATAACAGCTTCAGCTAAGAGACAGACATTTGCAAATTCACTTCTTCAAAACAGCATAATTTGTTTCCAAAAAGAAGCAGGTTTAAAACCTTGATAGAAATGGCTATAAGCTAATTTTAATTTCCTCCACTCAACTTTAAGGTTGTTAGCAGTAAATTGTGACAAGCTCAAGAGGCTTTTGAAGTGGTCAGCCACAAATGTCAAAGAGGCTATTTCATCCTTTAGGTTTTCACTGTTCCAGTTTGCTGGATCAATCCAACGCATTTTCACAAATAATTCATCTTTGAAGGACTTGAAACGGGTGTCTAAACACTTTATCAAATTTTCAGTTGTTGTTTCTGTAAACCCAAGAATAGTTTCATCAGCAGATTCGACTTGAAGGTATTTTATCCTGTCCAACGAAACAACCACTGACTCTTGATTATCTGCTTTTCTACGTTTGTGGCCCCTTTTCAAAAGACTCTTGGTACAGGGTTCCCGCGGTCCTTGAAAATCCTTGAATATCCTTAAATTTAAAATTTCATTTTCAAGGTCTTGAATATCCTTGAATTTTGCGGAATTAGGAAAATATCCTTGAATTTCAGTTGAGATCCTTAATTTTGATGGTAATACTGGTAAGTTGATCTTAAAAAACCGTTTAGATTATAAGAATGCTGGTTATACTAAACAATAACTCTGACGTATACCTGTCAATAAACTGATCTAAATAAACAGCTGTGTTTTGTCACGTAATAACAAGACAAGCCAATGACATTTACCGTTAGGCAACCAAATACTCTCACGTGACTCCATTGTCCAATTAACATACTAGAAGCCACTACACTGACTAATCAAAATCGGTATTAGTAATTACATTAAACAATGCATAATAAGGAAAAGGGAAATAACTCTGTTTTAAAAATGGTGGGAGTTTTCCCCGGTGTGCCGAAAGTCGATCTGTAATAATAAAAAACAGTTTATGTCTTCAATTGTAATGATAGTTGGTAATGTTTTCGTTGTTTTTAAGATGAAAAATTGTAACTTTAGGCTAAAAATATCCTTGAAAATCCTGGAATTTGACGTATAATTATCCTTGAATATCCTTGAAAAAATGTTTGACGAAGCCGCGGGAACCCTGTGGTAATTGTGTCGCCCACAACAGTGAACTCTGACTGAAATGTCAATTCCTCCACAGCAGCTTTTGTCTGTTCAATTTCTGGTAGAATTTCGTGTACCAATAAACCATCTTCCTCAAAGTTCTGTGATAGCTTGGATAACTCTCTAAGATATGCACTGTAGGCTTCTGCGTAGCGCACAAAGCGGTAATCACTCAGTTTTTTAAGAAACCCTTCAAGTTTTGGTCGCAACCCAGTATTAACAGTGTTGTTTGCTAATGAATTCTCGATTGTCTGAGCAAGAGGGATCCAGTTGTTTAATAGGACTTTAACCCCTCGATACTGATGAGATATAAAACGTGTCCCATGCACCTTTGGAAAAGAGTACACCTGCACCTCTAAAGCTCTAGCGGTCATTTGAAAGTGGCGCTTGAATTTGCCTGAAAATATAGAAGTAATCTTGTAACAAAATTGAAATTTTTACAACTGCTTCATTCTTTGTTTTTCAAATTTTAATACAAAAAGCCTGATTACACCACCATGAAAGTTAACCAATCTAGTGTACAAAATCGTAGAGTAAAAATACAAAAGATTGATTGAACGAGGTTGGTTGGTGTTTTACTCCAGACTATGATTGTTTTAAAGGCGGGGTTCCAAGATTTCGGGGGGGTGGGGGCGGTGAGGAAGAGGCCGTATGCCCTGAGCAAACTTCGACCTTCTGTCGATACCTTGTAATATATTCGTATAAAAATCGAACAAGAACCCAGTCAGAACTGTCGCAAGGATTTCAAATAAAATACTAAAAAGAATGCCTGTCAACAACATGAAAAATTGTAATGATGGCCACATGGTCACAGCAGTGCTTTATTTTTGCCCTAAAATAAAACAATGACAAGTCATACTTACATGATGATGTACTTACTAGATTGTTTCATTGTGTAGAACAGTGCTATCATGAGGTCTTGAACATCTTTGAAGTGTTTGTTTTTGGCTAAGCTGTCTTTAATTGCCAGTTCCATACGATGACTTGCACAGTGTATTGTGATCAACCATGGTCTTTCCACTTTCATTCGAGTTAATAGTCCATTGTAAACACCAGTATTTACTGATGCTCCATCAGAAGTTGATGCTGACATCCGCTTTATGTAAGCTTCATCTGTAATACCCAAAGACTGAGTGAAGCTATGATCAATAGCTTGCTTTAATGTAGCTGCATCTGCCTCCCAAAATTCCCCAATGTCTGCCAATGACGCAAGAAAGTACTTTGATTCCCCCTCTTTTAACAGCCTTACCATTATTATCTCTTTTTCTGCTCCAGTTTTTCTAGCTTGGGAGCCATCAGTTAAACAGGAAAATGCACTGCAAGATGAAATTATTTCTCTGATTTTCTGGCGAATTGCTGTAGCAATGGAATTAATCAGTTTTCTGCAGACAGTCCCAGAATCTGTTTTATCTATTAATAACATGCCATTTGCTTTTTGACTTTTTACAACTGTTTTGAAACAAGTCAATGGTGCACCGTCGACAGCTATTATGTAAGCACTCCTTAGAAGTTTTGGTAGGCACTCCGAGAAGCATTAATAAGTTTATGGTCAATCCTTGGTTGGTTTGTCTTAGGAGGCACGAAGTCCAACTCTGATCCATTTTCGCATTGACTTGCTATCGCATGTGCCGTGGATTTTAAATGGCGAAGAACAGTATATTTGCTGACATAGTTTGTACCTACACAGTATCTATCGAGCTCTTTGAGTGTTTGACCTCGAATTCTCAAATCTTTTTCGATTTGCCTTCGGTGTTTAGCGCAAACTGTGCACCAAACATTATTGACAAACACTGTCCCGTTTTCCTCCTCGAAAATGTCATAACCAACCTTGGAAAAATTCCATAATTTGAAGGTGGCCAATCTGACTCTATTCCCACGGACAGCTGACATAATAAATGTCAACAAAGACAGCCAGAAAAAAAGAAAATAATAAATCATTCTGGTACTACCGGTACTACCGACTTCACATGTCCGGCCATCAAGCATGCAACTCCAAGCATGACAAATAACGCGGATCCATCCAGCCATGCGCTCGAAACTAAGCTGTTTTCCGCATCCGGTAAAGGGAGATAATTTCGTACCGACAACAGGAGGCAGACCACCATTAATTTCCCCATTGACTTCAATGTTAATTCTGGACTCTTTGCCCACCTCCAACTTATCCCCAAATTTTCGTTGGGCGAAATGCTTTTCACTATAGACAGAGGAACAAATGGCCATGTCTTTGCACTAAAATTTTTATGAGATTGACCACCAAAATTTTGAGATACACGAACTTGAAGAAGCATACTCAAAACATGTATCTAGTTGCCGTACATATCACCGTAGCCAACCTCATAACGCCGTTATCCTTCCGCCTCAAAATCATGAATATTTACCAAAACCTGGCAGAAAATATTAATTCAAACCCTCTTAATCCATTCTAGGCCAAAAAATCAACAAAAATGGGCATGCAAAAGGGGAGAAAAGAGACAGAGAGAGAACTGCTATAAATAGACGAACTACAATTTGTGGGTACCGAGATGTAAAATTTAATGGTGGTCTGCCTCCTATATGTTTTTAGAAGTTCATATATCATCAAAATTCTTTTCTTTATAGCTTCACATTTATTTTTGCAAAATTATTATAATACAGAATCAAAAAAAAATAATTGCAGAAGAAATGGTGACCCTTTAAAGTTATGTACTGTTTTGTATGCTGGTTGCAGATCAGATCCATGGGCCTTTTGTTCTAGAATTGAAGACTCTTTCTTAATTTTGTCAAAATGTGAGTTTCGCAAAAAGATTTAAAGAGTTTCAAACAAGTCTCATAAAAAATATTCAAAATATTGGGATATTTTTCAAAAATTGACTTTATTTTACCTTTTTTTTACAAAATGGCCCATTCTTTGACACTTTGTATGTCTCAAAATGCCAATAATTCCCTCTTTCTTGGAAACTCTGAGGTGAAAGGCATTTATTTCTAGAAACCTTGGCCAGTATACAAGAAGACAAGCTGCAAATCGGTTGCATTGAGGGTAACTGTAAGGAACTATAATGAAACTTGTAAGCCCACCCCCTGAAAATGTTGCTGTGATAACAAATCCAACCTGTGTCCACATAAGTAATACTGTTGATGGAATATGGCTAAAAGCCACATTTTTCTGTCCCTGGCTTGTATACATACATACAAACACAGGTACTTGTAAGAAATATGGATCATTTATTAAAATATGGATTGATAAATGTAAAATAAATGCTGTATTTAGTTGACAACCAGCCACTCCAACAAAATGGTCACAAAGCACTATTTTTTTTTAAAAAAATGGGAATATTTCAGTATTTAAAACACTTGAACAATCAGAGGTATCCTTGGAATTATGTAGTGTCAATATTTTGTGGAAGCAAGTTGTTTTAATCTTTACATCAATTTCCTGACAAAATGAGGTGGAAAAAGGGAGTTATGACATAATTCATTGCATAAAAGGAGTATGAAAAGGCTATTAATTAATATTTCATTGCTCTGTAAGTGCCACATTTTAAAAGATCACCACAAATAATAGATTTACATCAAAAATGTCAAACATTAAGCTGCAAAAGACACATCTACAACATATCCATTTTGGGGTGTGGACTCATTTGGGGAAAATGTCATAGAATATCATGTTTGGCCATAAACAAAAAGTCTTAAAAATTCATGGAATCTTTCATGTAACTATTTGTTTGTGCAAAATAAAATGCTCGGTTACAATTCAAGCACAAAATCCAATTACTGTTAATTCGGGGTCAATATATTTTCAATTGAATATCCAAATATCATGTTCAAGGAAATGGGTGGGGTGGGGAGGTTGAGCCAGTCTAAATGAAATGAAGACAGAGAAATTTCCCTGCAGACACACAGATTTTACTTTCTCGAGAAGGGAAATGCAACAATTGCAGGTTTTAAAAGATTAAAATTGTGTTAAGTCTGAGGAACACCCAAGCAAAATGCAGTTCACTCATGTTTTGAAAATTCTAACATGCCTCAGCAGTACATAATTAGACAAAATTTCTTAATTTTTAAATTTCTTTTGAACACATAGATACTTTTTCAATATCTGACAAACACATGGCTCCTTTCCAAGTTATTTAACAATGGAAATAAAGACATGCAAGACATTTTGTTTCATTTTAAAACAGATGAATAATTAAAATTTTGACAGTAATAATGGGGATAATCTGAAGAATTTCAGACAAATTATCATGATTTTTAGGCAAAATTGGGTGAAATTATTATACTTTCTTCCCATCTAACCTTTACGATGCAGAAAAAGTCAAAATTACACATTAAAATATTTTTCACTAATTTTGAAAAGCAAATAAACACTGAAAATCACAAAATTTTGACTAAAATCAAATATTCCCCTCACAAATTTGTCAAATATTTTAGAAATTTTACCATTTCACTTTTTTTATTATCAAAATGTCATATATCACATTTTCTGACAAATTGGAGATCATAGCATCAAATTTAGGCCTCTCATACACCGTCAGTTTGTTTACATACAGGAGGCAGACCACCATTAATTTCCCCATTGACTTCAATGTTAATTCTGGACTCTTTGCCCACCTCCAACTTATCCCCAAATTTTTGTTGGGCGAAATGCTTTTCACTATAGACAGAGGAACAAATGGCCATGTCTTTGCACTAAAATTTTTATGAGGTTGACCACCAAAATTTTGAGATACACGAACTTGAAGAAGCATACTCAAAACATGTATCTAGTTGCCGTACATATCACCGTAGCCAACCTCATAACGCCGTTATGTTTCCGCCTCAAAATCATGAATATTTACCAAAACCTGGCAGAAAATATTAATTCAAACCCTCTTAATCCGTTCTAGGCCAAAAAATCAACAAAAATGGGCATGCAAAAGGGGAGAAAAGAGACAGAGAGAGAACTGCTATAAATAGACGAACTACAATTTGTGGGTACCGAGATGTAAAATTTAATGGTGGTCTGCCTCCAACTCTCACTAACATTATCGTCGCTTCGCCAGCGATCGTCGGATATTAATTTTTTTTTTTTCGTTCACAAAAATTTGGCGTGCGCGATCAAGACACACCTCGGTGGCGGTTTGCGTGCGCCTAGGCGTGCGTGCGCGATTGCGCGCCTCAAAACGCAAGGCCTGAGTTTAACCCATTTTTGGTGTCATTATAGGGGTCACCAGGGTCACACCCATGGACTGGGCCCCGGCAGACGCCCACTTCTGTGCATCCCAGATTAGTATGGAGATGCCTATATGGTCAGATATTGGTACCTCGTTCGTCTAGGTTCGACCCTCTGGACTCCTGGTCTAATTACAAGCACAGATTAATATAAACACAGATTACACTTTTGGTAGCACAGACCAATACTAGAGAAAACTGGAATGTTACCGTTCTAGCATAGACTATACTATTCAGAGACAGATCCAGTGGGGGAGTGCGAGGGGCGCGCGCCCCCCATAATTTTCGACAGTGCCCTTTTTTACTGCTGAAAGTGCCTTTTTTCAGACCCAAATATGGCCTCTCCGAACATTTACGACGCCCTTTTTTACTGTTGAAAGGGCCTTTTTTCAGACACAAATATGTCCTCTCTGAACGTTTTCTAAAACCAATAAATGTGAAAAATATGCCGTGGATGATTATATATTTATCTTCATATCGAAGTTATTGTATTACGACTCATAATTGTCCAGGTCAGTGTGTTTTCTATTGAGCACGTGGTAATTTTATTACGTCACTACACTAAAAGGAACCATATGAGATGTGCGCACGCATGTGTTCTTCAGTTCGTGCCTTGTGTTCGGAGACATGACACGTTTTGTGTTTGTCTTCCTCTACATGTAAGTAGATATTATTCAACTATTAGAGTTGAATATATTTCTAGAGTATTCTAGTTTAATATATTTACCGTTATCATTTATTATTACGAGGTAATAGTAGTTTGTGTTAGATTGTTACGAGGTAATAATCGGTTTTCTTTTGTTTGTTGTTCAGGTTACCATTATTATTCAATATGGCGGAAACTAACAACAACAACATGAGTATGAGTAACGTGCTTGATAGAGGCCCTTCAACTAGCCCACAAATTAGTCTAGAAACAAGTAGTGGCGTGGCTACTACTTCTAATATTAACTTGTGTGAAAAAGGTTACACTTCAAAAAAGGCTTCTAAAAAGTCTTGTAAAACTTCTAAATCAAAACAAGACCGTGAGACGCCAACATGTTGGTGTAGGCGATGTACTCACTTTTCTTAAAGAATTTGAGGCCAAACAAGAAAAGTTGAAAAGTATGAGTTAGGGCTGGACGATATTTTCGGTAATTCGATATATCGCGATATTAAAATTTGAATTACGATATTTTATAAACCACCTAAAATATCGCGGTATAATGATATATCGTATCTTGTGTTTTTCTATCAATTTACACGATATTATCACGATATTTACGACAGTATGTCACGATCGATGACTCAGATGACTTGTCACTCGTTCATTGACAAGGCCTACTAAATACATGACTAGTCTAGTAGTTTTCTCGATTATTAAACTTATTATACTTGTCATTATAATGTCAAACCCATTATTAATGCTGTGCAACACTCGAATAACCAGCCAGGTAAGTCATGGTGTAATATCTTCTCTTTGCCGTCTTCGATCGATTTATCATTGGCACTGTTTGGAAACAGTTATTATCATTTTATGTATGATGCCGTTTGTTAGTTAACTATCATTTTGTGCGTGTGTTTGGGTGTTGTTTTTTTTTTGCCAATTTTTAAACTGTAGCCGAATTAAATAAAAATAAAATGTTATTTGTAAATAAAACCTTATTGCGTCTTGATATACGAGATTTAGACAAACGTGCTGTTGTAGTGTACCGAATAGGGGAAATTACATCTGGTTCTTAGAGTCATACCCACATGTTATTCAACATTTTGAAAGATGGCGGAACATTGCGATTGAACATTAGTAATAATAAAGCCTAAAAAACATTGCACGAGTCGTATATGGCTTTTGGTTTTGATGAGAACAACGAAGCGCAAACGAAAGCTTTATGTAGATTTTGCAAGCGTCGTGTAGCTGCAATAGGCGGCAACACCAGCAACTTGTTACGTTCATTTAAAAATACATCACATAATAAAACTAAAATATCTTGATATTGTGATATATTGTGATATATCGTTAGCTTTTTATAATAAAACTAAAATATCGCGATATAGTGATATATCGTCCTTTTTTTGGGAAATATCGCGATATTTGATTTTACTAATATCGTCCAGCTCTAGTATGAGTGACAAGGCAGATGAGCTCTATTATTACGACTATGATGAGGCTGAAGAAGGGCTTCTTCTTAGAGAAAATTCAGATAATGAGCCTGAAAATACAAACCTTGATGAGCCTCTTACGAAAAAGGCAAAAGCAGCAGACGATACTGACCAGATCACAATAGTAGATACAGAGAGTATGTTTTCACTGTATGCCAAGAAATATAAAAATTCAGAAACTACTGATGCTGAGGTAGACTATGGACTTGCTGATATGGTCAATCTCGTTTTTCGTGAAGGCTTGACTGACGAGAAATTAGCTGACTTAACTAAATCTATAAACAGACCTGCCAATTGTACCACATTGCAGAAAACTAGAGTAAATCAACTGGTCTGGAATGTGCTGAGCAATGAAACAAAAACCGATGATTCCAAATTTCAGTTTATACAGAATTGTATTATAAAAGCATCTTCTAATATAACCAAAGTTGCTTGGGAGGTTAATAAACATAACCAGACTGGTTCGATGCAAAACTGTCTTCAAATGATTTCTGATTCTTTAGCTCTGTTAGGCCATACTAACAAATTAATAAATTTGAAAAGAAAAGAGCTGCACAAACCCGATTTAGGTAGAGATTATTTTCACCTTAGTTCACAAAGTGTACCGTATACAGACTTATTATATGGTGACGATGTTACCAAAAATGTCAAAGAAATTCAAGACATCAATCGGATTGGTAAGAAACTTACATCTCATAATACCAGAGGTGGTTATGACAGGTTTTTTACAGGTCGAGTTCGTGGATCTCGTAGAGGTAGAGGTGGTTATAGAGGAAGAGGTGGAAGATCTAATTGGGGTCGATGGTCTTATGACACTGGTAAGGCTGCCAAGAAAGATTAAAAAAACTTGAAAGCGGATCACAAATAAATGAGGTATGTGCATATTTTAATGAAGCAACATGCAATACCAATGAGTTTAAGGCAGGCAGACTGTCTCATTTTATAGAAGAGTGGAAATCCATAACTTCTGATCCAAAAGTGTTAGACATAGTATCTAACTGTCACATAGAATTTGAAAAGTCCCCACCTGTAAATAATTTGTGTTATTCTTGCAAATTTAATAAAACTGAAACGGATATAATTGATAGAGAAATTGACAAATTTTTAAAGATGGGTATTATTAAAGAAGTTAGTCCTTGTTAAGGTCAATTTCTGTCACCTATTTTCACTAGGCCCAAAAGAGATAATCCAACAGAATATCGTATGATATTGAATCTGAAAAAACTTAATGAATTTATTTCTTACCACCATTTTAAAATGGACACATTTGAGTCAGCTTTAAGATTAATTAAACCTGGGCCCTGATTCACGAAATCTTAACTTAAGATAAAATACAAATTTTAGTAGATACGTCAGTTTTGATTGGCTAAGCACTAAAATCAATCTAATATTATCCAATCATATAACTAAAATTTGGGTTTTATCTTAGTTAAAATTTCGTGAATAAGGCCCCAGATTGTTATATGGCATCTATTGATTTACGTCATGCCTATTATTCTGTGCCAATGGCACAAGAACATCAAAAATATTTAAGATTTTGTTGGGAAAATAAAATTTATCAGTATGTCTTCCTACCCAATGGTATTGCTTGTGCACCTCGTTATTTTACTAAAATGACCAAACCTGTATACTCAACATTACGGAGGTTTGGCTACACAAGTGTAGGGTACATAGACGATTCATTGCTTGTGTCTGACAGTTATGCTGAATGTGAACAAAACATAGATTGTACAAAAAATCTTTTTGAAAAGTTAGGTTTTATAGTGCACAAAAAGAAGTCTGTTTTACATCCCTGTCAAAGAATACATTTTTTAGGTTTCATTATAGACTCTTCAGCAATGAAAGTTTATTTACCAGAGGAGAAATGTAATGCTGTTATAAAATCTTGTTGTAATTTACGGGATAAATCAACAGTAAAAATTCGACAATTAGCTGAGGTAATTGGCAAAATTATTTCTACTTTTTCAGCAGTAGAATATAGTCAGTTGTTATACGCCCACATTTTCATGTGGACGTATTATGTCGTCGCCCCTGTCCGTCCGGACGTCCGTCCGTCCACAATTTGTTTGTGGACTCTCTACAGGTCACAATTCTTATCCGATTTTGACGAAACTTGAAATATAGGTTTATCCCCAAAAGATCTCGGCTGCTTTCGATATTGGCATGTATCGGATCAAAACTTCATGGATTATGGCCCCTGATTGTACGAAAAATTCGCGTTTTTAGCTTGTGGACCCTATAGAGGTCACAATTTTGAACCGATTTTGATGAAACTGGACATGCATGTTTGTAACCCAAAGATCTTGGTTCCTTTCGATATTTGCGGCTATCGGAATGTAATTTCCTGAATTATGGCCCCTGACTGTCCGAAAAATCACCCTTTTTAGCTTGTGGTCCCTCTGGAGGTCACAATTATTATTCGATTTAAAAAACCGTTTGATTATATCACCGTTACACCCTAAGGAAGGTTGAATTCGAATTTCGGGAAAATCGGACGAAAATTGCCATATAAAATGGCCGCCGTTTGTACGCGAATACTGTTAAAAAATGGTATATCAAGGTTGTGGACCCTATAGAGTCACAATTTTGATTCGATTTTGATGAAACTTGAAATTCATGGTTATAACCCAAAGATCTTGCTTCCTTTCGATATTTGCGCATATCGGATTGTAACTTCCTGAATTATGGCCCCTGATTATACGCAAAATCGCCTTTTTTTTAGCTTGGAGGTCACAATTATTATTTGATTTAAAAAATCGTTAGATTATATCACCGGTACACCCTAAGGAAGGTTGAGTTTGAATTTTGGGAAAATCGGACGAAAATTGCCATACAAAATGGCAGCCGTTTGTACGCGAATACTGTTAAAAAATGGTATATCAAGGTTGTGGACCCTGTGGAGGTCACAATTTTGATTCGATTTTGATGAAACTTTAAATTCATGGTTATAACCCAAATATAAAATGGCCGCTGTTTGTACGCGAATACTGTTAAAAAATGGTATATCAAGGTTGTGGACCCTATAGAGTCACAATTTTGATTCGATTTTGATGAAACTTGAAATTCATGGTTATAACCCAAAGATCTTGCTTCCTTTCGATATTTGCGCATATCGGATTGTAACTTCCTGAATTATGGCCCCTGATTATACGCAAAATCGCCTTTTTTTTAGCTTGGAGGTCACAATTATTATTTGATTTAAAAAACCGTTAGATTATATCACCGGTACACCCTAAGGAAGGTTGAGTTTGAATTTTGGGAAAATCGGACGAAAATTGCCATACAAAATGGCAGCCGTTTGTACGCGAATACTGTTAAAAAATGGTATATCAAGGTTGTGGACCCTGTGGAGGTCACAATTTTGATTCGATTTTGATGAAACTTTAAATTCATGGTTATAACCCAAATATCTTGCTTCCTTTCGATATTTGCGCATATCGGATCGTAACTTCCTGAATTATGGCTCCTGATTATACGCAAAATCGCCTTTTTTTTTAGCTTGGAGGTCACAATTATTATCCGATTTAAAAAAACGTTTGATTATATTACTGTTACACCGTAAGGAAGGTTGAGTTCGAATTTCGGGAAAATCAGACCAAAATTGCCATACAAAATGGCCGCCGTTTGTACGCGAATACTGTTAAAAAATGGTATATCAAGGTTGTGGACCCTGTAAAGGTCACAATTTTAATTCGATTTTGATGAAACTTGAAATTCATGGTTATAACCCAAAGATCTTGGTTCTTTTCGATATTTGCGCATATCGGATTGTAACTTCCTGAATTATGGCCCCTGGTTATACGCAAAATCCCCCTTTCTTTAGCTTGTGGTCCCTCTGGAGTTCACAATTATTATCCAATTTAAAAAAACGTTTGATTATATCACCGTTACACTGTAAGGAAGGTTGAGTTTGAATTTCGGGAAAATCGGACCAAAATTGACAGACAAAATGGCCGCCGTTTGTACGCGAATACTGTTAAAAAAATGATATATCATGGTTGTGGACCCTGTATAGGTCACAATTTTAATTCGATTTTTATGAGGAAGGTTGAGTTCTAATTTCGTGAAAATCGTACCAAAATTGCCGGACGAAATGGTCGCCGTTTGTACGCGAATAGTGTAAAAATATGGTATATCATGGTTGTGAACTCTCTACAGGTCACAATTCTTATCCGATTTTGATGAAAAGTCACATTTCTAGGTTGTGTACCGTCACACGATAATCATTGTCGGTTTCGAATTTCATTAATATCAGACTGGAACTGACCAACTAAATGGCTGCTCCCAATACAGTATGAAATACAGGACTTAAAGATGTTGGAAAAATCTCTTTCGGTATTGCTTGTTCTGTGTCCATCTCTCGAAAATGTGGGCTTATCCTGCCTGGCAGTGCCAGCCTATCTTTTTATAGAAAGTTAGAAACTGCGAAGATAGCAGCTCTAAAAGATAATTATGGTGATTTTGATAAAAATGTTTTGATAACTCAAGATATGAAAACTGAACTTAACTGGTGGGTGAATAATTTAAGATTTCAATCTCGAAATATTATAATTGAAGAGCCAAACAGAGTTATCTATACAGATTCATCATCCCAAGGGTGGGGTCTGAGTTATGAAAACGTTAAAATAGGCGAACGCTGGACAGAAGATGAAAAATCTCATCATATCAACTATTTGGAGTTATTAGCTGTTTTTTATGCATTAAAAGCAGTTTGCTCAAAATTAAAAAATCAACATGTAAAAATCATGATAGATAACTCTTGTGCTCAGGCTTATATTAATTCAATGGGAGGAATCAAATCTCCTCTTTTGAATTCCTTAGCTTTAGACATTTGACTTTGGTGTATTGAAAGAAAAATTTGGCTGTCTGCTGATTTGATTAAAAGTGCCGAAAATGAAGCCGACTTACCCTCCAGGAAATTCAGTGATCAGATAGAATGGAAATTGGACTCTTCAATATTCGATAAAATTGTTAAAATATTTGGTACGCCAGATATAGATTTATTTGCAACAAGAGTTTATTAATACACAGCTTCCGATTTTTGCAAGTTGGAGAGCTGATCCAGACTAAAATTTCATTAATGCATTTTCTTTTAGTTGGTCACAATATTATTGTTATGCATTTCCACCTTTCAGTTTGGTTGCAAGAGTTCTCCAGAAGATAAGGAAAGACATGACGGAGTGCGTAATAATTGTTCCATTATGGCCAACGCAGTGCTGGTTTCCACAGCTACTAGAAATGATAGTGAGTGTACCGCTAATTCGGCCAAAATGGCGACATTTGTTGACAATTCCGGGAACAAATCAGACAATCAGAACACACCCGTTGAGTCCCAAACTTGTTCTGATAGTTTGTCGTGTATCAGGGAATCGCTTAAAAAGCATGAATTTTCGGAGAGATCTACCGCAATCATCATGGAGTCTTGGAGAAGCAAGACTAAGGGACAGTATTCAATTTTTATCCGGAAATGGTTATTGTACTGTTGTGAAAAGCAAATTAGTGGAATTCAAGTATCTTTAGTGAATGTTATTGATTTTCTAACAAAATTATTTGATGATGGAGCTGGATACAGTGCTATTAATACAGCCCGGTCATCATTAAGTGCTATAGGTTTAATTTTTGATGGATTTTTAGTTGGAAAACATCCTATGGTCATCCGGTTTCTCAAAGGTGTGTTTAATTTGAGACCAAGTTTATCCCGGAGTGAACGTACTTGGGATGTAAATTTAACATTAAAATTAGCTATGTTAATTGCTTTAGTTACTGCTGGTAGATCTCAAACACTTCATTTGATTTCTATTGATAATATTCACAAAGAAACAGACAAATACATATTTAGCATAAATGGACTTTTAAAACAGTCGAGACCAGGGTCAACTAATCAGGAAGTGGAACTACGTGCTTATCCACCAGCTAGAAGATTATGTGTTGTGACATGTTTGAAAGAATACTTACTACATACATTAGAAAGGAGACTCAGTTTTTGTTTATAAGTTACAAAAAGGCTCATGAACATGTTTCAAGGGAGACAATTAGTAGGTGGATAAAATGTGTAATGCAAATGTCTGGTATTGATATATCAGTGTTTTCTAGTCATAGTACTCGCTCTGCTTCAGTGTCAAAAGCAAAAGAAAATAGAGTTCCTATTTCACATATTTTGAAAATTGCAGGGTGGTCTAATTCAGGTACTTTTTTGAAATATTATGATAAAAACATAAATAAACCTGCTGCTGAGTAATATCAGAAAGCAGTATTAATTTGTGATCCGCAATCTTCAGATGACTGAACGAGTTGTATTTTTGTATTGTACATGTAATTAAAGTTTAAATCACATGCTTAATCAACAAAAGTAGTTGTTTTTTTCTTAGAAGATTGTGCACTTGAGCTTTAAGTCTCATATGGTTCCTTTTAGTGTAGTGACGTAATAAAATTTAAAAGATAAACAAACCTTACCTTGGTTAAAGGTGAAGTTTGTTTATAATTTTATGAGTCACTTAACACAAAAGGGATCAGATGCCCACCACAAAAATAATGGAGATACTTTTTTACCCAACCCTAGAATTTACTGTCGAGTATAACTAATTATGGGCATCTAGTTATTAATTTAACAAGTGCAAAATCTTTCTTTAAAGACTGAAGAACACATGCGTGCGCACATCTCATCTGATCCCTTTTGTGTTAAGTGACTCATAAAATTATAAACAAACTTCACCTTTAACCAAGGTAAGGTTCGTTTATTTTTTAAATTATATGTCAGCCACTGACATGGTTTTTCTTCAGCCATTTCGATTATTTAAGTATAAGTAGCCAAAAGAGAATATTTAACTTATAAATAATTATCACAAGCCTTACAATAAATATTTCATTTTAAGTCTAGTTTATAATTTTTGGTGTACCTCATGCTGACAAAGTGGTATCGACACGTGAATTCACAATACCCGACTGTGAATAAAAAACATGAAATATGGATTTATTTTGCAAAGTTTTCGTGCGTTATCAAAAATGACCGGTAGTGAAAATTTTGAAGTGGTGGCCCTGTTTTACGTAGTCGAAAATATCAGCCAAATAGCTCTTGGAATGTCTACAGATGCAGGGAAATGACGGATAATTGTCTTGGGGGACTCCCCACCCCCTAGCAGCGGCGTGCTCCGTCTCCGCAGTAAGTGCCCTCATTTTGCCCCCCCCCTTTTTAAAATTCCTAGATCCGCCCCTGCTATTACTAGCATACACCACTGCTAGCTCAGCAAAGAAGTAAATTATTGAAGTAGTTGTGCAAACAGTATTTCAATCCCATCTTTCACAAAAAACGCTTGTTGTATGAAGACATGCTTAATATTATGCTTTTTTTTCAGCTGAGAAAATGTTGAATGTGTATGTCTGCGTATCTATCAGTGAATGGCTTGTGAGCACGATAGAGATTACAGTTTTAACAGATTTATTCTGCGATCATTTGTTCTAGGATTACATGTATTTCCCCCTAGTTTTCCTTTGGATAAGCTGATGTCTATCACTATCTTTTTTTTTTCAAGTCATAGTTGTTGTGTGGATTCATTTCCAGTGTTTATGTGGCTATCGTTAGTTATGTAACCTTAATGGACAGAGTTAAAGATAAAAGGTCCAATATGTCTTCTCAACATTCAAGCCATGTTTATCTTCTGATAAATAGGTTTGTGATCATAATTTGTGATGATATAATGTATTTTGAAAGATCAAATTGTAATTTAATTACTTTCAGGCTGTCAGAGAACAACGTAGTAAAGAACGCAATGATATCATTACTGTGAAGCTAGATGCTGAAGAAGCTTACCAACAGTCAGTTAATCAACAACATCAGGGTGCTAAAATACGACGCATGCACCATTTTCAACAATTAGAACAAAATGCACAGAAAACAACAGAACTTAGTCTCGCTGTTAATGAACAACGCAGAGCTTTACAGATATCTCAAATTTTTTCTTAGAATTCAGTTATATTATTCTAGTGGTAAATCTATAATATTAGTTATACATGGAGTAATAATTCTGTGTGAATATTTAAAACCTGGCGATTTCAGATTACAAATTTAAGTGTAATTGAATGTTATGGTATGAACCAGTTATCTGTGTTCACTACCCAGCACGATAAACAGTATAGCTGTCTACATAAACCACTAGTCTGGTTCTACATTCAAGACTTAGTTAACTCGCAATCCATTCTCATTCATTATGTCTGATTTCTTCTTCCATTTTGACAAATATATATTGTTATATTTGTTACTTAGCTCAACTTCTTCTAATAAATCTTTCTATTTAAAACTGTTTTATAAGCCCATATTTGTATTTAGGAGATAAACACCTCCTGTTTCGCATTTAGAGGGGTATTATTGTCCAATAGACTTGTCCTGAGATAATTAGGACCCAAGTGTCGCAGGTTCTAATGTAAAATCTCAGGACATGTCTATTGGACAATAAGACCCCTCTACTAAATACGAAACAGGATGTGTTTATGCACATTGTAACATGCTATTCTTCAGGATTTTAAAAGAACTCTATTATTATTACTGACGTAGGTCCCTATTTATTATAAAAGAAAATAATATAGCCTTTCTTTACCCCTGCAGAGGTTATTACAATCTATTAAATATAGCCACAAAATATATTAAATGAAATGAAGAACTAAGTTAACATTACCTACATAATTGGTCAACCTTTAAATTAATAATTATTTTTATTTTACCTAGCATACATTTCCTTTTGGTATTATGATCATTTAGTGCCATTAATTATAATACTATACACAATTAGTATTTGCTTGTGATACAGTTTTTAAGTACATACCATTTATTGTAAACTTTGAACTATTGATCTCAAGAGATATAATTATATAAATTATGTTATTACAAGAATTATGTCTAGTAAATGTATTGTATATTTCTTCCATTTTGACAAAAAATATATTGTTATATTTGTTACTTAGCTCAACTTCTTCTAATAAATCTTTCTATTTAAAACTGTTTTATAAGCCCATATTTGTATTTAGGAGATAAACGCCTCCTGTTTCGCATTTAGAGGGGTGTTATTGTCCAATAGACTTGTCCTGAGATCATTAGGACCCAAGTGTCGCGGGTTCTAATGTAAAATCTCAGGACATGTCTATTGGACAATAACACCCCTCTACTAAATTGTGTAAAGTTCAAACTTGGCCAAACTGCAAATCTGATCAACTTTTTTCGGCTACCCCGGACATTTAAAAAAATGATACAATGATTTCACACACCAGGCTAGCTATTAGACTCCCGATTGACAAGAATTTCATCGCCCTCCCTTCATTATAACCAAAGTTATCGTGCCCTAAAGAATACACTAATCAGCTTGTATATCTCTGCTTACCCTAAGCCGAAAATGCTCATCTTTGAAATCAATCATGACATTGACCTAATGAACGTCTACACCAAGATTGAACATTCTAGCTCAATTAGAAGGAGAGTTATTGTGTTCCAAAGTCTCGGCCCTTCAATTTGCTACAACTTTTAATATTCACTTCAAAATGACGACCATCAGTTGACCTAAATCAAAATTCTGCTCTGAATATTTTTTTAGGTCTTCCTTCAAGGATTCAGAAAATATAACTCCCATGTTTGTAAGTGCAATATCACAAAAGTTCTATTGGTTTTTCACGTTTCAAGATCGTGGCACTTCAGGTTCGATCGAAAAACTCAATATTTTGTGTACAAATCGGTAATTACTTGCATAGTATCAAAAAAAAAAAAATTAGGTCATTCTGACCTATATTTCGACAATTTTTTTGAAAAATTTGATCCTTAATTTCACCAAGGGGAGATAATTTAGAAAAAATTTAAAGTCATTTTTCAAGTCGCATCAGTAAAGTCTACTTGCATACTAAATTTCATGTAAATCGTACAATCCGAAATTGCAGATTTGTAGTAAATATTTCAAGATACTCAAAGTAAAAAGAATTTGTAAAATAGGTCAAATATTCACAAAGTTACAGCATTCGTTCGTAAAATTCGGTGATTTCGGATTCGTAAAACGTTTTGAAAATATATTTAATCAACTTTCGCACCCCATTTTTTATTTTTGGGAGGTTGTGGGGGTAGGTCAAAATTTCAGTAAGATCCCACAGATAGATTCTGAGAAATCCGATTTGCAGAAAATACACACAAAAAAATAACTAGATCTGCTACTGCCCCATGCAGGTATGAAAGCTTTCATATTCATCGTCACGTGGCATGGATTATATCAAGTATCTTAAAAGAATGCACAAGAAAAAATAATTATCAAAATCGGTAAAAAAAAAATCGCAAAGTTACAAGTCTAAATATAGTGAGAAACATTGCATCCGGGCAAAAAAATAATCTGAAAACTAAAGGGAAATAACTGAGACTTGTGTTGCTGTAATCGTAATGACTTCCCACTCCAAAGGTCAAAAACTCACAAAGTTACAAATCTAAATATATTGGAGAAACATTGCACCAGGGCAAAAAAATAATATTTAAACTAAAGGGTAATAACTGAAACTTGTATAGCTGTAATCGGGCTTCCAAAATTAGGGATATGTTATATAATTATGGTTTCCAATATGTTTGGTTATAAGTAGGAAGTCGTGACAACTTCTTAAGCATGTTTTAAACAAAGGGTCATAGACTGCTATATACAAGAATGGCTCTCTGCAATAAAAAAAACTGTCAAAGCAAGATTTCTATGCAGAAATTGAATAAATGCTAGAACCAGAAAAAGATTTATCCACGATAATAAATAAGCAACATAGAGAAAAAGAAATGAAATTGAATGGGGTTTAACGTCCTACTGTTCTGCTCCTAAAATGGGCTAACGAAGACAGGCATACGCAATAAAGTGTGCAATGAGGACAATTTTACCCGGGCAGCGGCGTTACGGCCTACGAGGTTGCACAGGCGACCATACTCCTTGTCACGTACAACCGAAAAATCGAAACAACGCCAGTTGACTCAATGACAGACGTTACGATACATTTCAACCGGGCAAAATTTTCTGTTTTAACAGTTTAATTTGCACGATACCTTTAATTATCAACCGAATATTACAAAACTTTTAAAAATAAGCTCGCTCTGACCAGCTTAATTGTTCGCAATAAACGTTTGCCCCCTAAAATCGGCAAATTGCTGACTTTAAAGTTAGAAACATCACACCCGGGCGAAATTTTCTGTTTTATCACTTTGATTACCAACCGATCATTCAAAACTTTAAAAATAAAAGAGAAAGAGAGAAATGCGGCTTAACGTCCATTCGACACAAACTAGGTCATTTCGGGACTAACATATTTTTAATTTTATTTAAAATCTTCCCTTGCGCGTAGGGGTCTTTAGCCGTGGGAGGAAACCGAAGGACACGGAGAAAACCCATGAGGTTGGACACCATACTCCATGTCACGTGCAACCTGGAAATGGAAACGACGCCGGTTGACTCCATGACAGACTTTACGATACAGCGCGCACATGCTAACCATTCAGTCATTCAGCCTCCCTAAAATCGGCAATTTGCTGACTTATAGCAAGAAACATTTCAACAGGGCGAAATTTTCTGTTTTAACAGTTTAATTTGCACGGTACTTTAATTACCAACCGATTATTACCAAAACTTTTGATAATATGCTCCCACTGACCACCTTAATCGTTTGCAATAAACGTTTGGCCTGAATTAAAGGTTCTGCACCGAGAAAGTTCATCATGATTTTCCGGCGTGGTTCCCCCTTGTCAATGGGCCTGACAAGGATAGCTGTCTAGTCGTTCGGATGGGACAAAAAGCCAAGGTCGCGTGTACACATTGGTGTGCACGTAAAATATCCCTAAGCAGTTGGAATTCGATACTGTTGAATAAACTCTATACGATGACTAAATGTGCAGATTGGAGTCACCCACACTGCATGTTTCGATTAAGAATGAAAGGGTGCCGTTTTCAATTTTCGATCCTTTTGTTCTTCTACTCCTGATATTTTGGACTGTTGATCGATGGTTTCATATAAAAGACTACCGATAAGACTCCTTGTAGAAAAAGGCCTCTAAAAATACGACTTTTTGGATTTTCGATCTCTTTTTTTCAGCTACCCCGAACATTTAAAAAAAATGATACAATGATTTCACACAACAGGCTAGCTATTAGACTTTCGATTGACAAGAGTTTCATCGCCCTCCCTCCATTATAACCAAAGGTATCGTGCCTTAAAGAATCAACAAATCAGCTTGCTTATCTCTGCCTACCCTAGACAGAAAATGCTCATCTTTGAACTCAATCATGACATTGACCTAGTGAACGTCTACACCAAGATTGAAAATTCTAGCTCAATTAGAAGGAGAGTTATTGTGTTCCAAGGTCTCGGCCAATCAAATTGCTACTAGTTTTCATTTTCAAAATGGCGACCAAAAGTTGACCTGAATCAAAATTCTGTTCTAAAACTTTTTTAGACAGTCTATCAAGGTTTCAGAGCATATAACTCCCATATCTGTAAGTAAAATATCCGAAAAGCATTATTTACTTTTATGTTTCAAGATGGTGGCATATTTTGTGTACAAATCAGTAATTACTTATCTAGTATCAAAAAAAATAATCAGGTCATTCTGACCTATATTTCGACGATTTTTTTTTTGAAAACTTTGATCCTTAATTTCACCACGGGGAGATAATTTAGAAAATTTCTGAGGACATCGTTGAAGTTGCATTGTAAAGTTCTACTTACATTCTAAATTTCATGAAAATCGCACGACTATTAAAGAAATTGTCAAGTTGGTCTCAACTTCTGGTTCGAAATCATAGTGACGAAGTTTCGAAATATGAAAATCCGAAATTGCAGATTTGAAGTAAATGTCTCAAGATACTCAAAGAAACATAACGTTAACGCTACAATTTACGTCTACAACCCTACTTTGATTGATATGGTACTTTGTCAAGAAGGCTATGCGTTTGGTTTGTTTAGCGTTGAGGGTCGTGCCTCGACATCAGTAGTTGCCATCCTTAGAGTATAAGGAATATACCAAGATAATTGTGCCTTCCTAACGCTAAAGGCAAAAAGTGGGCGTGGCTCTGCCCCTGGGGGTCGGGATATTCACCAAAATCAATAGTGAACGCCCTCAGGCTATAAGGAATACATATGCCATGTACCAAGCTGATTCATTCAGAATTGCGGCCTGTAAACGACAAACACCAAAATTGGGAGTGTCTTGCCTGTGAGAGTCGGGACATGCAGTTGTCGTCCTTAGGCTATAAGGAATACATATCCCATGTTTAAAGACGATCCATTAAGAATCGTGGCCTGTAGACAACACACACCGACACGAAGTAAACATGGGCATGGCTGCTGCCCCTGGGGGTTAGGAAATCACCAAAAAGAATAGGGGTCATCCTTAAGGTATAAGGAATAGGTATGTAAAGTTTTGAAAGGATCTGTTAAGAATTACATCCTGTAGGCGAACACAAGACACAAAAGCATTTGGCGTGGCTCTGTCCCAGGGGTTCCGGCATGCACCAAAAATAATAGTGATCAGCCTTAGGGTATAAGGAATAAGTATGAAAAAAGTTTCCAAGACGATTAAGAATTGTGGCCTGTAGGTGACACACATACACACAAAAAGAAAATGGACATGGCACTGTCCCTGGGGGTCGGGCATGCACCAAAAACAATAGGAATCTTCTTTAAGGTAGCAAGAATAAGTATTCAAAGTTTCAAGATGATACATTTAGAAATACAGCCTGTACCTGTAGACGACAGGCAAACAAATACAAGAAATGGGCTTTGCTGTCCCACAGGGTTCGGGCATACACCCAAAACAAAAGGGATCATCCTTAGGATATAAGGAATAAGTAATTTAAGTTTCAAAATGACCGATTAAGAATTGTGGCCTGTAGGCGACACACAAATAGAAAATGGGAGTGGCTCTGCCCCTGGGGGTTGGGCATGCACCCCAAATGATAGGAATGTTCCTTAGGGTACAAAGAATAAGCATTCAAAGTTTCAAGATGATACGTTAAGAAATGTTTCTTGTAGACGACAAACAAATAAATACAAGGAATGGGCGTGGCTCTGCCCCTGGGGGTCGGGCATGCACCAAAAAACAATACGGATCATCCTTAGGGTGTAAAGAGTAAGTATACTACGTTTTAAGAAAATCCAGTTAGAATTGCGCTTGAAGGCGACACACAGACACACAAAAAGAAAATGGGCATGGCTCTGTCCCTGGGGGTTTGATATGCACCCCAAATGATAGGGATCATCCTTAAGGTATAAATAGTAAGTATACAAAGTTTGAAGAAAATCCAGTAAGAATTGCGCCCTGTAGGCGACACAAAGACACGCGAAAAGAAAATGGGCGTGGCTCTGCCCCTGGGGATTGGGCATACACCCCAAACGATAGGGATGTTCCTTAGGGTACAAAGAATATGTATTCAAAGTTTCAAGATTATAAGTTAAGAAATGTGGCCTGTAGACGACAAACAAACAAATACTAGAAATGGGCGTGGCTCTGCCCCTGGGGGTCGGGCATGCACCAAAAACAATAGGAATCTTCCTTGGGGTATAAGGAATAAGTATACAAAGTTTGAGGAAAATCCATGAAGAATTGTGGCCTGTAGGCGACCCACAGACACACACACACACACATACACACCCGCACACACACGCACACACACACACCCTTACACACACAGAGACAGGGGCGACGGCATAATACGTTCACATTATGAATGTGGACGTATTAAAAAGCATAAGGTCAAATAGTCACAAAGTTACAGCATTGTAGGTCAAATGCATTCGGTCGTAAAATTGGGTGATTTCGGTTTCGTAAAACGTTTTGAAAATATATTTAATCAAAAACTGCGACCCAGTTTTGGGCGGTACGTAAAAGTTTCAGAAAGATGCCATGGATAGGTCATATAAATAATCCGAACTAGAAAAAATAAATCATTAAAATCGGTCACAATCTAGTGCAATCTAATTAAAATATAGATCTATATTTCGTTTCGTTTTTATACGCCCACATTTTTATATGGACGTATATTGTCGTCGCCCCTGTCCGTCCGGACGTCCGTCCGTCCGTCCGTCCGTCTGTCTGTCCGTCCGTCCGTCCGTCCGTCCGTCCATCGTCCACAATTTCTTGTGAACGCTCTAGAGGCTAAAGTTAATATCCGATTGACTTTAAATGTGTACACAGTGTTTAGGGTCATGATACGAAGAATCCTATTTGATTTTCAGTGATATCTGATAATTTCTGGCATTTGATCACTTTGAAATATCTTGTGGACAAAGGCCTTGAGACAAACCATCAAAACTATTCTAATCATTTTTGATAATTATTTAATGGGCTATTACTCGTAATAAGATTATCATGTGTTGTAAATGTTCTCCTTACTGATAAAAGAAACAATATGCGACAACCCTTGTTGACTGCCCGGACGACTTAGCTGTTGTGGGCGTATGTTTCGTTGCCTGGCAACCTATCTTTTAGTCGTGTTGTACACAGAATTAAAGAGTGATCTGACTGGCGCAAAAATGTTAAAATTTTTTGTCTCAGTAATTTTCTTTGGCCGCCATTGGCTAATTCAGTTTTTCAGTCCTAGATTATTTTTTTATTGTTCAATTTGTATAAAACAAAGTTAGTATGCTTCGTTGTCTCAATTGTCATTTTTTTTGTTACCAATAGTGTTATCTGTCGGCACCGGAAGTGTCATAATTTTACCAAAAACTACAAGTTACGATCTTCGAAAACAAATATTATTATTTTGAAAAATTATATGACTCAAAGAGTGTGTCCTTTCAAGGCGCAAAAAATGGCGGAAGCAGTTTTTTTTAATTTCTATTTCATTTTCTAGCAAATTGGATTAAGAGGTGAAAAAAGGCGTAAAATTGACCTATTTACAAACCATTCAGGCTTTTCAGATTTTAAAATATTTTTACATAACTTTTATAAACTTGTAGCTATAATCCATACGAAGAGAATGTATGTGAAAATTAGTTTGTAATATAAGCAGTTGACGAGAAAAGGGCAGTTTTGCATAAGTCACTGTTTTCGTAATTTTGCCTGTAAAATAGTCAATTATTAATGGATATTCACAAAAGTGACATCATTTGATTCAAAAAGCAAGTATGCGTCATATCAAGTTGATCATAATTTAAAATTGACACCGGAAGTGACACCATTTGGTCAAAAACTGTTAATAAATATTTATACTATAAAAATGTATTTATTTACTATGTTGAAAGTGTCACAAACTTGTTACAGACTAGACTTTAAACCCCCTTTGTTGGTTAATTAGTCATGACGGGTGGACTCTAAACAATAGATGTGGGGAAAGTGAGGTGTCTCCGACCAATAGAGACGATTTTATTGGGGTTAACATTGGTTATAGATAAGGAGTAATAATAGTTAATTAAACAATTACTGTACACAACTAGTAAAATCATGTTCACCAGGTTTAATAAACGTGTAATAATTGAGTATATATTAATTGTGAACAGAGATAGAGAAGAAATGAAAGAAAATGTAATTGAGCTATCAGAAAAAAATTGAATATGTGAAATTAAAAAAGATAAGAGGATACTTGTATGTCGAAATGCCATGTTACTGCATAAACCAGCGATTGTTTTCTATACAAATTATATTGCGTTCTTTAATGTGCTCAATCGCTAAATGCCACTCGAGAACATATCAATATTTTATTTTTGTAACTGTAGGCTTGGGTATTATGTGGTCCAAGTGTTTTTTACAGCTAGAATTTTTTCTTTAAAGAATTTTGAAAACTAGAAATTCTCTGACTTTATCTTTTATTCAGTATTAATTTATTATTTAACGCCATTGGTTGGTATTCTGCAGCTCTCTTGTCATCTGACATAAAGCACAGACTCCACAAAAGGACATCGTAAAGCAATCACCACAGATAGTTCCCTACAGTAAATGAACAAATAATGTTTTATGTTTCTTTTACAAGCAATTATCAAAAAAAAATAAAATAAATAAATTGGGGTTTAACGTCCTACTCGTCTGCTCCTATTCACCTCTTCGTCATTGTTGAAGGGAGGTAACTCTACCACTTGTGGCGCTAGTTGAGGGGGGGGGGGGGTACATTGTTTACAATTAGGCATAATGGCTTCGCTCGACAACTTGACGTCTGCGACAAATTTCAACACAAACAAACTGAACTTTCCCCTTTTCAAATTATTTATTATCAATTGATGCTGCAACTTTAAATAATATACTTTTCCACAATTTTAACATAATTATATCTAATTTTGTCATGTCGGAACAGATCACCATAAAATGTTACGATCGGTAGGTTTACCACATATGATTATGTCATTTTTATGATTCGTCTAACTGGCCTTGTGTCGATTCGGCTAGTATTATGGTCCCCCTAAACAACCGACATTCTTTTGGTAAAAAATAAAAATGAGCTGGGTGAAAATTCGAAATATTAAATTGGTATTTTATATGTCCTGATCAGCCGTCGTATTTTCGGGATTCGCCGATCACAGGAATATAGGCCTAGGCCTATTGGATGCGATACATGTACACCGTAGTTTATAATTGGTGTACGGTACCAAACTTCCCCTTCGTACTCGTAGATCTAGATCTAATATTTATAATTGAGCTCTTTTTTATTTTAGAAAAAATAACAAATATATTTCGCCCCTCCGCAAATGGTTGTTGGACATATTTGGATTGTCAACTCTTTATGTTTAAAAAAAACAAAGCAAAATTTTAGAAATAAATAGGCTTAGACCCAGGGGCGTAAATGTGGTACACCCCCCAGGCCCAAAAATAGTCGGTCGCATAATCAGTGCAGTCGGTCGAAAAATAGGAGTATATAGTCGGTATCAAAATAAGAGCTCACTGTATACGTCACGCAAAACTTTAGTATAAAAATAGTCGGTCGCAAAATCAGTGCAGTCGGTATCAAAAAAAGTATATAACTTTAGTATATAATAACCTTGTCAACTTATCATGTTTGAAAAGATGCTGTGTTTCAGTCTCATTCTGTTGTGAGTATGTTAGTCTAACAACAAAATTTCACCCAGGGAGAAAGATAGTCGGTCTCAAAATAAGTGCAGTCAGTGCAGTCGGTCTCAAACACAATGCCAGAATAGATCCCAAATACTATGTATTTGTGTAAATTCGTGAGCCTAAATTGCATACGTCACACTTAATCTGTTGTGAGTATGTTCGTCTAACAACAAAACTTCACCCAGTGAGAAAAAAAGTCGGTCACAAAATAAGTACAGTCACTGCAGTCGGTCTCAAAAACAATACCTGTGTATTTGCGCGAAACCGTGTGCTTAAATTGCATACGTCACACAATACTATAGTATAAAATAACCATGTTTGCTTGTCACTCTTATTCTGTAGTGAGTATGTTGTTCTATGAGACCGCAGTGGGTCTCCGACTAAATGAATTAATGAGATAAACCAACAATCACAAAACGGGCGAAATTGGCAGATAAGCCTCAAGATTCTGTCCCATTTCTTATCCTCTCGTTAACGAGAATTTAGTTCCATTTGCCATGATATTAATTCAAATTTTCAAGCCGAGTCCAAAAATTTAAAAGCTCCGTTACATATATCTGAAATTTTTTCGCGCCTACGGCGCGATTCCATTATAACATCATTTTTCTACACAGTTACATATCTGAAATTTTTTTTCGCGCCTGCGGCGCTCGATTCCGTTTTAAAATTATTCTTCTACTCCTCAGTTGTCTTATATTGTATCAGTACTATTATATTTACAATTATAGTGAACTGCCCAGTTTGTAGTACCACTGGTGTGTGGGGCGTCAGATTGTACAGATGTTATGTCAACTCTTGCAAAACAGATCTTGAGATTCTGTCCCATTGACTGACATTTCTGGTCAGCAATGACATTTCTTCCAGCAATGACCTCATATGCCAGGATATTGAATCAATTTTTAAAAATTTTCCCAAATTACTGTGTTATAGGCACAATCAATAATATGACATAAACTAAATAAAACTGCTTTCCGACGAGACATCGATCGGCGAACAACTATGTAGTTCTACAATACTATATATGTACTACCGGGACGCCTAATGTTATAGCCAGTATTTTGTTTACTTTCATGGTGGGGTGGGATTGTGGATGGCGCCCAAGATTTGAAACCGCCCCTACCCCACCCCATATTCCCTAGAAAACTCACTCGCGGTGCTCGGCTCCTGATTGCGTCACTCGCACTGGAGGGGGGGGTATGTGCATTAGTCGGTCGCATTTTGGCTAAACACCCCCCCAAACGAAATCATTATGTACGCCCCTGCCTAGACCTGAACAGATTTTTAAAATAGTATTTAATTATGTTTCTAATATTCATTTATTTTCTAATTTATTTTTTAAAAAATTGCTTGGCTAAGCTAGATTTAAAAAAAAAAGATAATATAAAAATAGCCCCCCCCCCTTCTTTCAAAATGACACCACAAAAAAAAAGTGATTTATTTGTTTTATCGATAAACAGTTCATTTCTCTCTTCTTTTTTTTACTTCACAGACTTATTCTTCTTATTCTGATCTGTTGAAGTTAACTAATCAGCAACTTGATAAGAGTATTAGATCACATTCATTGGTTCCCAAGAATAAACATCTAACATCTAGAAAAAATTGACCAGTTATCTTCAGTCTCGCATCTAAAACCACATGAAATAATTAAATATGAAGATTTGTATAAACTCAATGATTTGGAATTGAAAGACTTACTTAGGAGAAATAATTTAGAAGTTATTGGTAAAAGAACCCATCATTTGGCACAGCTGTCTTCAATTTATAAATTCAATCAATCTACTAGTGTGCTTCATCAACATATTTGTGACATTAAAAATTCGGTTAAGGGCTGGACCCAAAATCTTAAAGGGCCAATCCTGATAACTTTTTGGGGAATAAAACTGCTTAATTTTGTGTTAAAATCTCTTAAAACTCATTACATAAGGCCGACCAACTAACCCGATATTTGTGATATGCGTGTAAATAACTTAAACATGACAGTCTTCATCTGGAAATGGAGACCGTTGTATTATACAGTATCTGGATAAAACCAGACTTTTGTCTATGAAAATAATATGTAGGTGGAATTATCCTTTTGTTATCAAGTGCAGTATATGGGTCATTCACTGTATAGACCTCTCAAGAAACGAGAATACATTATCAGGTCACCCAATGAAAAAATTGACCCTAAATCTTAAAAGGGTTACGTGTCCGGATAAGCAGTGTCCACGTTAACGTCAAAACGACTCAATATTTTGAGCTGAAATTTTGAGACAATGCAAATACACCATGCCTCTATATTTTGGTCCATAAATTTCATAAATGCTCGGACTTTAATTTTTGAGACTCTGTTCTTATCGGGATTGTCCCTTTAAATATTTGCCATCTACAACACTTTCACAGATTGTAGAATATTTGCTTAATGCTCATGACATTAAAACATGTTCTTCAAACTTCGAAGAATTCACATCAGAAACACTTAAGCAATATAAAGCTTTACGCAGTTACGAACTTTGGGCCTCAGGACATATACATTCTGTTCGGTTTAACAATCTTGCAGATAGTTATTCATACTGTGCTTTACGCTGCAAAAGTAACCCATCTTGGGATACATCTGGAACTGTATATGACACATGCATTGTTTTAGATAAATCTAGTGGTAAACCACTTGGTGGTCATTGTTCATGTGTCGCAGGATTGATTGAGGCATGCTCTCATGTTGCTGGCTTACTATTTGGCCTAGAAGATATTGTTAGTAAAGGTTTAACAGAATTGCCTGACATTTCGTGCACACCTATTTTATGTTCATGGTCTGCACCAAAGTCAAAAAATATTCAAGTGAAACCCCTTAAAGATGTTCCTATTATCAAAAGAGGACCTCTTAAGGTGGTTAAAAAAAAAGATTTGAAAAGTAGCATCTTTAATAAAGTTAATCCTCTAAAGGCTGGAGTAAAATTTGAAAAGGCACAACAGCTTTTCCATGAACTTAATTTAAGTCGTCCAAATTTACCATGGTTAAAATCTGTAGATCTTAATAAGTGGAGACCCGTAAATAATAAATCCTTGCAAACATTTGGACCCTCAGATCTTAAGGATATACATAACTATGATGCAGTTGAATTAGTACCATCTTTTATTACCGATATATACACTGAATTATTACCCCCAAAATCCATATTAGAAAAATCTAAATATCTTGCTAGCAAGAGAGAAAATACAAATATTCATGACTTTATGACATCACTTTGCTATACTAATTCAGAGATAAGTGCAATTGAATCCTTAACAAGAAAACAAAGTGAAAATAAAAACTGGTTTCATTATCGAAAATGTGCCATTACATCCAGCAAAATACACAATATTTACACAAGAGTAAAATCAGGCAAAACATTACTTGATCATGGAAACAATGCCTGGCTTATAGAAGATATAATGGTCAATAGTAAATTTAAAGGAAATATAAATACTGCATATGGGCTTATACATGAAAAAGATGCGGCTTCAGATTATCTAAAAGAAAAACAGAAAACGCACATTGGCTGTAATCTAAAAGAGAAAGGGTTAATATTTTCAAATGAGGGTTGGTTTGCAACCAGTGTTGACAGAATTTTTTCATGTTCCTGTTGTAAGGATAAAATAATAGTTGAAATTAGATGTCCAAAAACAATTGAAAACAAGCAAACTTCAGATTTTATAAATTCTATTAATTACTTAAAACCTGATGAGAATGGACAAGCTCATCTAATTCCTTCACATACATATTATACACAAATACAAAGTCAAATGGCTATAACTAAAATACATAAAGCTGACTTTGTTGTTTGGTCCAGTAATGGAATTATAAGTAATACAATGTCATTTGATAAAGATTTTTGGAATGATGTGTATGATAAGGCTAAATCTTTTTTGTCCCCCGCCTTTCGAAGAAAGTTGGGGGACTATTAAAATGGGTCGTCTGTCCGTCCGTCTGTCTGTCCGTCACACTTTTTGGGACACAATAACTCTCTTCCTAATTGAGCTAGAATGTTCAAACTTGGTGTATGTGTTTATTAGGTCAATGCCTTGATGGAGTTCGAAGATGAGCATTTTCCGCTTAGGGTAAGCAGAGATAAGCAATTTGATTGGTTGATGCTTTGGGACACGATAACTTTAGTTCTAATTAAGTGAGAGTGATGAAACTTGGTGTATAGTTTCATTACAGTAATACCTTGACTAAGTTCGATAATGAGCATTTTCTGCTCAGGGTAAGCAGAGCGATACGCAAATTTGATTGGTTAAGACTTTGGAACACAATAACTCTCCTTCTAATTGAGTTAAAATGTTCAAACTTGGTGTATATGCTTATTAGGTCAATGCCTTGATGGAGTTCGAAGATGAGCATTTTCCGCTTAGGGTAAGCAGAGATAAGCAATTTGATTGGTTGATGCTTTGGGACACGATAACTTTAGTTCTAATTAAGTGAGAGTGATGAAACTTTGTGTATAGTTTCATTACAGTAATACCTTGACTAAGTTCGATAATGAGCATTTTCTGCTCAGGGTAAGCAGAGCGATACGCAAATTTGATTGGTTGAGACTTTGGAACACAATAACTCTCCTTCTAATTGAGTTAAAATGTTCAAACTTGGTGTATATGCTTATTAGGTCAATGCCTTGATGGAGTTCGAAGATGAGCATTTTCCGCTTAGGGTAAGCAGAGATAAGCAATTTGATTGGTTGATGCTTTGGGACACGATAACTTTAGTTCTAATTAAGTGAGAGTGATGAAACTTGGTGTATAGTTTCATTACAGTAATACCTTGACTAAGTTCGATAATGATCACTTTCTGCTCATGGTAAGCAGAGCGATACGCAAATTTGATTGGTCGAGACTTTGGAACACAATAACTCTCCTTCTAATTGAGTTAAAATATCCAAACTTGGTGTATATGCTTATTAGGTCAATGCCTTGATGGAGTTCGAAGATGAGCATTTTCCGCTTAGGGTAAGCAGAGATAAGCAATTTGATTGGTTGATGCTTTGGGACACGATAACTTTAGTTCTAATTAAGTGAGAGTGATGAAACTTGGTGTATAGTTTCATTACAGTAATACCTTGACTAAGTTTGATAATGAGCATTTTCTGCTCAGGGTAAGCAGAGCGATACACAAATTTGATTGGTCAAGACTTTGGAACACAATAACTCTCCTTCTAATTGAGTTAAAATGTTCAAACTTGGTGTATATGCTTATTAGGTCAATGCCTTGATGGAGTTCGAAGATGAGCATTTTCCGCTTAGGGTAAGCAGAGATAAGCAATTTGATTGGTTGATGCTTTGAGACACGATAACTTTAATTCTAATAAAGTGAGAGTGATGAAACTTGGTGTATAGTTTCATTACAGTAATGCCTTGACTAAGATCGATTATAAGCATTTTCTGCTCAGGGTAAGCAGAGCGATAAGCAATTTGATTTACCAAGACTTTGGAACACAATAACTCTCCTTCTAATTGAGTTAAAATGTTCAAACTTGGTGTATATGCTTATTAGGTCAATGCCTTGATGGAGTTCGAAGATGAGCATTTTCTGCTTAGGGTAGGCAGAGATAAGCAATTTGATTGGTTGATACTTTGGGACAAGATAACTTAGGTTCATCTTGATTGATGATTTTTATGCCAATACAATGACTGCATTTTGGATTCGACAGTAACAGTGTATAGAAACGATTGACTCAGACACGAGGGCCCTTTCCCTTGGCCAGAGGGGCCCTTTTGTCAAGCGTGGGGGCCCTTTTGTCTGCCTTTAGTGTCCCCCTAACTAGGGTACATTTTCATTTTTCTCATCGGATTTAGCATTTTTCTTTATAAAACACTTTTGGATGACACTTCGTGTACAGTTTGATTGCTTGATTCGTTTGAAAAAAAAAAATGTGCGATTAATTAATATGTGTCATCTATTTATTTTGGGATTTCGGCGGGGGACATCAGCCTCACTGTTGGCTTGTACACAACTATAATTGTACCCAAATTAATGTCTAATGAAATGCAGTGATGTGTATAAAGCTAAATTATTTTATACAAATACAATTATAAGAAAATTAATGTCAATTTAGAAATTCTCCAGAACTCCAGCCACTGCAGTGGTTTTTATATCCTATTCTATTTCAATAAACAAATCGTTCAATAGTTTGGATTTTCATTTAAATGAAATTGATAGTCAATAAAATATATGAAAAAACTGTAATGGCCAAAGGCGTCCCCTTGAATTGTAAATAGTGGCTTAATTACTGAATTTGTACATGTTTTTTAACAAAATATATAAAGAAACTGTAATGACCGAAGGTTTTCATTTAATTGTAAATAGTGACTTAATTATTCAATTTACAACATTATGTAATATTTTTAATATTATAAGTGTTATTACTTATTACTGTTATTAAGAGAAGTTTATTTCTTCACAACTTCAAAAAAATGTCTTCAATTTGTTTTAATTAAGCTTATACTATGAGAAAAGGATCTTGAAAATTTACAAGATAAGCACAAGTACGAAAAATATTTTCGTAATTTCCTATCATGGCCAACTTGACCTCATTCTCTAGCAAGAGAAACTGTTTAATGCGCCTTATTGCCCTTTCTATATGAACACGGGCCTCTGATATTTTTTTTACTTCTGAGCACTTCATCTTTAGAAAATTGGGCCTTGTCTTTGGGTTTAAAAGGGGGAATAATTAACTGAACACCAGCAGGTAAATCATCGCAGATTGTAAAGCCTCGGTCTGCCATAATGCTTGTCCCTGGATCGAGATAAGATAATAAACTTTCAGAATCATTAGTAATAAATTTGTCGGAAGCCCTACCACCATACATTTGAGACACATATGTTACCGCTCCTGCTGGACTGATACCAACCATAAATTTCACTGTACTGTGATGCTTATAATTAGAATGATATTGCTTATGAGCAGTTAATGGAGAAGAAGTCTCACTAAACAACTCTGTACAATCTATAATAATTGCAATATTATTAAAATCTTTAAAACAGGAAGCTTTAGTTTGAACAACAGATTCAATTGAAGGTAATTCACATAAATTTGTAAGTTCTATTGATAACAGGGTTGTCCAAGTTCTAAATATGGATGAAAATGAAGATTCAGAAATACCAAATCGCTTTGAACAATCTTTTGAAGGCAAGCCTAATTTCAATCTGACTAATGTAATAAAAAAATCATCTTGCAAAGTTAAAGCTCTTTTCTTGCCTGGCTTGGAAATATACCGATTACTAAAAAAACTAGACCTGCATGCAGGAATGACGGGTTTCACTGGTGCCAAGTTACCCTTAAACATGTCACTTCCGGTGCCAAGTTACCCTTGAACGTATGTCGCTTCTGGTACCAACGAAACCACTAAACAGCTTTCCAAATTAACATTGCACACAAATAAAATGGACGCTGAATCAACCAAATCCAGCAATAGCAATTCATTTTATACATTTGTTACTTGACAAAATTAAATTACTCCCGGTGTTAATGAAAATGTTCAATTAGTCTTATGAAATCAGAAATGTCATACGATATCATATAGTGAAAATTTTATGTAAATCGAATTTTATGTAACTCGCCTTTTGATCCCAAAATTCAACAAACGAGTTGGCCAATTCTCATACCCCTGTAATTCTGCCAAACTCTGGAACAACCTACCAGTAACCATTAGACAATCAAATTCATATTATATATTTAAGCGTAAATTGAAAACTCATCTTTTCGGACAGTGTTATGATTAATCTTGTGAGGCGCCTAGGAACGTTTTTGATAAGTAATGTAGCGCTATATAAATGAAACGATAATAATAATAATAATAATAATAACTAGACCTGCATAGCAGTGCTGAATCGGCTTTCAGGGTCCTTCATATCATTGCCATGCTTTTAAATTTACCTTTATACTGTAAACGACCGATAGGACTCGGGGTAACAGAAGTTTAAGAAGTGAAATAGAAGTAGTTTTCGAGATAAACGGGTCTGAAAAGGCTCCAAAAAAAGAGGAAAATACTACATTTTCGGCATCTCATAATCTATTGCCTAACCATCGAATTTGTATTATTCTGATATCATATAAAAGTCCAAAAAGGAAAATACTAGATCTTCAGCGTCCCGTAATATTTGTCATTGAACACGCCATCTTGAGTCGGATCGAGCAAAATCTAATTTTGGAGTAGAGGCAAATAAGTAAAAATATTGATGAGATGTTCTCAAAAATGAGTCTATAAATATACTATCTATCGACACAAAAGATCAAAATAGCAATAACAGATTTTAGAACACTTTTATTTGAACGTTTTGTAAGAGTACCGTATTTTTAAATCTGTCCTATTTCTTAAAATTCTCGGCGAAATTAGTTATGTTTCTTCGCTCGCTATTGAACGACCTCTGCAGACCTGCAGTGCTAAATCGGCTTTCAGGAATCAGACAGGAAGTGCGTCATACAATAGCCGATCCATCGAGCTACCAAACGATACTGTAGTTGTTATGATTCAGTGACACCCTTTATCAGATTTGTAAAAGTAATATATGCTTGCAAATACACCGGTCAAAAATTGTAAAATCTGGCAAAATTACTTCACTTCCGGTGCCAAAAGAAATCATTATCGGTAACAAATAAGTTGAGAATTCGCAATTGAGAATTGTTTTATACATATCAGGCAATAAATAATAAACTTGGAACCCATAAACTAATAGTAAAAGGTAAAAAAACGTAAAAAGTGATCCTTAGAAAATTGGTTATTTCTCGACAAGGGAACATGCTAGAAGCAATGTTTTGATATCAGTATGATTATATTGATCCAATCCAATTGGCCATTAGAATCAAACGTTATAACGTTAAACAAATAACAAATATAACTCACTTCAAAAAAATATTTGTTTTGAAGTCTAAAAATACGGTTTTTGCAAAAGAGACATTACTTCCGGTGATAATAAAAATTTTAAATTAGTTTAATGCAATCATAAATGGCATAAGGCATCAAATGGTGAAAATTGTATGAAAATTGAATAATAATTGACACATTTATAGGCCAAAAAGCTTGAAAAGTGACTTGTAGAAAATCGTCTATTTCTCGGCAACCGTACAAGTTAGAAACTTTTTTGTGGTATCTGTATGATCGTATGGGTTCATGCTATTAGGTGATGAGATTCAAAATATCATAATTTTAAAAATATTATAAAAAAGACACATTTGAATAAAATATTTGTTTTTTAGGTTAAAAATACTGTTTTTGCCAAAATGACGTCATTTCCGGTCACAGTGAAACTGTAAAATTGGCTTAAAATAGTCCAAATTGGCATTAAGCATCGAATGAAAAAAAAATATTGAAAATCCGCTAATAATTTACTCTTTTATAGGCAAAATAACGTGAAAAGTGATGTATGCAAAATTGCATATTTCTCGGCAATTGCTCATATTACGAACTATTTTTTGCATACATTCTCCTCGTCTGGATTATTACTACGAGTTTATGAAAGTTACGAATAAATAGTTCAAAATATGAAGACGTTGAATGGGTTGTAAATAACTGATTGTTACACTTTTTTTTACATTTATTCGAAATTGCCCGAAAATGAAATTGAAATTAAAAAATCTGAGCTAACGATTTGTGCCCCTTTACAGCGCGCATTCTTTTTGCTATATCAGATTTCGAAAAAAATAATATTTGCTTTCAAAAAGTGGTACTAAACTGTCAAAATTGTAGTTTTTGTTAATATTACGCCACTTCCGTTGCGTGCAGAAAAAATTCACGGTAACAAAAAAAATTACAATTGAGACCACGGAGCATATGCATTTTGTTTTATACAAATCGAACAATAAATAATTAATCTAGGTACGAAAAACTAAATTAGCCAATGGCGACTAAAGAAAATTACTGAGACAAAATTCTTTCTCACTTCTGCTCAAGTAGGGTGATACTTTAACTCTGTGTAAACTACCATCAAAAAATATTCATAAATAAAAAAGTTTTCTGTAAAAATGTAAAAAAAATTGAAAATATCGGAGATTTTTTCGACTACTTCCGGTTTTACGATCATTGTTGGAATAGCTTTAACAAGTTGATTAGATACTTAACTTCCTGTACCAGAAATGTCAGAAACATTCATTGAATAATTTTCGAAAAAAAGATAAATAAAAGAGCATTTTCAATAATTTAATGATTTTTCAACTTTTTTCAAAGATTGAGGTCATTTTTGGACCACCTATAATATTGCAACGCTTTTATTATTAAAAGCACACGCTAGGCCACCGATAGGACTCTGAGTAAAAAATATTTAAGAAAAATCGTAGGCGTCGTTTTCGAGAAAAAGGCGTCTCAGAATGCTCCAAAACGGAAAATACTTAGTTTTCAGCGTACCATAATTTATTTCCTAAGAATCAAATTCGTGTTATTTAGATGTTATACGATCGTCTATTAATGGAACTATCCAACGACACTTTAATTGTTTTGGTCCGTTAATATGTGACGGAGAATTCGAACTTTTGGCAAGAGCTCCAATTTTTTTTCATCTTTTTTACATTTTTCTTCGTTTTTTGAACTACTTCCGGTATACGAATCATTGTCGAGTAGTTTTTGCATCCCGTTTTGGAGTTTGCATGGGAACAGGGCTCTCTAATGATATACGACACTATACGATCAAATAAAATACTTCTGAGAAATCCTATGTTCAAAAGTGTTAAAAATGTCAAAATGTCAAAATATTGAAAATTAAATTTCAATAACTGCATACATATTATACATCATTAGAATCGTAATTAGGTAAGCTTTTTAAATATATATCTTTTTTATGAAAATCTCTTAAAATAAAAAAATAGTAGAGCATTTTCCAAAATTTCACGATTTTTTGACTTTTTTCAATTTTCAGTCCCTTTTTTGTCTCATTCCAGTTATATGAAGGTCTTAATGGATGGATCCATGCTAAAGACTACCGGAAGGACCATCGATAGATAAAGTTTAAGAAAAATCGCTAGAGCAGTTTTCGAGATAAAGGCGTCCAAAAACGCTCCAAATCAAAAAATGCTTGATTTTCAGCGTGTCATATTTTACTTCTGGATCATCGTATCTGTGTGAATTGGGTATCATGCGATACTCCAATTCTGATGTAAACCAACAATACCTTAATCCGTTTGATCGGTTGATATGGGACGAAGAAATCAGGTTTTTCGCAAAGCCCCATTTTTTTTAGTTATTTTCAAAATATCAGACATTATTTCGACTACTTCCGGTTTACGAATCGTTGTTGAAATTGCTTTATGCAACTGTCTGGCAATATGGCTTTATGTTTCAGGGGTTTCAGAAATATCGTTTTATCCTTTCCAAAAAATATAAGGGTTACAAAATGGGCAGAAAATTCGAAAAAATTAGAAAAATAAAGGGCGATAACTCTGAATGAAACTTATATTACTGGAATCGCATAGACTACAGGAATCCAAAAATGTAGGTCAAATTTGAAAATTTTGAAAAATAACAAAAACTGTGTCATAAACAACGTGTTTTCAATTTTAGAACGATAGAAATCCAACACGAATTTTCGAAATCGAAATATGTGAGATAGCCATTATCTTAGAAAAGATTCAGGGTTCCCGAAAATGTCATTTGTTTTAAAATGGGTAAAGAATTGACGAAACTCTGGCCTATTTTCAATTTTTAGACGACGTACAAAGTTCGGCCACTTCCGGTATGCGCAGAGGTTTGAAAAATAGTTTATCAAGTAGCCACCACATGTTTTCCCGATAGAAAAGTTTGTTCCAATCGATATCTGTTTTCGATCATGGAGAAATAGGCTCCCGTGGTAAAAAATAATAATAATAATAATAATAACTAGACCTGCATAGCAGTGCTGAATCGGCTTTCAGGGTCCTTTATATCATTGCCATGCTTTTAAATGTACCTTTATACTCTAAACGACCGATAGGACTCGGGGTAACAGAAGTTTAAGAAGTGAAATAGAAGTAGTTTTCGAGATAAACGAGTCTGAAAAGGCTCCAAAAAAAAGAGGAAAATACTACATTTTCGGCATCTCATAATCTATTGCCTAACCATCGAATTTGTATCATTCTGATATCATATAAAAGTCCAAAAAGGAAAATACTAGATCTTCAGCGTCCCGTAATATTTGTCATTGAACACGCCATCTTGAGTCGGATCGCGCAAAATCTAATTTTGGAGTAGAGGCAAATTAGTAAAAATATAGATGAGATGTTCTCAAAAATGAGTCTATAAATATACTATCTATCGACACAAAAGATCAAAATAGCAATAAAAGATTTTAGAACACCTTTATTTGAACGTTTTGTAAGAGTACCGTATTTTTAAATCTGTCCTATTTCTTAGAATTCTCGGCGAAATTAGTTATGTTTCTTCGCTCGCTATGGAACGACCGATTATTCCTCTTGCATAATAAATGGCATCGTTGTAAAACAGAGAATCTGCAGATGTCAAATATTATCAAAATATTATCGCTGAATCGATTTTGACGGACACGCTCGAGTTTTAAAACCCCTAGAAAATATAAACAAACACCATGTGACCATGCTGTCTAACCAACTCATTTGCTGATTGGCCCAGACATCGCGTGCAAAGCATTATGATTACGTGGCTGACTGAGCGGGCGATAAATATTTGGTTTAGGCAATAATGTTTTTGCGTACCTACATGCGATTCACTCTGATAAGTGACCGAAAAAAATTTAATTCTGATCGTATACAGATTGCCGTTGAGTGTTAATCAAAACCATGTAGCTGGTATGTAAATTAATCGGCAAGCGGGTGTGTATCGTTGAGTAATAATAATCAACTGTCACGGGTCAATGATAAAGCCGTCGACAACTCATTATTTACTGCGAATAATATCTCATACCATCTTTAAAAAATAATTTATAGGCCTTAAATGGAAATAAAAATGGCCAATAATTTTCTTTTCGAGGGGAATTTTATCGATACCTGAATTCTGTTAACTGTCGCTTCTTCATACGGCATGTAAAATAAGGAATGGGTATTGGATATCAATGTTCTTATCACCATGGGTCGAAAAAATGAGAACGACCAACGAGCCGAAATGCGACGATTCTCGAACCTACCATTGCTTAATTACATCAAAGCCAAAATGCACGAAAGTGAACGTAAGCTTTACTTGGCTATTAAATTGACAGCTATCTATAGGGACTCATATTTTGATAACGTTACGGTATCTGAAAATACTATACTACGTACACCCAAAATCTTATTTTAATTCACGCGTTAAATGAACACACGTACAACTGTGGCGGCTGCTTTGGTGATTACCCAATCAACAATAATCTTAATCTCCTATCCACTAGCTGGCACTAAGGTGCTAATTAATTGATGAGATTAACTTCAGTTAATCCTACCAAAGTTATAATATACAAATTACTTCTAATGTATAGATTGTTCTTCAGTATAACACTATGATGTAATGGATTTTTCGTTACGAAAAGAGCACCCTTGCAATATTCAGGTTTGTCAGCATAATTCCTCCCTTGTCAAAGGTGTAGGGATGGTGCCCTAGAATAGTAAATCAGAGTAGATGCGAAACCGAGGTCCTATGTACACATGTTTAAGGAGGGGAGGGGATGCCCAAATGTACATGACAAGGACTAGGTTGCCAGTCCAACCTGCTGCATTTCCTCCACAGCACTGAATCGGCTTTCAGGAATCAGACAGGAAATACGTCATACAATAGCCGATCTATCCAGCTACCAAACGATACTGCATTTTTTTTTTGATTCAATGACACCCTCTATCAGACTTGTAAAAGTAATATTTGCTTGCGAAAAGATCGGTCAAAATTGTAAAAACTGGCAAAATTACGTCACATCCGGTGCCAAAAGAAATCATTATCGACAGCAAATAAGTTGAGAATTTGCAACATGAAACATAGAAACATACAAACTTTGTTTTATACGTATCAGGCAATAAACACTAAACCTAGATCCCATAAACTGAAATTAAAAAGGTGAAAAAACTTAAAAAGTGATCCTGAGAAAATTGGTTATTTCTCGACAAGGGAATATGCTAGAAGCAATTTTTTGACATCAATATGATTGTATTGATCCAATCTAAATGACCATTATAATCAAACATTATAACGTTAAACAAATAAAAAATATAATACACTTAAACAAAATATTTGTTTTGAAGTCTAAAAATACGGTTTTTGCAAAAACGACATTACTTCCGGTGATAATAAAAATCTTAAATTAGTTTAATGCAATCATAAATGGCATAAGGCATCAAATGGTGAAAATTGTATGAAAATTGAATAATAATTGACACTTTTATAGACCAAAAAGCTTGAAAAGTGACTTGTAGAAAATCGTCTATTTCTCGGCAACCGTACAAGTTAGAAACTTTTTTGTGGTATCTGTATGATCGTATGGGTTAATGTTATTCGTTGATGGGATTCAAATATCATAATTTTAAAAGTATTATAAAAAAAGACACATTTGAATAAAATATTTGTTTTTTAGGTTAAAAATACAGTTTTTGCCAAAATGACGTCATTTCCGGTAACAGTGAAACTGTAAAATTGGCTTAACCTAGTCCAAATTGGCATTAGGCATCGAATGAAAAAAAAATACTGAAAATCGGATAATAATTTAATCTTTTATAGGCAAAATAACGTGAAAAGTGATGCATGCAAAATTGCATATTTCTCGGCAATTGCTCATATTACGAACTATTTTGTGCATACATTCTCCTCGTCTGGATTATTACTACGAGTTTATGAACGTTACGAATACATAGTTCAAAATATGAAGACGTTGAATGGGTTGTAAATAACTGATTGTTACACTTTTTTTTACATTTATTCGAAATTGCCCGAAAATGAAATTGAAATAAAAAAATCTGAACTAAAGATTTGTGCCCCTTTACAGCGCGCATCCTTTTTGCTATATCAGATATCGAAAAAAATAATATTTGCTTTCAAAAAGTGGTACTGAACTGTCAAAATTGTAGTTTTTGTTAATATTACGCCACTTCCGTTGCGTGCAGAAAAATTTCACGGTAACAAAAAAAATTACAATTGAGACCACGGAGCATATGCACTTTGTTTTATACAAATCGAACAATAAATAATTAATCTAGGTACGAAAAACTAAATTAGCCAATGGCGACTAAAGAAAATTACTGAGACAAAATTCTTATTCTTTCTCACTTCTGCTCAAGTAGGGTGATACTTTAACTCTGTGTAAACTATCATCAAAAAATATTCATAAATAAAAAAGTTTTCTGTAAAAATGTAAAAAAAATTCAAAACATCGGAGATTTTTTCGACTACTTCCGGTTTTTCGATCATTGTCGGAATAGCTTTAACAAGTTGATTAGATACTTAACTTCCTGTAGCAGAAATATCAGAAACATTCATTAAGCAATTTTTGAAAAAAAGATAAACAAAAGAGCATTTTCAATAATTTAATGATTTTTCAACTTTTTTCAAAGATTGATGTCATTTTTGGACCACCTATAATATTGCAACGCTTTTATTATTAGATGCACATGCTAGGCCACCGATAGGACTCTGAGTAAAAAATGTTTAAGAAAAATCGTAGGCGTCGTTTTCGAGAAAAAGGCGTCTCAGAATGCTCCAAAACGGAAAATACTTAGTTTTCGGCGTACCATAATTTATTTCCTAAGAATCAGATTCGTGTTATTTAGATGTTATACGATCGTCTATTAATGGAACTATCCAACGACACTTTTATTGTTTTGGTCCGCTAATATGTGACGGAGAATTCGAACTTTTGGCAAGAGCTCCAATTCTTTTTTATCTTTTTTACATTTTTTGTCGTTTTTTGAACTACTTCCGGTATACGAATCATTGTCGAGTAGTTTTCACATCCAGTTTTGGAGTTTGCATGGGAACAGGGCTCTCTAATGATATACACCACTATACGATCAAATAAAATATTTCTGAGAAATCCTATGTTCAAAAAAGTTAAAAATGTCAAAATGTGAAAATATTGAAAATTAAATTTCAATAACTGCATACATATTATACATCATTAGAATCGTAATTAGGTCAGCTTTTTAAATTTATATCTGTTTTTTTGAAAATCTCTTCAAATACAAAAATAGTGGAGCATTTTCCAAAATTTCACGATTTTTTGACTTTTTTCAATTTTCAGTCCCTTTTTTGTCTTATTCCAATTATATATAGGTCTTAATGGATGGATCCATGCTAAAGACTACCGGAAGGACCATCGATAGATAAAGTTTAAGAAAAATCGCTGGAGCAGTTTTTGAGATAAAGGCGTCCAAAAACGCTCCAAATCAAAAAATGCTTGATTTTCAGCGTGTCATATTTTACTTCTGGATCATCGTATCTGTATGAATTGGGTATCATACGATACTCCCATTCCGATGTAAACCAACGATACCTTAATCCATTTGATCGGTTGATATGGGACGAAAAAATCACGTTTTTCCCAAAGACCCCATTTTTTGAGTTTTTTTCGAAAAATCTGACATTATTTCGACTACTTCCGGTTTACGAATCGTTGTTGAAATTGCTTTATGCAACTGTCTGGCAATATGGCTTTATGTTTCAGGGGTTTCAGAAATATCGTTTTATCCTTTCCAAAAAATATATGGGGCACAAAATGGGCAGAAAATTCGAAAAAATTCGAAAAATAAAGGGCGATAACTCTGAATGAAACTTATATTACTGGAATCGCATAGACTTCAGGAATCCAAAAATGTAGGTCAAATTTGCAAATTTTGAAAAATAACAAAAATTGTCTCATAAACACCGTCTTTTCAATTTTCGAACGATAGAAGTCATAGACGAATGTTCGAAATTGAAAAATGTGAGATAGCCATTATCTTGCAAAAGATTCAGGGTTTCCGAAAATGTCATTTGTTTAAAAATGGGTAAAGAATTGACGAAATTATGGCCGATTTTCAATATCCCGACAACCTACAAAGTTCGGCCACTTCCGGTATGCGCAGAAGTTTGAGAGAAAAGTTTGTTGCAGATCGATATCTGTTTTCGATCATGGAGAAATAGGCTCCCGCGGAAAAAAAAAATAATAATAACTAGACCTGCATAGCAGTGCTGAATCGGCTTTCAGGGTCCTTTAGATCATTGCCATGCTTTTAAATTTACCTTTATACCCTAAACGACCGATAGGACTCGGGGTAACAGAAGTTTAAGAAGTGAAATAGAAGTAGTTTTCGAGATAAACGAGTTTGAAAAGGCTTCAAAAAAAGAGGAAAATACTATATTTTCGGCATCTCATAATCTATTGCCTAACCATCGAATTTGTATCATTCTGATATCATATAAAAGTCCAAAAAGGAAAATACTAGATCTTCAGCGTCCCGTAATATTTGTCATTGAACACGCCATCTTGAGTCGGATCGCGCAAAATCTAATTTTGGAGTAAAATTTTATTTTGAAGTCTAAAAATACGGTTTTTGCAAATATGACATTACTTCCGGTGATAATGGAAATGTTAAATCAGATCATTGCAATCATAAATGGCATAAGGCATCACATGGTGAAAATTGTATGAAAATTGAATAATAATTGACACTTTTATAGACCAAAAAGCTTGAAAAGTGACTTATAGAAAATCGTCTATTTCTCGGCAACCGTACAAGTTAGAAACTTGTTTGTGGTATCTGTATGATGGTATGGGTTCATGCTATTCGGTGATGGGATTCAAATATCATAATTTTAAAAATATTATAAACAAGATTCATTTGAATAAAATATTTGTTTTCTACGTTAAAAATACAGTTTTTGCCAAAATGACGTCATTTTCGGTCACAGTGAAACTGTAAATTTGGCTTAACCTAGTCCAAATTGGCATTAGGCATCGAATAAAAAAAATTTATTGAAAATCGGATAATAATTTACTATTTTACAGGCAAAAAAACGTGAAAAGTGATGCATGCAAAATTGCATATTTCTCGGCAACTGCTCATGTTACAAACTATTTTTCGCATACATTCTCTTCGTCTGGATTATGGCTACGAGTTTATGAAAGTTACGAATAAATAGTTCAAAATATAAAGACGTTCAATGGGTTGTAATAACTGAATTTTACCCTTTTTTTTACATTTTATTCGAAATTGCCCGAAAATGAAATTGAAATTTAAGAATCTCAGCCAAACATTTTATGCGCCTTTACAGGGCGCATACTTTTTGTTATATCAGTTTTCGAGAAAAAAAAATATTTGCTGTCAAAAAGTGGTACTTAACTCTCAAAATTGTAGTTTTTGTTAATTTTACGCCACTTCCGTTGCGTGCAGAAAAATGTCACCGTAACAAAAAATATTACAATTGACATTACGAATCATATGCACTTTGTTTTATACAAATCGAACAATAAATAATTAATCTAGGTACGAAAAACTAAATTAGCCAATGGCGACTAAAGAAAATTACTGAGACAAAATTCTTTCTCACTTATGCTCAAGTAGGGTGATACTTTAACACTGTGTAAACTACCATCAAAAAATATTCATAAATAAAAAAGTTTTCTGTAAAAATGTAAAAAAAAATCAATATATCGGATATTTTTTCGACTACTTCCGGTTTTTCGATCATTGTCGGAATTGCTTTAACAAGTTGATTAGATACTTAACTTCCTGTAGCAGAAATATCAGAAACATTCATTAAGTAATTTTTGAAAAAAAGATAAATAAAAGAGCATTTTCAATAATTTAATGATTTTTCAACTTTTTTCAAAGATTGAGGTCATTTTTGGACCGCCTATAATATTGCAACGCTTTTATTATTAAATGCACACGCTAGGCCACCGATAGGACTCTGAGTAAAAAAAGTTTAAGAAAAATCGTAGGCGTCGTTTTCGAGAAAAAGGCGCCTCAGAATGCTCCAAAACGGAAAATACTTAGTTTTCGGCGTACCATAATTTATTTCGTAAGAATCAAATTCGTGTTATTTAGATGTTATACGATCGTCTATTAATGGAACTATCCAAAGACACTTTCATTGTTTTGGTCCGCTAATATGTGACGGAGAATTCGAACTTTTGGCAAGAGCTCCAATTTTTTTTCATCTTTTTTACATTTTTCTTTGTTTTTTGAACTACTTCCGGTATACGAATCATTGTCGAGTAGTTTTCACATCCAGTTTTGGAGTTTGCATGGGAACAGGGCTCTCTAATGATATACGACACTATACGATCAAATAAAATACTTCTGAGAAATCCCATGTTCAAAAGTGTTAAAAATGTCAAAATGTCAAAATATTGAAAATTAAATTTCAATAACTGCATACATATTATACATCATTAGAATCGTAATTAGGTCAGCTTTTTAAATATATATCTTTTTTTTGAAAATCTCCTAAAATAAAAAAATAGTAGAGCATTTTCCCAAATTTCACGATATTTCGACTTTTTTCGATTTTGAGTCCCTTTTTTGTCTTATTCCAATTATATAATAGTCTTAATGGATGGATCCATGCTAAAGACTACCGGAAGGACCATCGATAGATAAAGTTTAAGAAAAATCGCTGGAGCAGTTTTCGAAATACAGGCGTCCAAAAACGCTCCAAATCAGAAAATACTTGATTTTCAGCGTGCCATATTTTGCTTCCAGCTCATCGTATCCGTACGAATTGGGTATCATTCAGTGGTCCAATCACCGCTAGACCAAATGATACCTTAATTTGTTTAATCCGTTGATATCGGACGGAGAAATCGTGTTTTTACCCAAGACACCAATTTTTCACGATTTTTTCAAAATATCGCATATTATTTCGACTACTTCCGGTTTACGGATTGTTGTTGAAATTGCTTTAAACGGTGGTTTGACAATATTGCTTCATGTATCAGGAATTTGAGAAACGTTGATCCGGCCGTAAAACGAAACTTAAGCTCACAAAATGTGAAGAAAATTCGAAAAAAATCGAAAAATAAAGGGCGATAACTCGGAATGAAACTTATATTACTGGAACCAAATTGCCTTCAGGTATCCAAAAATGTAGGTCAAATTTGAAAATTTTGAAAAATAACAAAAATTGTCTCTCAAATAAAATTTTTCATTTTTCGATCGCAAGAAGTCAGCGATGAAGTTTCGAAATATCGAAATTTTCAACTGCTATCGTCCGAGAAAAGACTCAAGGTTTCCGAAAATGTCATTTGTATGAAAATAGGTACAGAATTGACGAATCTACGGCCGTTTTTTAATTTTTTGACAAAGCACGAAATTCGACCACTTCCGGTCTGCGCAGAAGTTTCAAAAATAGTTTATCAAGTAGCCAACACATGGTTTCCCTATAAAGAATTAGGTCCCAGATCGGTATCTGTTACAGGCGCTGAGAAATAGGCTCCCCCGAAAAATAAAATAATAATAATAAATAATAATAATTTTAGTAAAAACAATAGTCTTTCAGACGAAAGTCTGAAAGCCTAATAACTAGACCTTTTAGCAGTGCTGAATCGGCTTTCAGGGTCCTTTAGATCATTGCCATGCTTTTAAATTTACCTTTATACCCTAAACGACCGATAGGACTCGGGGTAACAGAAGTTTAAGAAGTGAAATAGAAGTAGTTTTCGAGATAAACGAGTTTGACAAGGCTCCAAAAAAAGAGGAAAATACTATATTTTCGGCATCTCATAATCTATTGCCTAACCATCGAATTTGTATCATTCTGATATCATATAAAAGTCCAAAAAGGAAAATACTAGATCTTCAGCGTCCCGTAATATTTGTCATTGAACACGCCATCTTGAGTCGGATCGCGTAAAATCTAATTTTGGAGTAAAAATACGGTTTTTGCAAATATAACATTACTTCCGGTGATAATGGAAATGTTGAATCAAATCATTGCAATCATAAATGGCATAAGGCATCACATGGTGAAAATTGTATGAAAATTGAATAATAATTGACACTTTTATAGACCAAAAAGCTTGAAAAGTGACTTGTAGAAAATCGTCTATTTCTCGGCAACCGTACAAGTTAGAAACTTTTTTGTGGTATCTGTATGATGGTATGGGTTCATGCTATTCGGTGATGGGATTCAAATATCATAATTTTAAAAATATTATAAACAAGACTCATTTGAATAAAATATTTGTTTTCTAGGTTAAAAATACAGTTTTTGCCAAAATGACGTCATTTTCGGTCACAGTGAAACTGTAAAATTGGCTTAACCTAGTCCAAATTGGCATTAGGCATCGAATGAAAAATAATTATTGAAAATCGGATAATAATTTACTATTTTACAGGCAAAAAAACGTGAAAAGTGATGCATGCAAAATTGCATATTTCTCGGCAACTGCTCATGTTACAAACTATTTTTCGCATACATTCCCTTCGTCTGGATTATGGCTACGAGTTTATGAAAGTTACGAATAAATAGTTCAAAATATAAAGACGTTAAATGGGTTGTAATAACTGAATTTTGCCCTTTTTTTTACATTTTATCCGAAATTGCCCGAAAATGAAATTGAAATTTAAGAATCCCAGCCAAACATTTTATGCGCCTTTACAGGGCGCATACTTTTTGTTATATCAGTTTTCGAAAAAAAAAATATTTGCTGTCAAAAAGTGGTACTTAACTCTCAAAATTGTAGTTTTTGTTAATTTTACGCCACTTCCGTTGCGTGCAGAAAAATGTCACCGTAACAAAAAATATTACAATTGACATTACGAATCATATGCACTTTGTTTTATACAAATCGAACAATAAATAATTAATCTAGGTACGAAAAACTAAATTAGCCAATGGCGACTAAAGAAAATTACTGAGACAAAATTCTTTCTCACTTATGCTCAAGTAGGGTTATACTTTAACTCTGTGTAAACTACCATCAAAAAATATTCATAAATAAAAAAGTTTTCTGTAAAAATGTAAAAAAAAATCAATATATCGGATATTTTTTCGACTACTTCCGGTTTTTCGATCATTGTCGGAATTGCTTTAAAAAGTTGATTAGATACTTAACTTCCTGTAGCAGAAATATCAGAAACATTCATTAGGTAATTTTTGAAAAAAAGATAAATAAAAGAGCATTTTCAATAATTTAATGATTTTTCAACTTTTTTCAAAGATTGAGGTCAATTTTGGACCGCCTATAATATTGCAACGCTTTTATTATTAAATGCACACGCTAGGCCACCGATAGGACTCTGAGTAAAAAATGTTTAAGAAAAATCGTAGGCGTCGTTTACGAGAAAAAGGCGCCTCAGAATGCTCCAAAACGGAAAATACTTAGTTTTCGGCGTACCATAATTTATTTCCTAAGAATCAAATTCGTGTTATTTAGATGTTATACGACCGTCTATTAATGGAACTATCCAAAGACACTTTAATTGTTTTGGTCCGCTAATATGTGACGGAGAATTCGAACTTTTGGCAAGAGCTCCAATTTTTTTTCATCTTTTTTACATTTTTCTTTGTTTTTTGAACTATTTCCGGTATACGAATCATTGTCGAGTAGTTTTCACATCCAGTTTTGGAGTTTGCATGGGAACAGGGCTCTCTAATGATATACGACACTATACGATCAAATAAAATACTTCTGAGAAATCCTATGTTCAAAAGTGTTAAAAATGTCAAAATGTCAAAATATTGAAAATTAAATTTCAATAACTGCATACATATTATACATCATTAGAATCGTAATTAGGTCAGCTTTTTAAATATATATCTTTTTTTTGAAAATCTCTTAAAATAAAAAAATAGTAGAGCATTTTCCCAAATTTCACGATTTTTCGACTTTTTTCGATTTTCAGTCCCTTTTTTGTCTTATTCCAATTATATAATAGTCTTAATGGATGGATCCATGCTAAAGACTACCGGAAGGACCATCGATAGATAAAGTTTAAGAAAAATCGCTGGAGCAGTTTTCGAAATACAGGCGTCCAAAAACGCTCCAAATCAGAAAATACTTGATTTTCAGCGTGCCATATTTTGCTTCCAGCTCATCGTATCCGTACGAATTGGGTATCATTCAGTGGTCCAATCACCGCTAGACCAAATGATACCTTAATTTGTTTAATCCGTTGATATCGGACGGAGAAATCGTGTTTTTACCCAAGACACCAATTTTTCACGTTTTTTTTCAAAATATCGCATATTATTTCGACTACTTCCGGTTTACGGATTGTTGTTGAAATTGCTTTAAACGGTGGTTTGACAATATTGCTTCATGTATCAGGAATTTGAGAAACGTTGATCCGGCCGTAAAACGAAACTTAAGCTCACAAAATGTGAAGAAAATTCGAAAAAAATCGAAAAATAAAGGGCGATAACTCGGAATGAAACTTATATTCCTGGAACCAGATTGCCTTCAGGTATCCAAAAATGTAGGTCAAATTCGAAAATTTTGAAAAACAACAAAAATTGTCTCTCAAATAAAATTTTTCATTTTTCGATCGCAAGAAGTCAGCGATGAAGTTTCGAAATATCGAAATTTTCAACTGCTATCGTCCGAGAAAAGGCTCAAGGTTTCCGAAAATGTCATTTGTATGAAAATAGGTACAGAATTGATGAATCTACGGCCGTTTTTTAATTTTTTGACAGAGCACGAAATTCGACCACTTCCGGTCTGCGCAGAAGTTTCAAAAATAGTTTATCAAGTAGCCAACACATGGTTTCCCTATAGAGAATTAGGTCCCAGATCGGTATCTGTTACAGGCGCTGAGAAATAGGCTCCCCCGAAAAATAAAATAATAATAATAAACTAGATCTGCTACTGTCCCATGCAGATATGAAAGCTTTCATATTCATCGTCACGTGTCATTGATTGTATCAAGTAACCTAAATAAAAAGATACGAAGAAAAAATTATTAAAATTGGTCAAAAACTCGCGAAGTTACAAGTCTAAATATAGTATGAAACATTGCACCCAGGCATAACAATAATCTGAAAACTAAAGGGAAATAACTGAAACTTGTATTACTGTAATGAGACGGATGAGAAAATGAAATGAAAATGGCGGGAAAAAAAATTAAAAATGGCAGGTTGGACAGGCGACCTTACTCCTTGTCACGTACAACCGGGCATTCGAAAACACGCTAGTTTACTCAATGACAGGCGCGCGTGCTTACCATTCAGCCACTCAACCCCCCTTTGAAATCAGACACGTGCAATATGTCATATAGGAAGAATAAGAAGTCGCTCACAACAAAATGGTAAATTAATGAGTTTAGGTCAAAAGGTTGAGCTACTGTTTTAGAGTACTTAATAGTTTTAAAGAGACACGTTAAGGGTTGTTCATAGTTAAATGAAAGTTTAATTTTAAATAAGACCAATAAAATTAGGATTTAATAATGCCAGACTAATATTTCCAATATGTTTGGTTATAAGTAGGAAATCGTGACGACTTCTTAAGCATGTTTTAAACAAAGGATCATGTTTGTTTAATCAAGAATGGCACTCTGCAATAAAAAAAACTGGCCAAAGCAAGATTTCTATGCAGAAATTAAATAATTGCTAGAACCAGAAAAATATTTATCCACTATAATAAATAAGCAACATAGAGAAAATGAAATGAAATTGAATGGGGTTTAACGTCCGACTGTTCTGCTCCTAAAATGGGCTAATGAAGACGGGCATATGCCATAATGTGTGCAATGAGGGAAATTTTACCCGGGCAGCGGCGGTTACGGCCTACGAGGTTGGACCGGCAACCATACTCCTTGTCACGTACAACCAAAAAATCGAAACAACGGCAGTTGACTCAATGACAGACGTTATGATACAGAGCGCACGTGCTAACCATTCAGCCACGCAACCTCCCTAAAATCGGCAAATTGCTGACCTACAGCGAGAAACATTTCAACCGGGCCAAATTTTCTATTGTAACAGTTTAATTTGCACGGTACCTTTAGTTATCAACCGAATATTACAAAACTTTTAAAAATAAGCTCCCCCCTGACCAGCTTAAGCGTTCGCAATAAACGTTTGCCACTTAAAATCGGGAAATTGCTGACTTTAAAGTGAGAAACATTACAACCGGGCGAAATTTTCTGTTTTATGACTTTTACAGTACCTTTGATTACCAACCGATTATTTTCTGTTTTATCACTTTTACAGTACCTTTGATTACCAACCGATTATTACAAAACTTTAAAAATAAAAGAGAAAGAGAGAAATGCGGCCTAATGTCCATTCGACACAAACTAGGTCATTTCGGGACTAACATATGTTTTTTAATTTTATTTAAAAACTCCCCCTGCGCTTACAGGTCTTTAGCCGTTGGGAGGAAACCGAAGAACACGGAGAAAACCCACAAGGTTGGACATCATACTTCATGTCACGTGCAACCTGGAGATCGAAACGACGCCCGTTGACTCAATGACAGACGTTACGATACAGTGCGCACATGCTAACCATTCAGCCATTCAGCCTCCCTGAATTCAGAAAATTGCTGACTTATAGCAAGAAACATTTCAACCGGGCGAAATTTTCTGTTTTAACAGTTTAATGTGCACGGTACTTTAATTACCAACCGATTATTACAAAACTTTTGAAAATAAGCTCCAACTGACCAGCTTAATCGTATGCAATAAACGTTTTCGCCTGAATTGAAAGTTCTGCACGGAGAAAGTTCATCTCGATTTCCCGGCGTGGTTCCCCTTGTCAGTGAGGCAGAACGGAGGGCCTGACAAGCACAGCTGTCTAGTCATTCGGATGGGACGAAAAACCAAGGTCCCGTGTACACATTGGAGTGCACGTAAAATATCCCTAAGCAGTTGGAATTCGATACTGTTGAATAAGCTCTATACGATGACTAAATGTGTAGATTGTAGTCACCCACACTGCATGTTTCGCTTAACAATGAAAGGGTGCCGTTTTCAATGTTCGATCCTTTTGTTCTTCTACTCCTGATATGTTGGACTGTTGATCGATGGTTTCATATAAAAGACTACCAATAAGACTCTTTGTACAAGAAGTTCCCAAAAAATATTATGTTGACTTTACGAGAAAGACCTCTAAACATGCTCCAAATTGTAAAAATACGACTTTTTGGGTTTTCAATCTCTTTTTTTCGGCTATCCCTGATATTTAGAAAAAATAATACAATGATTTCACACAACAGGCTAGCTATTAGACTCTCTATTGACAAAAGTTTCACCGCCCTCCCTTCATTATAACCGAAGTTATCGTGCCCTAAAGAATCAACAAATTAGCTTGTTTATCTCTGCTTACCCTAAGCAGAAAATGCTCATCTTTGAACTCAATCATAACATTGACCTAGTGAACGTCTACACCAAGTTTGAACATTCTAGCTTAATTAGAAGGAGAGTAATTGTGTTCCAAAGTCCCGACCCTTCAAATTGCTTCTATTTTTCATTTTCAATTCAAAATGGTGACCATCACGTGACCGAAATCAAAATTCTATTCGCGACATTTTTTAGGCCTTCCTACAAGGATTCAGAAAATATAACTCCCGAGTCTGTAAGTAAAATAGCAAAAAAGCCTTATTGATTTTTCACTTTTAAATATGGCGGCACTTCCGGTTCGATCGACAAACTCCATATTTTGTGTACAAATCAGTAATTACTTATCTAGTTTCCAAAAAAAAAATCAGGTCATTCTGACCTATATTTCGATGATTTTTTTGAAAATTTTGATCCTTAATTTCGTCAAGGGGAGATAATTTAGAAAATTTCTAATTATATTTTTGAAGTCACATCGGTAGGATCTACTTAGATACTAAATTTCATGAAAATCGTACAACTATTAAAGAAGTTGTCAAATTGGTCTAATCTTCCGGTTCGAAATCACAGCGACGAATTTTCGAAATTCGAAAATGTGAAACTGCAGATGAAAATGTTTTTTTTAAAGGTATTCAAAGAAAAAAGAATTAGTAAAATCGGTCAAAAAATAACAAAGTTACGACTATGCATTGTCATTTTTTTCGTTCGTAAAATTCGGTGATTTCGGATTCGTAAAACGTTTCGAAAATATATTTAATCAAGGTTCGCACCCCATTTTTGGGGGGGTAGGTCAAAATTTCAGAAAGATCCTATGGATAGATTCTGAGAAATCCGATTTGCAGAAAACACACAAAAAAAAAAATAATAATAATAATAACTTTAACAGAAACAATAAGCTTTCATATGTAATATGAAAGCTTAATAATAACTAGACCTGCATGCAGGAATGACGGGTTTCACTGGTGCCACGTCACTTTCGGTGCCACGTTACCCTTAAACATATGTCACTTCCGATACCAATGAAACCATCAATCAGGTTTCCACATAAGCATTGTAAACATCAAATAAAATGAACGAAGAATCAACCAAATCCAGCAATATCAATTCATTTTATATATATGTTACTTGTAAGTGATCCTGGCAAAATTTCATTACTTCCGGTGATAACGAAAATGTTCAATTAGTTTTATGAAATCAGAAATGGCATAAGGCAGCATAATGGCGAAAATTGTATGTAAATCGAATGAGAATTGCCACTTTTATAGACCAAAAACCTTGAAAAGTGACTTGTAGAAAATCGTCTATTTCTCGGCAACCGTACACGATAAAAACTAGCTTTTGGTATCTATATGATCGTATGGGTTCAATCCATTTGTTGATTGAAATCAAATATCATAATTTGAAATATATTACAAATCAGACTCATTTGAAAAAAATGTCTGTTTTGAAGGCTAAAAATACAGTTTTTGCCAAAATGACATTACTTCCGGTGATACTGAAAATGTTAAATTAGTTCTATGAAATCATAAATGACAGAAGATATCATATAGTGAAAATTTTATGAAAATCGAATAATAACTGACACTTTTATAGACCAAAAACCTTGAAAAGTGACTTAAGGAAAATCGCCCATTTCTCTGCAACCGTACAAGTTAGAAACCATTTTGTGGTATCTGTATGATCGTATGGGTTCAATCTATTTGATCAATAGAATCAAATATCACAATTTGAAAAAAATAACAAATACGACTCATTTGAATAAAATATTGTTTTTTGAAGGCTAAAATTTAAGTTTGAGCAAATGACGTCATTTCCGGTGGCAGCGCAAGGGGTAAAATGGTTTGACATAGTCCACTATGGCATTAGGCATCCAATGTTGAAAGAAAATTGAATAATAATTGATTCTTTTACAGCCAAAATTACGTGAAAAGTGACTCATGCAAAATTGCCTATTTCTCGGCAACTGCTTATATTACAAACTAATTTTCACATACATTCTCTTCGTATGGATTATAGCTACAAGTTTATAAAAGTTACGTAAAAATATTTTAAAATCTGAAAAGCCTGAATGAGTTGTAAATAGGTCAATTTTACGCCTTTTTTCACCTCTTAATCCAATTTGCTAGAAAATGAAAAAGAAATTAAAAAAACTGCTTCCGACATTTTTTGCGCCTTTGAAGGACACACTCTTTGAGTCATATAATTTTTCAAAAAAATAATATTTGTTTTCAAAAAATGTACCTAACTGTCAAAATTGTAGTTTTTGGTAAAATTATGCCACTTCCGGTGCCGACAGATAACACTTTTGGTAATAAAAAAAATGACAATTGAGACAACGAAGCATATGAACTTTGTTTTATACAAATCGAACAATAAAAAATTAATCTAGGACTGAAAAACTGAATTAGCCAATGGAGGCCAAGGAAAATTACTGAGACAAATTTTTTTAACATTTTTGCGCAAGTCAGATGACTCTTTAATTCTGTGCACAACACGACTAAAAAATATTCATAAATAAAAAAGTTTTTTGTAAAATTTTAAATTTCCGAAATTTGGCGCCTAATATCTTCGAAAATTTGCCGAAAATCAAAAATCGAAAGTAGCGCAGCTATGTGCCCTGTCTCCAGCTATGCCAAAATGTATCGAAAGTTAAAATCCCATGATTATTGTTAAAATTACCGCAATATTTGTAAAAACGATAACTTCGGTGATTTCGGACATTTCGCATTGTCGCAGAACGTTCAAAATAGCTTTATCCTCTAAGTCACACCCACTTTCCCAGTAAAACCGAAGAAATCGTAACGATGCGACACGTAGTTGCTGAGATCTACTCAAAACAAAAGAAGAACTAGACCTGCATGCAGGAATGACGGGTTTCACTGGTGCCACGTCACTTTCGGTGCCACGTTACCCTTAAACATATGTCACTTCCGATACCAATGAAACCATCAAACAGGTTTCCACATAAGCATTGTAAACATCAAATAAAATGGACGAAGAATCAACCAAATCCAGCAATATCAATTCATTTTATATATATGTTACTTGTAAGTGATCCTGGCAAAATTTCATTACTTCCGGTGATAATGAAAATGTTCAATTAGTTTTATGAAATCAGAAATGGCATAAGGCAGCATAATGGCGAAAATTGTATGTAAATCGAATGAGAATTGCCACTTTTATAGACCAAAAACCTTGAAAAGTGACTTGTAGAAAATCGTATATTTCTCGGCAATCGTACACGATAAAAACTATCTTTTGGTATCTATATGATTGTATGGGTTCAATCCATTTGTTGATTGGAATCAAATATCATAATTTGAAATATATTACAAATCAGACTCATTTGAAAAAAATGTCTGTTTTGAAGGCTAAAAATACAGTTTTTGCCAAAATGACATTACTTCCGGTGATACTGAAAATGTTAAATTAGTTCTATGAAATCATAAATGAAACAAGATATCATATGGTGAAAATTTTATGAAAATCGAATAATAACTGACACTTTTATAGACCAAAAACCTTGAAAAGTGACGTAAGGAAAATCGCCCATTTCTCTGCAACCGTACAAGTTAGAAACCATTTTGTGGTATCTGTATGATCGTATGGGTTCAATCTATTTGATCAATAGAATCAAATATCACAATTTGAAAAAAATAACAAATACGACTCATTTGAATAAAATATTGTTTTTTGAAGGCTAAAATTTAAGTTTTGAGCAAATGACGTCATTTCCGGTGGCAGCGCAAGGGGTAAAATGGTTTGACATTGTCCACTATGGCATTAGGCATCCAATGGCGAAAGAAAATTGAAAATCGAATAATAATTGATTCTTTTACAGCCAAAATTACGTGAAAAGTGACTCATGCAAAATTGCCTATTTCTCGGCAACTGCTTATATTACAAACTAATTTTCACATACATTCTCTTCGTATGGATTATAGCTACAAGTTTATAAAAGTTACGTAAAAATATTTTAAAATCTGAAAAGCCTGAATGAGTTGTAAATAGGTCAATTTTACGCCTTTTTTCACCTCTTAATCCAATTTGCTAGAAAATGAAAAAGAAATTAAAAAAACTGCTTCCGACATTTTTTGCGCCTTTAAAGGACACACTCTTTGAGTCATACAATTTTTCAAAAAAATAATATTTGTTTTCAAAAAATGTACCTAACTGTCAAAATTGTAGTTTTTGGTAAAATTATGCCACTTCCGGTGCCGACAGATAACACTTTTGGTAATAAAAAAAATGACAATTGAGACAACGAAGCATATGAACTTTGTTTTATACAAATCGAACAATAAAAAATTAATCTAGGACTGAAAAACTGAATTAGCCAATGGAGGCCAAGGAAAATTACTGAGACAAAATTTTTTAACATTTTTGCGCAAGTCAGATGACTCTTTAATTCTGTGCACAACACGACTAAAAAATATTCATAAATAAAAAAGTTTTTTGTAAAAATTTAAATTTCCGAAATTTGGCGCCTAATATCTTCGAAGATTTGCCGAAAATCAAAAATCGAAAGTAGCGCAGCTATGTGCCCTGTCTCCAGCTATGCCAAAATGTATCGAAAGTTAAAATCCCATGATTATTGTTAAAATTACCGCAATATTTGTAAAAACGATAACTTCGGTGATTTCGGACATTTCGCATTGTCGCAGAACGTTCAAAATAGCTTTATCCTCTAAGTCACACCCACTTTCCCAGTAAAACCGAAGAAATCGTAACGATGCGATACGTAGTTGCTGAGATCTACTCAAAACAAAAGAAGAATAATAATAATAATAATAACTAGACCTGCAAGCAGCACTGAACCGGCTTTCAGGAATCATACAGGAAGTTTATTATACCATAGCCGATCCATTGAGCTACCAAACTATACTTTAGTTGTTTTGCTTCAGTGACACCCTCTATCATATCTAAAAGTAATATTTGCTGGCTAAAAGACCGGTCAAAATTGTAAATTATGGCAAAAGTATGTCACTTCCGGTGCCGAAAGAAATTTTTATAGATGAAAAATAAGTCGAAAATTCGCAACATACAAAATACAAACTTTTTTTTATAAATATCGGACAATAAATAATTAACCTATAACCCATAAACTGAAATTAAAAAGGTAAAAAACTGAAAAGTGACCCTCGGAAAATTGGTTATTATTCGACAAGGGAACATGCTAGAAGATTTTTCTTGATATCAATATGATGGTATTGATTCAGTCTTACTGCCCATTAGAGTCAGACGTTATAAAGTTAAACGAATAATAAATATAAATCCCTTCAAAAAAATGTTTGTTTTAAAGGCTAAAAATACGTTTTTTGCAAAAATTACATTACTTCCGGTGATATTGAAAATTTTAACTTGGTTCATAGAAGTAATAAATAGCATAAGGCATGAAATGGTAAATAAATTGTAAAAATCGAATAATAATTGACAGTTTTACAGACCAAAAACCTTGAAAAGTGACTTATAGAAGATCGCCTATTTCTCTGTAACCGTACAAGTTAGAAACCATTTTGTGGTATCTGTATGGTCGTATGGCTTCATTTTATTCGTTGATGGGAATCAAATATCATAATTTTAAAAATATTATAAGGCAGACTCATTTGAATAAAATATTTATTTTTTAGGTTAAAAATACAGTTTTTGCCCAAATGACGTCATTTCCGGTCACAGTGAAAATGTAAAATTGGCTTGACCTAGTCCAAATTGGCATTAGGCATCAAATGGAAAAAAAATATTGCAAATCGAATAATAATTAACTCTTTTATAGGCAAAATAACGTGAAAAGTGATGCATGCAAAATTGCATATTTCTCGGCAACTGCTCATATTACAAACTAATTTTCGCATACATTCTCTTCGTCTGGATTATTGCTACGAGTTTATGAAAATTACAAATAAATATTTCAAAATATGAAGACGCTGAATGAATTGTAAATAACTGAATTTTACACTTTATTTTACATTTTATTCGAAATTGCCCGAAAATGAAGTTGAAATTAAAAAATATGAGCTAAGGTTTTTGTGCACCTTTGCAGGGTGCATCCTTTTAGTCATATCAGTTTTGAAAAAAAATAATATTTGCTTTCAAAAAGTGGTACCGAACTGTCAAAATTGTAGTTTTTGTTAATATTACGTCACTTCCGTTGCCGACAGAAAAATTTCACCGTAACAAAAAAAATTACAATTGGGACCATGGTGCATATGAACTTTGTTTTATACAAATCGAACAATAAATAATTTTTCTGGGTACGAAAAACTAAATTAGCCGATGGTGGCTAACGCAAATTACCGAGACAATTTTTTTTCTCATTTCTGCTCAAGTACGATGATATTTTAACCCTGTGTAAAATATCATCAAAAAATATTCATAAATAAAAAAGGTTTTCGTAAAAAAATTAATTTTTTTCGAAATATCGGACATTTTTTCGACTACTTCCGGTTTTACGATCGTTGTTGTGATAGCTTTACGAAGTCCTTTGGATACTTAACTGTACGTACCAGAAGTGTCAGAAACATCCATTGAGTAGTTTTGGAAAAAAAGATAAATTAAAGAGCGTTTCAAAAAATTTAACGATTTTTCAATTTTTTTTCAAAGTTTGAGGCCATTTTTCGACCACTTATATTATTTCAATGCTTTTCATTTTGGATTCCCTATATAGACAACTGACAGGACTTTGAGTAAGAAACGTTTAAGAAAAATCGTAGGCGTCGTTTTCGAGAAAAGGGCGTCTCAGAATGTTAAAAAATTGGAAAATACTAGATTTTTGGCATACAATAATTTATTTCCTTACATTCGAAATCGTATTATTTAGATACCATATGATGGTCCATTAATAGGGCTATCCAGCGACACTTTAGTTCTTTTGGTCCGCTATTACCTAAGGGAGTAATCAAGTTTTTCGCAAGTGCGACAATGTTTTTACTCTTTTTTTTCATTTTTTGAATACTTCCGGTATGGTTATTATTGTCGGAATAGTTCTAATAGCCGGTTTGGGCACTAAAATAGCCACAGGGCTCTGTAATGATATATTACATTATCTGATCAGATAAAATGCCCCTGAGAAATCCTATGTTCAAAAGTGCCAAAAATGCAAAAAAATTAAAATATAGAAAATTAAATTTTAATAATTACATACATATTATACATTGTTAGAATCGTAATTAGGTCAGCTATCTGAATATACAACCTTTTTTTAAAAATCTCTTAAAATAAAAAAATAGTAGAGCATTTTCCAAAATTTCACGATTTTTCGACTTTTTTCGATTTTCAGTCCCTTTTTTATCCTATTCCAGACATTTCAAAGTCCTATTGGATGGCTTCATGTCAAATACCTCCCAAAGGACTCTCGATAGAAAAAATTTAAAAAATATTGCAGGTTAAGTTTTCGAGATACAGGCGTCCAAAAACGCTCCAAATCAGAAAATACTTGATTTTCAGCGTGCCATATTTTGCTGTCTGTTCATAGTATCCGTATGAATGGGGTATCATATGATAGTCCAACAATCGTGCCATCAAACGGTACCTTCATTCGTTTAATCCATTGATATCGGACAGAGAAATAGCGTTTTCCCCCAAAATATCCATTTTTTGCATTTTTTTCAAAATATTGAACATTATTTCGACCACTTCCGGTTTGAAGATCCGTGTCGAAATTGCTTTATCAGTTGGTATTGGACTATAACTTCATGTTCCAGAAGTTTCATAAACGTCAATTCTACCATAAAACGAAACCCGAGCTCGCAAAATGGGAAGAAAATTCGAAAAAAAATCGGAAAATAAAGGGCGATAACTCTGAATGAAACTTATATTACTGGAATCGGATGGACTTCAGGTATCCAAAAATGTAGGTCAAATTTGAAAATTTTGAAAAATAACAAAAATTGTCTCGTAAACAACATGTTTTCAATTTTCGAACGATAAAAGTCATAGACGAATGTTCGAAATTGAAAAATGTGAGATAGCCATTGTCTCAGAAAAGATTCAGGGATTCCAAAAATGTAATTTGTTTGAAAATGGATAAAGAATTGACGAAACTATGGCCGATTTTCAATTTTTAGAGAAAGTACAAAGTTCGGTCACTTCCGGTATGCGCAGAAATTTCAAAAATATTTTATCAAGTAGCCACCACATGGTTTCCCGATAGAAAAGCTAATTCCAGATCGATATCTGTTTTCGATCATGGAGATCTAGGCCCTCGCGGTAAATAATAATAATAATAATAACTAGACCTGCAAGCAGCACTGAACCGGCTTTCAGGAATCATACAGGAAGTTTCTTATACCATAGCCGATCCATTGAGCTACCAAACTATACTTTAGTTGTTTTGACACCCTCTATCATATGTAAAAGTAATATTTGCTGGCGAAAAGACCGGTCAAAATTGTAAATTATGGCAAAATTACGTCACTTCCGGTACCGAAAGATATTTTTATAGGTGAAAAATAAGTCGAAAATTCGCAACACACAAAATACAAACTTTGTTTTATACATATTGGGCAATAAATAATTACCCTATAACCCATAAACTGAAATTAAGAAGGTAAAAAACTTAAAAGTGACCCTGGGAAAATTGGCTATTATTCGACAAGGGAACATGCTAGAAGGCTTTTTTTGATATCAATATGATGGTATTGATTCAATCTTACTGCCCATTAGAGTCAGACGTTATCAAGTTAAACGAATAATAAATATAAATCCCTTCAAAAAAATGTTTGTTTTGAAGGCTAAAAATACGTTTTTTGCAAAAATTACTATACTTCCGGTGATATTGAAAATGTTAACTTAGTTCATAGAAGCCATAAATGGCATAAGGCATCTAATGGTAAAAAAATTATAAAAATCAAATAATAATTGAGACTTTTATAGACCAAAAACCTTGAAAAGTGACTTATAGAAGATCGCCTATTTCTCTGTAACCATACAAGTTAGCAACCATTTTGTGGTATCTGTATGGTCGTATGGCTTCATTCTATTCGTTGATGGGGATCAAATATCATAATTTTAAAAATATTATAAGGCACACTCATTTGAATAAAATATTTTTTTTTTGGTTAAAAATACAGTTTTTGCCCAAATGACGTCATTTCCGGTCACAGTGAAAATGTAAAATTGACTTGACCTAGTCCAAATTGGCAATAGGCATCAAATGGAAAAAAAATATTGCAAATCGAATGATAATTCACTCTTTTATAGGCAAAATAACGTGAAAAGTGATGCATGCAAAATTGCATATTTCTCGGCAACTGCTCATATTACAAACTAATTTTCGCATACATTCTCTTCGTCTGGATTATTGCTACGAGTTTATGAAAATTACAAATAAATATTTCAAAATATGAAGACGCTGAATGAATTGTAAATAACTGAATTTTACACTTTATTTTACATTTTATTCGAAATTGCCCGAAAATGAAATTGAAATTAAAAAATCTGAGCTAAGGATTTTGTGCATCTTTGCAGGGTGCATCCTTTTAGTTATATCAGTTTTGAAAAAAAAATATTTGCTTTCAAAAAGTGGTACCGAACTGTCAAAATTGTAGTTTTTGTTAATATTACGTCACTTTCGTTGCCGACAGAAAAATTTTACCGTAACAAAAAAAATTACAATTGGGACCACGGAGCATATGAACTTTGTTTTATACAAATCGAACAATAAATAATTTTTCTGGGTACGAAAAACTAAATTAGCCGATGGCGGCTAACGCAAATTACCCTGACAATTTTTTTTCCTCATTTCTGCTCAAGTACGATGATATTTTAACCCTGTGTAAAATACCATCAAAATATATTCATAAATAAAAAAGCTATTCGTAAAAAAAATATTTTTTTTCAAAATATCGGACATTTGTTCGACTACTTCCGGTTTTACGATCATTGTCGCGATAGCTTTACGAAGTTCTTTCGATACTTAACTTTCTGTACCAGAAGTGTCAGAAACATCCATTGAGTAGTTTTGGAAAAAAAGATAAATTAAAGAGCGTTTACAAAAATTTAATGATTTTTCAATTTTTTTCAAAGTTTGATGCCATTTTTGGACCACCTATATTATTTCAATGCTTTTCATTTTGGATTCACTATATAGACAGCCGATAGGACTTTGAGTAAGAAAAGTTTAAGAAAAATCTGCGGCGTCGTTTTCGAGAAAAGGGCGTCTCAGAATGTTAAAAAATCGGAAAATATTAGATTTTTGGCATACAATAATTTATTTCCCTACCATCGAAATCGTATTATTTAGATACCATATGATGGTCCATTAATAGGGCTTTCCAACGACCCTTTAGTTCTTTTGGTCCGCTATTACCTAAGGGAGAAATCAAGTTTTTCGCAAGTGCGACAATGTTTTTAACCTTTTTTTTTCATTTTTTGAATACTTCCGGTATGGTTATTATTTTCGGAATAGTTTTAATAGCCGGTTTGGGCACTAAAATAGCCACAGGGCTCTGTAATGATATATTGCATTATCTGATCAGATAAAATGCCCCTGAGAAATCCTATGTTGAAAAGTGCCAAAAATGCAAAACATTTAAAATATCGAAAATTAAATTTCAATAACTACATACATATTATACATCGTTAGAATCGTAATTAGGTCAGCTATCTGAATATACAATCTTTTTTTGAAAATCTCTCAAAATAAAAAAATAGTAGAGCATTTTCCAAAATTTCACGATTTTTCGACTTTTTTCGATTTTCAGTCCGTTATTTCACCTATTCCAGATATTTCAAAGTCGTAATGGAATGTTTCGTACACAAGACTACCACAAGGTATCTTCATACAGAAAGTTTCATAAAAATCGCTGGAGTAGTTTTCGAGATACAGGCGTCCGAAAATGCTAAAAATCAGAAAATACTTGATTTTTAGCGTGCCATATTTTGCTGCCTGTTCATAGTATCCGTATGAATTTGTTATCATACGATAGTACAATCATAGTGCAGTCCAGTGGTACCCTAATTTCTTTAATCCATTTATATCGGGCGGAGAAATCGCGTTTTCCCCCAAAATATCCATTTTTTTCATTTTTTTCAAAATATTGCACATTATTTCCACCACTTCCGGTTTAAGGATTTTTGTCGAAATTGCTTTATTCGTTGGTATTGGACTATAACTTCATGTTCCAGAAGTTTCAGAAACGTCAATTCTGCCATAAAACGAAACCCGAGCTCACAAAATGGGAAGAAAATTCGAAAAAAATCGAAAAATAAAGGGCGATAACTCTGAATGAAACTTATATTGCTGGAATCGCATGAACTTCAGGTATCCAAAAATGTAGGTCAAATTTGAAAATTTTGAAAAATAACAAAAATTGTCTCGTAAACAACATGTTTTCAATTTTCGAACGCTAAAAGTCATAGACGAATGTTCGAAATCGAAAAATGTGAGATAGCCACTGTCTAAGAAAAGATTCAGGAATTCCAAAAAGGTAATTTGTTTGAAAATGGATAAAGAATTGACAAAACTATGGCCAATTTTCAATTTTTAGACAAAATACAAAGTTCGGTCACTTCCGGTATGCGCAGAAATTTCAAAAATATTTTATCAAGTAGCCACCACATGGTTTCCCGATAGAAATTCTAATTCCAGATCGATATCAGTTTTCGATCATAGAGATCTACGCTCCCGCGGTAAATAATAATAATAATAATAATAACTAGACCTGCATGCAGGAATGACGGGTTTCACTGGTGCCATGTTACCTTTGAACTTGAACTTGTGTCACTTTCGGTGCCACGTTACCCTTGAACATATGTCACTTCCGGTATCAATGAAACCAATATACAGGTTTCCACATAAGCATTGCACACATCAAATAAAATGGAAACAGAAACAAACAAATCCAGCAATATCATTTCATTTTATACATTTGTTACATGTAATTGATCCTGACAAAATTACAGTACTTCCGGTGATAATGTAAATGTTCCATTAGTTTTATGAAATCAGAAATGGCATAAGGCATCTCATGGTGAAAATTTTATGTAAATCGAATAATAATTGCCACTTTTATAGACCAAAAACCTTGAAAAGTGACGTGTAGAAAATCGTCTATTTCTCGGCAACCGTACAAGTTAGAAACCATTTTTTGGTATTAATATGACCGTATGGGTTTAATCTATTTGTTGATTGGAATCAAATATCATAATTGTATAAACATTACATATCAGACTCATTTGAATAAAATATCTGTTTTGAAGGCTTAAAATACAGTTTTTGCCAAAATGACGTGACTTCCGGTGATAATGAAAACGTTAAATTAGTTTTATAACATCGTCTATGACATTAGGCTTCAAAGGGTGAAAATTTTATGAAAATCGAATAATAATTGACACTTTTATGGGCCAAAAACCTTCAAAAGTGACTTTTAGAAAATCGCCTATATCTCGGCAACCGAACAAGTTAGAAACAATCTTATGATATCTTTTTGACCGTATGAGTTTTGTTAATATGTGAATTTAAACCAAAAGTTGATTTTATTATTATATGTGACATAATTCTTGGTTGAAAAAAATATCGATTTCAAAAGTTAAAAATTGAGTTTTTGACTAAATGACGTCACTTCCGGTGTCAATTTTAAATAGTAATCAACATGATATAACGCACACTTGCTTTTTGAATCAAATGATGTCACTTTTGTGAATATCCATTAATAATTGACTATTTTACAGGCAAAATTGCGAAAACAGTGACTTATGCAAAACTACCCTTTTCTCGGCAACTGCTTATATTACAAACTAATTTTTACATACATTCTCTTCGTATGGATTATAGCTACAAGTTTATAAAAGTTATGTAAAAATATTTTAAAATTTGAAAAGCCTGAATGGGTTGTAAATAGGTCAATTTTACGCCTTTTTTCACCCCTTAATCCAATTTGCTAGAAAATGAAATAGAAATTAAAAAAACTGCTTCCGCCATTTTTTGCGCCTTGAAAGGACACACTCTTTGAGTCATATAATTTTTCAAAAAAATAATATTTGTTTTTGAAGATCGTAAAAAACTGTCAAAATTGTAGTTTTTGGTAAAATTATGCCACTTCCGGTGCCGACAGATAACACTTTCGGTAATAAAAAAAATGACAATTGAGACAACGAAGCATATGAACTTTGTTTTATACAAATCGAACAATAAAAAATTAATCTAGGACTGAAAAACTGAATTAGCCAATGGCGGCCAAGGAAAATTACTGAGACAAAAAATTTCAACATTTTTGCGCTAGTCAGATGACTCTTTAATTCTGTGCACAATACGACTAAAAAATATTCATAAATAAAAAAGTTTTTTGTAAAATTTTAAATTTTCGAAATTTGGCGCCTAATATCTTCGATGATTTGCCGAAAATCAAAAATCGAAAGTAGCGTAGCTATGTGCCCTGTCTCAGGCTATGCCAAAATGTATCGAAAGTTAAAATCCAATGATTATTGTTAAAATTACTGCAATATTTTCAAAAACGATAACTTCGGTGATTTCGGACATTTCGCATTGTCGCAGAACGTTCAAAATAGCTTTATCCTCTAAGTCACACCCACTTTCCCAGTAAAACCGAAGAAATCGTAACGATGCTACACATAGTTGCTGAGATCTATTCAAATTGGAATCTGAATAATAATAATAATAATAATAATAATAATAATAATAATAAGAATAATAATTTTAACAAAAACAATAGTGTTTCACACAAGCTACGCAGTGTGAAACCCTAATAATTTTAGTAATCTCAATAGGCTTTCAGACGAAAGTCTGAAAGCCTAATAATAACTAGATCTGCTACTGTCCCATGCAGATATGAAAGCTTTCATATTCATCGTCACGTGTAATCGATTATATCAAGTATCTCAGATAAAAGGATAAGAATAACAAACTATCAAAATTGGTCAAAAACTCGCGAAATCTAAATATAGTATGAAACATTGAGTAATCTGAAAACTAAAGGGAAATAACTGATACTTGTGTTGCTGTAATCGGGATGACTTCCGATTTCAAAACTTTCAGAAAAATGAAATGAAAATGGTAAGAAAACATCGAAAAATTAAATGAGATAACTTTGAACAAAATTAAAACTTTTTGAATCAGGTTGAACTCAACTGTTTGAATATGTACGTTACATATGTAGATTTGGAAAATTATAAAGACATAATATCAAAATCGGTCAAAAATTCACAAAGTTACAAATTTAAATGTAGTGAGAAACATTGCACCCGGGCAAAAAAATAATCTTTAAACTAAAGGGAAATAACTGAAACTTGTATAGCTGTAATCGGGCTTCCAAGATATGTTATATAATTATGGTTTCCAATATGTTTGGTTATAAGTAGGAAATCGTGACGACTTCTTAAGCATGTTTTAAACAAAGGGTCATAGACTGCAATATACAAGAATGGCACTCTGCAATAAAAAAAACTGGCCAGAGATTTCTATGCAGAAATTAAATAATTGCTAGAACCAGAAAAATATTTATCCACTATAATAAATAAGCAACATAGAGAAAATGAAATGAAATTGAATGGGGTTTAACGTCCTACTGTTCTGCTCCTACAATGGGCTAATGAAGACGGGCATACGCCATAAAGTGTGCAATGAGGGAAATTTTACCCGGGCAGCGGCGTTACGGCCTACGAGGTTGGTAAGGCGACCATACTCCTTGTCACGTACAACCAAGAAATCGAAACAAGGCCAGTTGACTCAATGACAGACGTTATGATACAGAGCGCACGTGCTAACCATTCAGCCACGCAACCTCCCTAAAATCGCCAAATTGCTGACCTACAGCGAGAAACATTTCAACCGGGCCAAATTTTCTATTTTAACAGTTTAATTTGCACGGTACCTTTAGTTGTCAACCGAATATTACAAAACTTTTAAAAATAAGCCCCCCCCTGACCAGCTTAATCGTTCGCAATAAACGTTTGCCCCTTAAAATCGACAAATTGCTGACTTTAAAGTGAGAAACATTACAACCGGGCCAAATTTTCTGTTTTATCACTTTAACAGTACCTTTGATTACCAACCGATTATTACAAAACTTTAAAAAGAGAAAGAGGGAAATGCGACCTAACGTCCATTCGACACAAACTAGGTCATTTCGGGACTAACATATGTTTTTTAATTTTATTTAAAAACTCCCCTGGTCTTTAGCCGTTGGGAGGAAACCGAAGAACACGGAGAAAACCCACGAGGCTGGACATCATACACCATGTCACGTGCAACCTGGAGATCGAAACGACGCCCGTTGACTCAATGACAAACGTTACTATACAGCGAGCACATGCTAACCATTCAGCCATCCAGCCTCCCTGAATTCGGAAAATTCCTGACTTATAGCAAGAAACATTTCAACCGGGCGAAATTTTCTGTTTTAACAGTTTAATGTGCACGGTACCTTTAGTTATCAACCGAATATTACAAAACTTTTAAAAATAAGCTCCCCCTGACCAGCTTAAGCGTTCGCAATAAACGTTTGCCTCTTAAAATCGGCAAATTGCTGACTTTAAAGTGAGAAACATTACAACCGGGCGAAATTTTCTGTTTTATCACTTTAACAGTACCTTTGATTACCAACCGATTATTACAAAACTTTAAAAATAAAAGAGAAAAAGAGAAATGCGGCCTAACGTCCATTCGACACAAACTAGGTCATTTCGGGACTAACATATGGTTTTAAATTTTATTTAACCCCCCCCCCCCCTTGCGCGTACTGGTCTTTAGCCGTTGTGAGGAAACCGAAGAACACGGAGAAAACCCACGAGGTTGGACATCATACACCATGTCACGTGCAACCTCGAGATCGAAACGACGCCCGTTGACTCAATGACAGACGTTACGATACAGTGCGCACATGCTAACCATTCAGCCTCCCTGAATTCAGAAAATTGCTGACTTATAGCAAGAAACATTTCAACCGGGCGAAATTTTCTGTTTTAACAGTTTAATGTGCACGGTACTTTAATTACCAACCGATTATTACAAAACTTTTGAAAATAAGCTCCAACTGACCAGCTTAATCGTATGCAATAAACGTTTTCGCCTGAATTGAAAGTTCTGCACGGAGAAAGTTCATCTCGATTTCCCGGCGTGGTTCCCCTTGTCAGTGAGGCAGAACGGAGGGCCTGACAAGCACAGCTGTCTAGTCATTCGGATGGGACGAAAAACCAAGGTCCCGTGACCACATTGGAGTGCACGTAAAATATCCCTAAGCAGTTGGAATTCGATACTGTTAAATAAGCTCTATACGATGACTAAATGTGTAGATTGTAGTCACCCACACTGCATGTTTCGCTTAACAATGAAAGGGTGCCGTTTTCAATGTTCGATCCTTTTGTTCTTCTACTCCTGATATGTTGGACTGTTGATCGATGGTTTCATATAAAAGACTACCAATAAGACTCTTTGTAGAAGAAGTTCCCAAAAAATATTATGTTGACTTTACGAGAAAGACCTCTAAACATGCTCCAAATTGTAAAAATACGACTTTTTGGATTTTCAATCTCTTTTTTTCGGCTATCCCTGATATTTAGAAAAAATAATACAATGATTTCACACAACAGGCTAGCTATTAGACTCTCTATTGACAAAAGTTTCACCGCCCTCCCTTCATTATAACCGAAGTTATCGTGCCCTAAAGAATCAACAAATTAGCATGCTAATCTCTGCTTACCCTAAGCAGAAAATGCTCATCTTTAAACTCAATCATAACATTGACCTAGTGAACGTCTACACCAAGTTTGAACATTCTAGCTTAATTAGAAGGAGAGTAATTGTGTTCCAAAGTCCCGACCCTTCAAATTGCTTCTATTTTTCATTTTCAATTCAAAATGGTGACCATCACGTGACCGAAATCAAAATTCTATTCGCGACATTTTTTAGGCCTTCCAACAAGGATTCAGAAAATATAACTCCCGAGTCTGTAAGTAAAATAGCAAAAAAGCCTTATTGATTTTTCGCTTTTAAATATGGCGGCACTTCCGGTTCGATCGACAAACTCCATATTTTGTGTACAAATCAGTAATTACTTATCTAGTATCCAAAAAAAAAATCAGGTCATTCTGACCTATATTTCGACGATTTTTTTGAAAATTTTGATCCTTAATTTCGTCAAGGGGAGATAATTTAGAAAATTTCTAATTATATTTTTGAAGTCACATCAGTAAGATCTACTTAGATACTAAATTTCATGAAAATCGTACAACTATTAAAGAAGTTGTCAAATTGGTCTAAACTTCCGGTTCGAAATCACAGCGACGAATTTTCGAAATTCGAAAATGTGAAACTGCAGATGAAAATGATTTTTTTAAAGGTATTCAAAGAAAAAAGAATTAGTAAAATCGGTCAAAAAATAACAAAGTTACGACTATGCATTGTCATTTTTTTCGTTCGTAAAATTCGGTGATTTCGGATTCGTAAAACGTTTCGAAAATATATTTAATCAAGGTTCGCACCCCATTTTTGGGGGGGTAGGTCAAAATTTCAGAAAGATCCTATGGATAGATTCTGAGAAATCCGATTTGCAGAAAACACACAAAAAAAAAAAATAACTAGATCTGCTAAGCAGATATTAAAGCTTTCATATTCACGGTCAGTTTCTGTCGCATCTCAAGAGTTATATAAAGAATCTTAAAAAGGAAAAAGAATTAATGAAATCCGCCAAAAACTCACCGAGTTATAACGAGAAACAATTCAACCGGTTCAAATTCTACCTTAATTAGAAACAGAGGTGTTATGTTCCAATGTGATCTGTCAAATTGCTTATTGCTCCTAAATCTACGCAGAAATTCTCAACATCAAACTTAGTCAAGGTAATGACATAATGAATCTATATTTGGAATTTTGTCACTCTCACTTCATTATAACCAAAGTTATCGTGCCCCAAAGAATCAACCAATCAGATTGCTTATCTCTGCTTACTGTAAGCAGACAATGCTCATCTTCGCACTCCTTTATGGCACTGACCTAATGAACGCCTTCACCAAGATTGAACATTCTGCCCCAATTAGAAGGAGAGTTATTTTGTTTCAAATTCTCGACCAATCAAATTGCTCATCGCTCTGCTTTATCCAGGGCAGACAATGCTCATTGTCGAACGTATTCAAGATATTGATGTAATGAAACTATACACCAAGTTTCATCACTCTGACTGAAGTGAAAGTGTCCAAAATCATCAACCAATCTAATTGCTTATCTCTGCTTACCCTAAGCATAATATGCTCATCTACGAACTCTGCGTTTTTAATGTATGGGGATCATGGTGGCTCAGTGATAAGAGACACTGATTAACTAACCAGTAGGTCTTGGGCTCTCTCCCGGGGTTTGACCAGAAAGTCAATTGTACAGGCTTGACTGCCCTTGTTAGCTGTACAGGACAGTAGGTCTGCCCGATCTGACAGGGAATAGTGTCTAATTGTCAGGATGGGACGAAAAGCAATGTTCAGTGTGCACATTGGCGTGCACGTAAAAGATTCCTTGATAGAGTATATCGTGATACAGATGTCCGGGCAAAATCTACCTGTTTGTCTTCAATGGTCCAGTCGGTGTATAAAGTAGGACTTTTGCCCTACTCCGTATAAGATTTCAAATCTTTGAAGTTTTAAGATAAGCATACCCGGTCCCTGAAATCCTAAATGGGACTTGCTTTTTCGCCCTCTGTTCTGTACAGACTGGCCTAATACAGTAAAACATTGTAACAATCTACAGAGAGTAAATTTAACTTGTTGACTAAATAATCTTCAATACTTCTAATTAGCGGTATGTAGTGACAAGGATCGTGACCCAGATGGGATATACTTGAACTTTCTAGACAAGAAACCTGATATCTAATTTGGTATAGCACTAATAAGTTTCATTACATACTAAATTTTTATATGATTGCTTATCGCACTTGGCATGCATACCCATAGGTCCATCTTTAAATTTAAAACTGGTAGAAATTACCGAGGGTTGAACATGTTATTGCATCGTCACTGTTGTATTATTGCTTATCGCCCTTGACATTGTATTTAAGGCAGTTTTATATTCATAGGGCCAGAACGGTAAATTATAAAAAGTGTAAATTATTACCCAGAGTTGAACATTACTTGTGATTTTGCCTGGTAACGCCAAAACTCGATCATGTACTAAATAATGGCGGCACAGTAAAATTTCTTGATTGTCAAGTTTTTGGTTATAAATAAACCCTCGCGATTTTTTTTTAGTATGGAATCAAATCTACGGCTGTTTTTTTTTTCTTTTTCAGGCTTTCGTCGCTTTCGCTGTCTGTTTGACAGTAGCTGCTTCCCAATACATCGATGCTAAAATCTGACACGGTTTTGGACATGGTGTTGGTGTCTTTGCAAACGGAATTGGTAAAGGTTATGGAAGAGGACATGCCGGTGTTGGACATGGTCTTGTTGGTGTAGGAGCTATTGGCAACGGACTCAACCATGGTATTGGACATGGTATCCAAGGAAACCGACTCAGACACGGAATAGTAGCTGTTGGCAAAGTCGGTGTTATTGGTAACGGAATTGGTCATGGTATTGTTGGTAACGGTATCGGTAACGGTATTGGACACGGTATTGTTAGAAACGGAATTGGTCATGGTATCGTTGGTAACGGTATCGGACATGGTATCATTGGAAACGGAATCGGACACGGACTTATTGGACATGGAGAGATTGGTAACGGCATTGGGCATGGCATCGTTGGTAACGGTATCGGACACGGTATTGTTGGAAACGGAATTGGTCATGGTATCGTTGGTAACGGTATCGGACATGGTATCATTGGAAACGGAATCGGACACGGACTTATTGGACATGGAAAGATTGGTAACGGCATTGGGCATGACATCGTTGGTAACGGTATCGGACACGGTATTGTTGGACACGGAATTGGTCATGGTATCGTTGGTAACGATACAACAACGGACTATACAAGTACAACCAATACAATAATAAAGGATACAATAGTTACAACGGCCCCTACAATTACAACAACGGTTACAACAATGGCCACAATAACAACGAATATGGGAAGGGATATAACAACTACAATAACAACGGATACGGTAACGGATACAACAACTACAACCGTTATCCTTCTTACAATAACTATCAAGGTTGCGGTTACAACAAATATTAAGACAATACGGCTATTTGATAGCATAATATTACCATAGCTTTAATACTTATAAATACTAGTATATAGTTTCTATTGTTCATGCATAATGTATATACGTAAATCAGGGAGTTAAGATATATATAAATAAAATAATATACATATAAACTCTTGTTATTTATCCGTTTATAGCTTACTACTAGTCCGGTCTATAGCTTGATAACCTCAATGTGCATATATACGTCACATCCTGTCTTCATTACGTTTGGTCAAAGGTCACGAGATGTAAATAGGGATATCGCTAATCCTAATCCTAACCCAAGACCTAACCTTAGCGCTTACCCTAACCCTAACCTACAATCTCGCCTGTCCAATCTCATGGGTTTATCCCGGGACCTGCGGTTTCCTCCCACTGTTAATATGCGCAAGCAGATTATTGAAATAAAATTAAACCATATGTTAGTCCCAAAATGACCTAGTTTGCGTCGAGTGGGACGTTAAACCCCATTTCTCTCTCTCTCTCTCTCTCTCTCTCTCTCTCTCTCCGTGTCATGGTTATTCAGTGCATATAACTGTAATTTCGACAATTACTTCACGCAAACCTTAAAGTAATGTACGATTATTCCACCCTCGCATATTGTTTAGGGATTTTCCCACAAACAGGTCTCATCTTACCGCTCCTATGGAAGACAGCGAATAGAATGTAGCATACCTGGAATGCCGAATGATTCTTGAAGAAACGAGTGAGTTACCATTACTGGAAAAAACGGTATTATGTCAATAGTACTGTTAGTTCAAAAGCGTTTTATAGCTGAGGCGCTGGAGGCGCCAGCCTCCCCGCGAAAAAAATCAAAGCAGTTGAAAAAATAAAACGGGAGAAAAATGCTAAAACCGATGCGAAAAATGAAAATGTGCCCTAGTTAGGGAGGGCTCTAAAGACAGACAAAAGGGTCCGACGAATGACAAAAGGGTCCCTAATGCCAAGGGAAAGGGCCTCCGAGTCCAACTCAATCGTTTTCTATACACTGTTACTGTCGAATCCACTACTGAATGAGAATGCAGCCATTGCATTGGGGTGACAATCATCAATCAAGAACCTCCCCTCGCGACAGAGGGCCCTCAAAATAGTACAGCCTCCGCCATGATAAACCTTAAAACGCCCCTATGCTAGTTCTGTAACTGAAAGTCAAAATGGTGAAAGATGTTATTTGGTCAACATTTATCTACATTTACACAGACATTTTCAGATGAGGCGTGTAATAAAGTGGCTTAAATATATGAAAATCTTGAAAGAACTGATCGCAACCTATACCCTGCATTTGTTAGGTGTGTGGTTGCGAATGGGATATAGCGTCTTGTGACACCACCCCCACCCCATCACACACACATATACCACCCCGATTCTTCAATCCAAACTGATTAGAACCTGAATCACAATCGATCTAGTAGCAATCATACACAGTCGATATCAAAAATTGATTTCCAATCTCAAAGACGGCTTATCTCCCCTGAAACTGTTGAGTAATACGCGATTCCCAATTCACACAACTTTCATAGATTTAAGGAAATGGAATGAACTGAACAGAAATGGTTTTAACGACCTATCTTTTTGCGCCGACTGAATTAACTAAAGTTTGATCGGACAGCGTCGTTACGGTCTTTTCTTTCGAATTCCAACTGTTAAGTAGTCTTTTACGGGCATGTAGACATTGTTCCTAGCCGGGCCATTTAGGTTTCAAATTTCACAGTGTATTGATAGCCTTCTGGTTTCTGCTATGATTCGTTCATTGTTTCGCTGTTTTTTCTACTATGAACTCGTCTACTATTAATTCGTTCATTGTTCCACTCTTATTTCGGCTATGATTTCGTTGAACGTTTCATTGTTATTTCTGCTACGAATTCGTTAATTATTTCATCGTTATTTCTGCTACGAATTCGTTAATTGTTGAAGTGTTATTACTGCTATAAATTCGTTGATCGTTTCATTGCTATTTATGGGAATCACGGTGGCTAAGTGGGCAAGGCGCTGGCTCGTTAGAATGGAGGTCGGGTGTTCGATCCTTGCATTGGCCGAGAAAGCTCATCTCGATTTTCCGGCGTGGTTTCCTCTTGTCAGTGATGCAGAAGGAGGGTCTGATAAGGACAGCTGCCTAGTCGTTCGGATGGGACGAAAAACCGAGGTCCCGTGTACACATTGGAGTGCACGTAAAAGATCCCTTGCCCGGGCAAAAATTCCCTCATAGCACACTGTGTGGCGTATGGCCGTCTTCCATTAGCCCAGGTCAGGTGCAGAAGAGTAGGACGTAAAACCCCATTTCATTTCTGCTATGAATTCGTTAAGTTTTGCACTGTTATTTCTGCTATGAGTTCGTTGATCGTTTCACTGTTATTTCTGCTGTGAACTCGATCAAGTTTGAACATTCTAGCTGACCTACAGCGAGAAACATTTCAACCGGGCCAAATTTTCTATTTTAACAGTTTAATTTGCACGGTACCTTTAGTTATCAACCGAATATTACAAAACTTTTAAAAATAAGCTCCCCCTGAACAGCTTAATCGTTCGCAATAAACGGGGTTGGACATCATATTCCATGTCACGTGCAACCTGGCGATCGAAACGACGCCCGTTGACTCAATGACAGACGTTACGATACAGCGCGCACATGCTAACCATTCAGCCATTCAGCCTCCCTGAATTCGGAAAATTGCTGACTTATAGCAAGAAACATTTGAACCGGGCGAAATTTTCTGTTTTAACAGTTTAATGTGCATGGTACTTTAATTACCAACCGATTATTACAAAACTTTTGAAAATAAGCTCCAACTGACCAGCGTAATCGTATGCAATAAAAGTTTGGCTTGAATTGAAAGTTCTGCACGGAGAAAGTTCATCTCGATTTCCCGGCGTGGTTCCCCCTTGTCAGTGAGGCAGAACGGCTGTCTAGTTCGGATGGGACGAAAACCACGGTCCCGTGTACACATTGGAGTGCACGTAAAATATCCCTAAGCAGTTGGAATTCGATACTGTTGACTAAGCTCTATACGATGACTAAATGTGTAGATTGTAGTCACCCACACTGCATGTTTCGCTTAACAATGAAAGGGTGCCGTTTTCAATGTTCGATCCTTTTGTTCTTCTACTCCTGATATGTTGGACTGTTGATCGATGGTTTCATATAAAAGACTACCAATAAGACTCTTTGTAGAAGAAGTTCCCAACAAATATTATGTTGACTTTACGAGAAAGACCTCTAAACATACTCCAAGTTGTAAAAATACGACTTTTTGGATTTTCAATCTCCTTTTTTCGGCTATCCCTGATATTTAAAAAAAATGATACAATGATTTCACACAACAGGCTAGCTATTAGACTCTCTATTGACAAAAGTTTCACCGCCCTCTCTTCATTATAACCGAAGTTATCGTGCCCTAAAGAATCAACAAATCAATATGCTTATCTCTGCTTACCCTAAGCAGAAAATGCTCATCTTTGAACTTCATCATAACATTGACCTAGTGAACGTCTACACCAAGTTAGAACATTCTAGCTTAATTAGAAGGAGAGTTATTGTGCTCAAAAGTCTCGGCCCTTCAAATTGCTTCTATTTTTGATTTTCAATTCAAAATGGTGACTCCCGGTTGACCTAAATCAAAATTCTGTTCGCGACATTTTTAGGCCTTCCTACAAGGATTCAGAAAATATAACCCCCGAGTCTGTAAGTAAAATAGCAAAAAAGCCTTATTGATTTTTCACGTTTCAAGATGGTGGCACTTCCGGTTCGATCGACAAACTCCATATTTTGTGTACGAATCAGTAATTCCTTGTCTAGTATCGAAAAAAAAAATTAGGTCATTCTGACCTATATTTCGACGATTTTTTTGAAAACTTTGATCCTTAATTTCACCAAGGGGAGATAATTTAGAACATTTATAATTATATTTTTGAAGTCACATCGGTAACATCTACTTATACACTAAATTGAATGAAAATCGTACAACTATTAAAGAAGTTGACAAATTGGTCTAAACTTCCGGTTCGAAATCACAGCGACGAATTTTCGAAATTCGAAAATGCGAAACTGCTGATGAAAATGATTTTTTTCAAGGTATTCAAAGAAAAAAGAATTAGTAAAATCGGTCAAAAAATAACAAAGTTACGACTATGCATTGTCAGTTTTTTCGTTCGTAAAATTCGGTGATTTCGGATTCGTAAAACGTTTTGAAAATATATTTAATCAACAGCCACCACCCATTTTTGGGGGGATAGGTAAAAGTTTCAGAACGATCCTATCGTTAGATTCTGAGAAATCCGATTTGTGGACAAAACACAAAAAAAAAAATAACAATAATAATCTTAACAGAAACAATAAGCTTTCATATGTAATATGAAAGCTTAATAATAATAACTTTAACAGAAACAATAAGCTTTCATATGTAATATGAAAGCTTAATAATAATAACTAGACCTGCATGCAGGAATGACGGGTTTCACTGGTGCCATGTTACCTTTGAACTTGAACTTGTGTCACTTTCGGTGCCACGTTACCCTTGAACATATGTCACTTCCGGTACCATTGAAACTAATATACAGGTTTCCACATAAGCATTGCACAATCAAATAAAATGGAAACAGAATCAAACAAATCCAGCAATATCATTGATCTTGACAAAAATACAGTACTTCCGGTGATAATGTAAATGTTCCATTAGTTTTATGAAATCAGAAATGGCATAAGGCATCACATAGTGAAAATTTTATGTAAATCAAATAATAATTGCCACTTTTATAGACCAAAAACCTTGAAAAGTGACGTGTAGAAAATCGTATATTTCTCGGCAACCGTACAAGTTAGAAACCATTTTTTGGTATTTTTATGACCGTATGGGTTTAATCTATTTGTTGATTGGAATCAAATATCATAATTGTATAAACATTACAAATCAGACTCATTTGAATAAAATATCGGTTTTGAAGGCTTAAAATACAGTTTTTGCCAAAATGACGTTACTTCCGGTGATAATGAAAACGTTAAATAACATCGTTGACATCGTCTATGACATTAGGCTTCAAAGGGTGAAAATTTTATGAAAATCGAATAATAATTGACACTTTTATGGGCCAAAAACCTTGAAAAGTGACTTTTAGAAAATCGCCTATATCTCGGCAACCGAACAAGTTAGAAACAAGTTTATGATATCTTTTTGACCGTATGAGTTTTGTTAATATGTGAATTTAAATCAAAAGTTAATTTTATTATTATATGTGACATAATTCTTGGTTGAAAAAAATATCGATTTTAAAAGTTAAAAATTGAGTTTTTGACTAAATGACGTCACTTCCGGTGTCAATTTTAAATAGTAATCAACATGATATGACGCAGACTTGCTTTTTTAATCAAATGATGTCACTTTTGTGAATATCCATTAATAATTGACTATTTTACAGGCAAAATTACGAAAACAGTGACTTATGCAAAACTGCCCATTTCTTGGCAACTGCTTATATTACAAACTAATTTTCACATACATTCTCTTCGTATTGATTATAGCTACAAGTCTATAAGAGCTATGTAAAAATATTTTAAAATCTGAAAAGCCTGAATGGGTTGTAAATAGGTCAATTTTACGCCTTTTTTCACCTCTTAATCCAATTTGCTAGAAAATGAAATAGAAATTAAAAAAACTGCTTCCGCCATTTTTTGCGCCTTGAAAGGACACACTCTTTGAGTCATATAATTTTTCAAAAAAATAATATTTGTTTATGAAGATCGTAAATAACTGTCAAAATTGTAGTTTTTGGTAAAATTATGCCACTTCCGGTGCCGACAGATAACACTATCGGTAACAAAAAAAATGACAATTGAGACAACGAAGCATATGAACTTTGTTTTATACAAATCGAACAATAACAAAATAATCTAGGACTGAAAAACTAAATTAGCCAATGGCGGCCAAGGAAAATTACTGAGACAAAAAATTTTAACATTTTTGCGCTAGTCAGATGACCCTCTAATTCTGTACACAATACGACTAAAAAATATTCATAATTAAAAAAGTTTTTTGTAAAATTTTAAATTTTCGAAATTTGGCGCCTAATATCTTCGAAGATTTGCCGAAAATCAAAAATCGAAAGTAGCGTAGCTATGTGCCCTGTCTCAGGCTATGCCAAAATGTATCGAAAGTTAAAATCCAATGATTATTGTTAAAATTACTGCAATATTTTCAAAAACGATAACTTCGGTGATTTCGGACATTTCGCATTGTCGCAGAACGTTCAAAATAGCTTTATCCTCTAAGTCACACCCACTTTCCCAGTAAAACCGAAGAAATCGTAACGATGCGACACGTAGTTGCTGAGATCTATTCAAATTGGAATCTGAATAATAATAATAACTAGACCTGCATAGCAGTGCTGAATCGGCTTTCAGGGTCCTTTATATCATTGCCATGCTTTTAAATTTACCTTTATACTCTAAACGACCGATAGGACTCGGGGTAACAGAAGTTTAAGAAGTGAAATAGAAGTAGTTTTCGAGATAAAAGAGTCCGAAAAGGCTCAAAAAAAAAAGAGGAAAATACTACATTTTCGGCATCTCATAATCTATTGCCTAACCATCGAATTTGTATCATTCTGATATCATATAAAAGTCCAAAAAGGAAAATACTAGATCTTCAGCGTCCCGTAATATTTGTCATTGAACACGCCATCTTGAGTCGGATCGCGCAAAATCTAATTTTGGAGTAAAATTTTGTTTGGAAGTCTAAAAATACGGTTTTTGCAAATATGACATTACTTCCGGTGATAATGGAAATGTTAAATCAGATCATTGCAATCATAAATGGCATAAGGCATCACATGGTGAAAATGTTATGTAAATCGAATAATAATTGCCACTTTTATAGACTAAAAACCTTGAAAAGTGACGTGTAGAAAATCGTCTATTTCTCGGCAACCGTACAAGTTAGAAACCATTTTTTGGTATTTATATGATCGCATGGGTTTAATCTATTTGTTGATTGGAATCAAATATCATAATTGTGTAAACATTACAAATCAGACTCATTTGAATAAAATATTTGTTTTGAAGTCTAAAAATACGGTTTTTGCAAATATGACATTACTTCCGGTGATAATGGAAATGTTAAATCAGATCATTGCAATCCTAAAGTGCATAAGGCATCACATGGTGAAAATTGTATGAAAATTGAATAATAATTGACACTTTTATAATACAAAAAGCTTGAAAAGTGACTTGTAGAAAATCGTCTATTTCTCTGCAACCGTACAAGATAGAAACTTTTTTGTGGTATCTGTATGATCGTATGGGTTCATGCTATTCGCTGATGGGATTCAAAATATCATAATTTTTAAAATATTATAAAAAAGACTCATTTGAATAAAATATTTGTTTTTTAGGTTAAAAGTATAGTTTTTTCCAAAATGACGTCATTTCCTTTAACAGTGAAACTGTAAAATTGGCTTAACCTAGTCCAAATTGGCATTAGGCATCGAATAAAAGAAAAATATTGAAAATTGGATAATAATTTACTCTTTTATAGGCAAAATAACTTGAAAAGTGATGCATGCAAAATTGCATATTTCTCGGCAACTGCTCATATTACAAACTATTTTTCGCATACATTCTCTTCGTCTGGATTATGACTACGGGTTTATGAAAGTTACGAATAAATAGTTCAAAATATGAAGACGTTGAATGGGTTGTAAATAACTGATTGTTACACTTTTTTTACATTTATTCGAAATTGCCCGAAAATGAAATTGAAAATAAAAAATCTGAGCTAACGATTTGTGCCCCTTTACAGCGCGCATTCTTTTTGCTATATCAGATTTCGAAAAAAATAATATTTCCTTTCAAAAAGTGGTACTGAACTGTCAAAATTGTAGTTTTTGTTAATATTACGCCACTTCCGTTGCGTGCAGAAAAAATTGACGGTAACAAAAAAAATTACAATTGAGACCACGGAGCATATGCACTTTGTTTTACACAAATCGAACAATAAATAATTAATCTAGGTACGAAAAACTAAATTAGCCAATGGCGACTAAATAAAATGACTGAGACAAAATTCTTTCTCACTTCTGCTCAAGTGGGGTGATAGTTTAACTCTGTGTAAACTACCATCAAAAAATATTCATAAATAAAAAAGTTTTCTGTAAAAATGTAAAAAAAAATCAAAATATCGGAGATTTTTTCGACTACTTCCGGTTTTACGATCATTGTCGGAATAGCTTTAACAAGTTGATTAGATACTTAACTTCCTGTACCAGAAATGTCAGAAACATTCATTGAGTAATTTTCGAAAAAAAGATAAATAAAAGAGCATTTTCAATAATTTAATGATTTTTCAACTTTTTTCAAAGATTGAGGTCATTTTTGGACCACATATAATATTGCAACGCTTTTATTATTAAATGCACACGCTAGGCCACCGATAGGACTCTGAGTAAAAAATATTTAAGAAAAATCGTAGGCGTCGTTTTCGAGAAAAAGGCGTCTCAGAATGCTCCAAAACGGAAAATACTTAGTTTTCGGCGTACCATAATTTATTTCCTAAGAATCAAATTCGTGTTATTTAGATGTTATACGATCGTCTATTAATGGAACTATCCAACGACACTTTAATTGTTTTGGTCCGCTAATATGTGACGGAGAATTCGAACTTTTGGCAAGAGCTCCAATTTTTTTTCATCTTTTTTACATTTTTCTTCGTTTTTTGAACTACTTCCGGTATACGAATCATTGTCGAGTAGTTTTCACATCCAGTTTTGGAGTTTGCATGGGAACAGGACTCTCTAATGGTATACTACACTATACGATCAAATAAAATACTTCTGAGAAATCCTATGTTCAAAAATGTTAAAAATGTCAAAATGTCAAAATATTGAAAATTAAATTTCAATAACTGCATACATATTATACATCATTAGAATTGTAATTAGGTCAGCTTTTTAAATATATATCTTTTTTTTGAAAATCTCTTAAAATAAAAAGATAGTAGAGCATTTTCCAAAATTTCACGATTTTTCGACTTTTTTCGATTTTCAGTCCGTTTTTGGTCCTATTCCAATTATTGGAAGATTTTAATGGATGGCTTCATGCTAAAGACCACCGAAGGGACTCTCGATAGAGAAGGTTTAAGAAAAATCGCTGGAGCAGTTTTCGAGATAAAGGCGTCTAAAAACGCTCCAAATCAGAAAATACTTGATTTTCAGCGTGCGATATTTTACTTCCGGGTCATCGTATCTTTATGAAATGGGTATCATACGATACTTCAATTCCCGTGCAACCCAACGATACCCTAATCTCTTTAATCCGTTGATATCGGACGAAATAATCACGTTTTTCCCCAAAGCACCCATTTTTTGCATTTTTTTCCAAACATCAGAAATTATTTGGACTACTTCCGGTTTACGGATCGTTGTTGAAATTGCTTTATCCGGATGTCTGACTATATAGCTTTATGTTCTAGAGGTTTCAGAAATATCTTTTTATCCTTTCCAAAAAATATAAGGGTTTGAAAATGGGCAGAAAATTCGAAAAAATTCGAAAAATAAAGGGCGATAACTCTGAATGAATCTTATATTACTGGAATCGCTTGGACCTGAGGAATCCAAAAATGAAGGTCAAATTTGTAAATTTTGAAAAATAACAAAAAATGTCTCATAAACAACGTCTTTTCAATTTTCGAACGATAGAAGTCATAGACGAATGTTCGAAATTGAAAAATGTGAGATAGCCATTATCTCGCAAAAGATTCAGGGTTTCCGAAAATGTCATTTGATTACAAATGGGTTAAGAATTGACGAAATTATGGCCGATTTTCAATATCATGACAACCTACAAAGTTCGGCCACTTCCGGTATGCGCAGAAGTTTGAAAAATAGTTTATGCACTAGCCACCACATGTTTTTCCGATAGAAAAGTTTGTTCCAGATCGATATCTGTTTTTGATCATGGAGAAATAGGCTCCCGCGGAAAAAAATAATAATAATAAGAATAACTAGACCTGCATAGCAGTGCTGAATCGGCTTTCAGGGTCCTTTAGATCATTGCCATGCTTTTAAATTTACCTTTATACCCTAAACGACCGATAGGACTCGGGGTAACAGAAGTTTAAGAAGTGAAATAGAAGTAGTTTTCGAGATAAACGAGTTTGAAAAGGCTTCAAAAAAAGAGGAAAATACTATATTTTCGGCATCTCATAATCTATTGCCTAACCATCGAATTTGTATCATTCTGATATCATATAAAAGTCCAAAAAGGAAAATACTAGATCTTCAGCGTCCCGTAATATTTGTCATTGAACACGCCATCTTGAGTCGGATCGCGCAAAATCTAATTTTGGAGTAAAATTTTATTTTGAAGTCTAAAAATACGGTTTTTGCAAATATGACATTACTTCCGGTGATAATGGAAATGTTAAATCAGATCATTGCAATCATAAATGGCATAAGGCATCACATGGTGAAAATTGTATGAAAATTGAATAATAATTGACACTTTTATAGACCAAAAAGCTTGAAAAGTGACTTGTAGAAAATCGTCTATTTCTCGGCAACCGTACACGTTAGAAACTTGTTTGTGGTATCTGTATGATGGTATGGGTTCATGCTATTCGGTGATGGGATTCAAATATCATAATTTTAAAAATATTATAAACAAGACTCATTTGAATAAAATATTTGTTTTCTCCGTTAAAAATACAGTTTTTGCCAAAATGACGTCATTTTCGGTCACAGTGAAACTGTAAATTTGGCTTAACCTAGTCCAAATTGGCATTAGACATCGAATGAAAAAATATTATTGAATATCGGATAATAATTTACTATTTTACAGGCAAAAAAGTGATGCATGCAAAATTGAATATTTCTCGGCAACTGCTCATGTTACAAACTATTTTTCGCATACATTCTCTTCGTCTGGATTATGGCTACGAGTTTATGAAAGTTACGAATAAATAGTTCAAAATATAAAGACGTTCAATGGGTTGTAATAACTGAATTTTACCGGTTTTTTTACATTTTATTCGAAATTGCCCAAAAATGAAATTGAAATTTAAGAATCTCAGCCAAACATTTTATGCGCCTTTACAGGGCGCATACTTTTTGTTATATCAGTTTTCGAAAAAAAAATATTTGCTGTCAAAAAGTGGTACTTAACTCTCAAAATTGTAGTTTTTGTTAATTTTACGCCACTTCCGTTGCGTGCAGAAAAATGTCACCGTAACAAAAAATATTACAATTGACATTACGAATCATATGCACTTTGTTTTATACAAATCGAACAATAAATAATTAATCTAGGTACGAAAAACTAAATTAGCCAATGGCGACTAAAGAAAATTACTGAGACAAAATTCTTTCTCACTTATGCTCAAGTAGGGTGATACTTTAACTCTGTGTAAACTACCATCAAAAAATATTCATAAATAAAAAAGTTTTCTGTAAAAATGTAAAAAAAAATCAATATATCGGATATTTTTTCGACTACTCCCGGTTTTTCGATCATTGTAGGAATTGCTTTAACAAGTTGATTAGATACTTAACTTCCTGTAGCAGAAATATCAGAAACATTCATTAAGTAATTTTTGAAAAAAAGATAAATAAAAGAGCATTTTCAATAATTTAATGATTTTTCAACTTTTTTCAAAGATTGAGGTCATTTTTGGACCGCCTATAATATTGCAACGCTTTTATTATTAAATGCACACGCTAGGCCACCGATAGGACTCTGAGTAAAAAATGTTTAAGAAAAATCGTAGGCGTCGTTTTCGAGAAAAAGGCGTCTCAGAATGCTCCAAAACGGAAAATACTTAGTTTTCGGCGTACCATAATTTATTTCGTAAGAATCAAATTCGTGTTATTTAGATGTTATACGATCGTCTATTAATGGAACTATCCAAAGACACTTTCATTGTTTTGGTCCGCTAATATGTGACGGAGAATTCGAATTTTAGGCAAGAGCTCCAATTTTTTTTCATCTTTTTTACATTTTTCTTTGTTTTTGAACTACTTCCGGTATACGAATCATTGTCGAGTAGTTTTCACATCCAGTTTTGGAGTTTGCATGGGAACAGGGCTCTCTAATGATATACGACACTATACGATCAAATAAAATACTTCTGAGAAATCCTATGTTCAAAAGTGTTAAAAATGTCAAAATGTCAAAATATTGAAAATTAAATTTCAATAACTGCATACATATTATACATCATTAGAATCGTAATTAGGTCAGCTTTTTAAATATATATCTTTTTTTTGAAAATCTCTTAAAATAAAAAAATAGTAGAGCATTTTCCCAAATTGCACGATTTTTCGACTTTTTTCGATTTTGAGTCCCTTTTTGGTCTTATTCCAATTATATAATAGTCTTAATGGATGGATCCATGCTAAAGACTACCGGAAGGACCATCGATAGATAAAGTTTAAGAAAAATCGCTGGAGCAGTTTTCGAAATACAGGCGTCCAAAAACGCTCCAAATCAGAAAATACTTGATTTTCAGCGTGCCATATTTTGCTTCCAGCTCATCGTATCCGTACGAATTGGGTATCATTCAGTGGTCCAATCACCGCTAGACCAAATGATACCTTAATTTGTTTAATCCGTTGATATCGAACGGAGAAATCGTGTTTTTACCCAAGACACCAATTTTTCACGATTTTTTCAAAATATCGCATATTATTTCGACTACTTCCGGTTTACGGATTGTTGTTGAAATTGCTTTAAACGGTGGTTTGACAATATTGCTTCATGTATCAGGAATTTGAGAAACGTTGATCCGGCCGTAAAACGAAACTTAAGCTCACAAAATGTGAAGAAAATTCGAAAAAAATCGAAAAATAAAGGGCGATAACTCGGAATGAAACTTATATTACTGGAACCAGATTGCCTTCAGGTATCCAAAAATGTAGGTCAAATTTGAAAATTTTGAAAAATAACAAAAATTGTCTCTCAAATAAAATTGTTCATTTTTCGATCGCAAGAAGTCAGCGATGAAGTTTCGAAATATCAAAATTTTCAACTGCTATCGTCCGAGAAAAGACTCAAGGTTTCCGAAAATGTCATTTGTATGAAAATAGGTACAGAATTGACGAATCTACGGCCGTTTTTTAATTTTTTGACAGAGCACGAAATTCGACCACTTCCGGTCTGCGCAGAAGTTTCAAAAATAGTTTATCAAGTAGCCAACACATGGTTTCCCTATAAAGAATTAGGTCCCAGATCGGTATCTGTTACAGGCGCTGAGAAATAGGCTCCCCCGAAAAATAAAATAATAATAATAAATAATAATAATTTTAGTAAAAACAATAGTCTTTCAGACGAAAGTCTGAAAGCCTAATAATAATAATAATTTTAGTAAAAACAATAGTCTTTCAGACGAAAGTCTGAAAGCCTAATAATAATAATAATAATAATAATAATAAGAAGAACTAGACCTGCATGCAGGAATGACGGGTTTCACTGGTGCCACGTTACCCTTAAACATGTCACTTCCGGTGCCAAGTTACCCTTGAACATATGTCACTTCCGGTACCAGCGAAACCACTAAACAGGTTTCCAAATTAACATTGCACACAAATAAAATGGACGCAGAATCAACAAAATCCAGCAATATCAATTCATTTTATACATTTGTTACTTGTAAATGATCTTGACAAAATTAAATTACTCCCGGTGTTAATGCAAATGTTCAATTAGTCTTATGAAATCAGAAATGGCATACGATATCATATAGTGAAAATTTTATGTAAATCGAATAATAATTGCCACTTTTAAAGACCAAAAAACTTGAAAAGTGACTTGTAGAAAATCGGCTATTTCTCTGCAACCGTACAAGTTAGAAACCATTTTGTGGTATCTGTATGATCGTATGGGTTCATTCTATTTGTTGATTGGCATCAAATACCATACTTTGAAAAAGATTTCAAAACAGACTCATTTGAATAAAATATCTGTTTTAGAGGCTAAAAATACAGTTTTTGCCAAAATGACGTTACTTCCGGTGATAATGAAAATCTTAAATTACTTGTATGAAATCCCAAATGGCATTAGGTATAACATGGTGTGACGTTTATGAAAATCGAATAATAATTGACCCATTTATGGCCCCGAAACCTTCAAAAGTGACCTGTAGAAAACCGTCTATTTCTCGGCAACCGAACAAGTTAGAAACCATTTTATGATATCTATATGACCATATGAGTTTTTTTTATATGTGAATTTAAACCAAAAGTTAAAATTATTTATACATATTAAGTTATGCTTGGTTGAATAAAACATTGATTTAAAAAGTTTCAAATGCATTTTTTGACCAAATGATGTCACTTCCGGTGTCAATTTTAAATTGTAATCAACTTGATATGACGCTACGTGCTTTTTGAATCAAATGATGTCACTTTTATAAAAATCCAATCATAATTGACTATTTTACAGGCAAAATAACGAAAACAGTGACTTGTACAGAACTGCCCATTTCTTGGCAACTGCTTATATTACAAACTAATTTTAAATACATTTTCTTCGTATGGATTATAGCTACAAGTTTTTAAAAGTTACGAAGAAATATTTTAAAATCTGAAAAGCCTGAATAGGTTGTAAATAGGCCAATTTTACACCATTTTTAGCCTCTTAATCGAATTTGCTCGAAAATGAAATCGAAATTAAAAAAACTGCTTCCTACATTTTTTGCGCCTTGAAAGGGCACACTCTTTGAGTCAAATAATTTTTCCAAAAAATAATATTTGTTTTCGAAGAAGGAAAATAACTGTCAAAATTGTAGTTTTTGGTAAAATTATGCCACTTCCGGTGCCGACAGATAAAACTTTTGGTAATAAAAAAAATGACAATTGATACAACGAAGCATATGAACTTTGTTTTATACAAATCGAACAATAAAAAATTAATCTAGGCCTTAAAAACTGAATTAGCCAATGGCGGCCAAGGTAAATTACTGAGACAAAATTCTTTAACATTTTTGCACTAGTCAGATGACCCTTTAATTCTGTGCATAATACGACTAAAAAATATTCATAAATAAAAAAGTTTTTTGTAAAATTTTAAATTTTCAAAATTTGGCGCCAAATATCTTTGAAGATTTACCGAAAATCAAAAATCGAAAGTAGTGTAGCTATGTGCCTTGTCTCCGGCTATGCCAAAATGTATCGAAAGTTAAAATTCAATGATTATTGTTAAAATTACTGCAATATTTTAAAAAACGATAATTTGGTGATTTCGGACATTTCGCATTGTCGCAGAACGTTCAAAATAGCTTTATCCTCTAAGTCACACCCACTTTCCCAGTAAAACCGAAGAAATCGTAACGATGCGACACGTAGTTGCTGAGATCTATTCAAATTGGAATCTGAATAATAATAATAATAAGAATAATAATTTTAACAAAAACAATAGTGTTTCACACAAGCTACGCAGTGTGAAACCCTAATAATAATTTTAACAAAAACAATAGTGTTTCACACAAGCTACACAGTGTGAAACCCTAATAATAATAATTTTAGTAATCTCAATAGGCTTTCAGACGAAAGTCTGAAAGCCTAATAATAAGAATAATAATTTTAACAAAAACAATAGTGTTTCACACAAGCTTCGCAGTGTGAAACCCTAATAATAATAATAATAATAATAATAAGAATAATAATTTTAACAAAAACAATAGTGTTTCACACAAGCTTCGCAGTGTGAAACCCTAATAATTTTAGTAAAAACAATAGTCTTTCAGACGAAAGTCTGAAAGCCTAACTAGACCTGCATAGCAGTGCTGAATCGGCTTTCAGGGTCCTTTAGATCATTGCCATGCTTTTAAATTTACCTTTATACCCTAAACGACCGATAGGACTCGGGGTAACAGAAGTTTAAGAAGTGAAATAGAAGTAGTTTTCGAGATAAACGAGTTTGAAAAGGCTTCAAAAAAAGAGGAAAATACTATATTTTCGGCATCTCATAATCTATTGCCTAACCATCGAATTTGTATCATTCTGATATCATATAAAAGTCCAAAAAGGAAAATACTAGATCTTCAGCGTCCCGTAATATTTGTCATTGAACACGCCATCTTGAGTCGGATCGCGCAAAATCTAATTTTGGAGTAAAATTTTATTTTGAAGTCTAAAAATACGGTTTTTGCAAATATGACATTACTTCCGGTGATAATGGAAATGTTAAATCAGATCATTGCAATCATAAATGGCATAAGGCATCACATGGTGAAAATTGTATGAAAATTGAATAATAATTGACACTTTTATAGACCAAAAAGCTTGAAAAGTGACTTATAGAAAATCGTCTATTTCTCGGCAACCGTACAAGTTAGAAACTTGTTTGTGGTATCTGTATGATGGTATGGGTTCATGCTATTCGGTGATGGGATTCAAATATCATAATTTTAAAAATATTATAAACAAGATTCATTTGAATAAAATATTTGTTTTCTACGTTAAAAATACAGTTTTTGCCAAAATGACGTCATTTTCGGTCACAGTGAAACTGTAAATTTGGCTTAACCTAGTCCAAATTGGCATTAGGCATCGAATAAAAAAAATTTATTGAAAATCGGATAATAATTTACTATTTTACAGGCAAAAAAACGTGAAAAGTGATGCATGCAAAATTGCATATTTCTCGGCAACTGCTGATGTTACAAACTATTTTTCGCATACATTCTCTTCGTCTGGATTATGGCTACGAGTTTATGAAAGTTACGAATAAATAGTTCAAAATATAAAGACGTTCAATGGGTTGTAATAACTGAATTTTACCCTTTTTTTACATTTTATTCGAAATTGCCCGAAAATGAAATTGAAATTTAAGAATCTCAGCTAAACATTTTATGCGCCTTTACAGGGCGCATACTTTTTGTTATATCAGTTTTCGAAAAAAAAAATATTTGCTGTCAAAAAGTGGTACTTAACTCTCAAAATTGTAGTTTTTGTTAATTTTACGCCACTTCCGTTGCGTGCAGAAAAATGTCACCGTAACAAAAAATATTACAATTGACATTACGAATCATATGCACTTTGTTTTATACAAATCGAACAATAAATAATTAATCTAGGTACGAAAAACTAAATTAGCCAATGGCGACTAAAGAAAATTACTGAGACAAAATTCTTTCTCACTTATGCTCAAGTAGGGTGATACTTTAACACTGTGTAAACTACCATCAAAAAATATTCATAAATAAAAAAGTTTTCTGTAAAAATGTAAAAAAAAATTCAATATATCGGATATTTTTTCGACTACTTCCGGTTTTTCGATCATTGTCGGAATTGCTTTAACAAGTTGATTAGATACTTAACTTCCTGTAGCAGAAATATCAGAAACATTCATTAAGTAATTTTTGAAAAAAAGATAAATAAAAGAGCATTTTCAATAATTTAATGATTTTCCAACTTTTTTCAAAGATTGAGGTCATTTTTGGACCGCCTATAATATTGCAACGCTTTTATTATTAAATGCACACGCTAGGCCACCGATAGGACTCTGAGTAAAAAAAGTTTAAGAAAAATCGTAGGCGTCGTTTTCGAGAAAAAGGCGCCTCAGAATGCTCCAAAACGGAAAATACTTAGTTTTCGGCGTACCATAATTTATTTCGTAAGAATCAAATTCGTGTTATTTAGATGTTATACGATCGTCTATTAATGGAACTATCCAAAGACACTTTTATTGTTTTGGTCCGCTAATATGTGACGGAGAATTCGAACTTTTGGCAAGAGCTCAAATTTTTTTTCATCTTTTTTACATTTTTCTTTGTTTTTTGAACTACTTCCGGTATACGAATCATTGTCGAGTAGTTTTCACATCCAGTTTTGGAGTTTGCATGGGAACAGGGCTCTCTAATGATATACGACACTATACGATCAAATAAAATACTTCTGAGAAATCCCATGTTCAAAAGTGTTAAAAATGTCAAAATGTCAAAATATTGAAAATTAAATTTCAATAACTGCATACATATTATACATCATTAGAATCGTAATTAGGTCAGCTTTTTAAATATATATCTTTTTTTTGAAAATCTCTTAAAATAAAAAAATAGTAGAGCATTTTCCCAAATTTCACGATTTTTCGACTTTTTTCGATTTTGAGTCCCTTTTTTTGTCTTATTCCAATTATATAATAGTCTTAATGGATGGATCCATGCTAAAGACTACCGGAAGGACCATCGATAGATAAAGTTTAAGAAAAATCGCTGGAGCAGTTTTCGAAATACAGGCGTCCAAAAACGCTCCAAATCAGAAAATACTTGATTTTCAGCGTGTCATATTTTGCTTCCAGCTCATCGTATCCGTACGAATTGGGTATCATTCAGTGGTCCAATCACCGCTTGACCAAATGATACCTTAATTTGTTTAATCCGTTGATATCGGACGGAGAAATCGTGTTTTTACCCAAGACACCAATTTTTCACGATTTTTTCAAAATATCGCATATTATTTCGACTACTTCCGGTTTACGGATTGTTGTTGAAATTGCTTTAAACGGTGGTTTGACAATATTGCTTCATGTATCAGGAATTTGAGAAACGTTGATCCGGCCGTAAAACGAAACTTAAGCTCACAAAATGTGAAGAAAATTAGAAAAAAATCGAAAAATAAAGGGCGATAACTCGGAATGAAACTTATATTACTGGAACCAGATTGCCTTCAGGTATCCAAAAATGTAGGTCAAATTTGAAAATTTTGAAAAATAACCAAAATTGTCTCTCAAATAAAATTTTTCATTTTTCGATCGCAAGAAGTCAGCGATGAAGTTTCGAAATATCGAAATTTTCAACTGCTATCGTCCGAGAAAAGACTCAAGGTTTCCGAAAATGTCATTTGTATGAAAATAGGTACAGAATTGACGAATCTACGGCCGTTTTTTAATTTTTTGACAGAGCACGAAATTCGACCACTTCCGGTCTGCGCAGAAGTTTCAAAAATAGTTTATCAAGTAGCCAACACATGGTTTCCCTATAAAGAATTAGGTCCCAGATCGGTATCTGTTACAGGCGCTGAGAAATAGGCTCCCCCGAAAAATAAAATAATAATAATAAATAATAACTAGACCTGCATGCAGGAATGACGGGTTTCACTGGTGCCACGTCACTTTCGGTGCCACGTTACCCTTAAACATATGTCACTTCCGATACCAATGAAACCATCAAACAGGTTTCCACATAAGCATTGTAAACATCAAATAAAATGGACGAAGAATCAACCAAATCCAGTAATATCAATTCATTTTATATATGTGTTACTTGTAAGTGATCCTGGCAAAATTTCATTACTTCCGGTGATAATGAAAATGTTCAATTAGTTTTATGAAATCAGAAATGGCATAAGGCATCATAAGGCGAAAATTGTATGTAAATCGAATGAGAATTGCCACTTTTATAGACCAAAAACCTTGAAAAGTGACTTGTAGAAAATCGTCTATTTCTCGGCAACCGTACACGATAAAAACTATCTTTTGGTATCTATATGATCGTATGGGTCCAATCCATTTGTTGATTGGAATCAAATATCATAATTTGAAATATATTACAAATCAGACTCATTTGAAAAAAATGTCTGTTTTGAAGGCTAAAAATACAGTTTTTGCCAAAATGACATTACTTCCGGTGATACTGAAAATGTTAAATTAGTTCTATGAAATCATAAATGACACAAGATATCATATGGTGAAAATTTTATGAAAATCGAATAATAACTGACACTTTTATAGACCAAAAACCTTGAAAAGTGACTTAAGGAAAATCGCCCATTTCTCTGCAACCGTACAAGTTAGAAACCATTTTGTGGTATCTGTATGATCGTATGGGTTCAATCTATTTGATCAATAGAAACAAATATCACAATTTGAAAAAAATAACAAATACGACTCATTTGAATAAAATATTGTTTTTTGAGGGCTAAAATTTAAGTTTTGAGCAAATGACGTCATTTCCGGTGGCAGCGCAAGGGGTAAAATGGTTTGACATAGTCCACTATGGCATTAGGCATCCAATGGCGAAAGAAAATTGAAAATCGAATAATAATTGATTCTTTTACAGCCAAAATTACGTGAAAAGTGACTCATGCAAAATTGCCTATTTCTCGGCAACTGCTTATATTACAAACTAATTTTCACATACATTCTCTTCGTATGGATTATAGCTACAAGTTTATAAAAGTTACGTAAAAATATTTTAAAATCTGAAAAGCCTGAATGAGTTGTAAATAGGTCAATTTTACGCCTTTTTTCACCTCTTAATCCAATTTGCTAGAAAATGAAAAAGAAATTAAAAAAACTGCTTCCGACATTTTTTGCGCCTTTAAAGGACACACTCTTTGAGTCATATAATTTTTCAAAAAAATAATATTTGTTTTCAAAAAATGTACCTAACTGTCAAAATTGTAGTTTTTGGTAAAATTATGCCACTTCCGGTGCCGACAGATAATACTTTTGGTAATAAAAAAAATGACAATTGAGACAACGAAGCATATGAACTTTGTTTTATACAAATCGAACAATAAAAAATTAATCTAGGACTGAAAAACTGAATTAGCCAATGGAGGCCAAGGAAAACTACTGAGACAAAATTTTTTAACATTTTTGCGCAAGTCAGATGACTCTTTAATTCTGTGTATAACACGACTAAAAAATATTCATAAATAAAAAAGTTTTTTGTAAAATTTTAAATTTCCGAAATTTGGCGCCTAATATCTTCGAAGATTTGCCGAAAATCAAAAATCGAAAGTAGCGCAGCTATGTGCCCTGTCTCCAGCTATGCCAAAATGTATCGAAAGTTAAAATCCCATGATTATTGTTAAAATTACCGCAATATTTGTAAAAACGATAACTTCGGTGATTTCGGACATTTCGCATTGTCGCAGAACGTTCAAAATAGCTTTATCCTCTAAGTCACACCCACTTTCCCAGTAAAACCGAAGAAATCGTAACGATGCGACACGTAGTTGCTGAGTTCTACTCAAAACAAAAGAAGAATAATAATAATAATAATAATAAGAATAATAATTTTAACAAAAACAATAGTGTTTCACACAAGCTTCGCAGTGTGAAACCCTAATAATTTTAGTAAAAACAATAGTCTTTCAGACGAAAGTCTGAAAGCCTAATAATAATCTTTTTAAAAACAATAGTCTTTCAGACGAAAGTCTGAAAGCCTAATAATTTTAGTAAAAACAATAGTCTTTCAGACGAAAGTCTGAAAGCCTAATAATAAATGCGCCTTTTAAAGACCAAAAAACTTGAAAAGTGACAAGTTAGAAACCATTTTGTGGTATCTGTATGATCGTATGGCTTCATTCTATTTGTTGATTGGCATCAAATACCATAATTTGAAAAAGATTTCAAAACAGACTCATTTGAATAAAATATCTGTTTTGAAGGCTAAAAATACAGTTTTTGCCAAAATGACGTTACTTCCGGTGATAATGAAAATCTTACATTACTTGTATGAAATCCCAAATGGAATTAGGTATAACATGGTATAACGTTTATGAAAATCGAATAATAATTGACACTTTTATGGCCCCAAAACCTTCAAAAGTGACCTGTAGAAAACCGTCTATTTCTCGGCAACCGAACAAGTTAGAAACAATTTTATGATATCTATATGACATATGAGTTGTGTTTATATGTGAATTTAAACCAAATTTAAAATTATTAATACATATTAAGCAATTCTTGGTTGAATAAAACATTGATTTAAAAAGTTTAAAATGCAGTTTTTGGCAAAATGACGTCACTTCCGGTGTCAATTTTAAATTGTAATCAACTTGATGTGACGCTACATGCTTTTTGAATCAAATGATGTCACTTTTATAAAAATCCAATAATAATTGACTATATTACACGCAAAATAACGAAGTAATGTAGCGCTATATAAATGAAACGATAATAATAATAATAATAATTGCCCCTTTTAAAGACCAAAAAACTTGAAAAGTGACTTGTAGAAAATCGGCTATTTCTCGGCAACCGTACAAGTTAGAAACCATTTTGTGGTATCTGTATGATCGTATGGCTTCATTCTATTTGTTGATTGGCATCAAATACCATAATTTGAAAAAAATTTCAAAACAGACTCATTTGAATAAAATATCTGTTTTGAAGGCTAAAAATACAGTTTTTGCCAAAATGACGTTACTTCCGGTGATAGTGAAAATCTTACATTACTTGTATGAAATCCCAAATGGAATTAGGTATAACATGGTATAACGTTTATGAAAATCGAATAATAATTGACACTTTTATGGCCCCAAAACCTTCAAAAGTGACCTGTAGAAAACCGTCTATTTCTCGGCAACCGAACAAGTTAGATACAATTTTATGATATCTATATGACATATGAGTTGTGTTTATATGTGAATTTAAACCAAATTCAAAATTATTAATACATATTAAGCAATTCTTGGTTGAATAAAACGTTGATTTAAAAAGTTTAAAATGCAGTTTTTGACAAAATGACGTCACTTCCGGTGTCAATTTTAAATTGTAATCAACTTGATGTGACGCTACATGCTTTTTGAATCAAATGATGTCACTTTTATAAAAATCCAATAATAATTGACTATATTACACGCAAAATAACGAAAACTGTGACTTATGCAGAACTGCCCATTTCTTGGCAACTGCTTATATTATAAACTAATTTTCACATACATTCTCTTCGTATGGATTATAGCTACAAGTCTATAAGAGTTATGTAAAAATATTTTAAAATCTGAAAAGCCTGAATGGGTTGTAAATAGGTCAATTTTACGCCTTTTTTCACCTCTTAATCCAATTTGCTAGAAAATGAAATAGAAATTAAAAAAACTGCGTCCGCCATTTTTTGCGCCTTGAAAGGACACACTCTTTGAGTCATATAACTTTTCCAAAAAATAATATTTGTTTTAGAAGAAGGAAACTAACTGTCAAAATTGTAGTTTTTGGTAAAATTATGCCCCTTCCGGTGCCGACAGATAACACTATCGGTAGCAAAAAAAAATGACAATTGAGACAACGAAGCATATGAACTTTGTTTTATACAAATCGAACAATAAAAAAATAATCTAGGACTGAAAAACTGAATTAGCCAATGGCAGCCAAGGAAAATTACTAAGACAAAATTTTTTAGCATTTTTGCGCAAGACAGATGACTCTTTAATTCTGTGTACAATACGACTAAAAAATATTCATAAATAAAAAAGTTTTTTCTAAAATTTTAAATTTTCAAAATTTGGCGCCTAATATCTTCGAAGATTTACCAAAAATCAAAAATCGAAAGTAGCTTAGCTATGTGCCCTGTCTCCGGCTATGCCAAAATGCATCGAAAGTTAAAATCCCATGATTATTGTTAAAATTACTGCAATATTTTTTAAAACGATAACTTCGGGGATTTCGGACATTTCGCATAGTCGCAGAACGTTCAAAATGGCTTTATCATCTAAGTCACACCCACTTTCCCAGTAAAACCGAAGAAATCGTAACGATGCGACAAGCAGTTGCTGAGATCTATTCAAATTGGAATCTGAATAATAATAATAATAACTAGACCTGCAGACCTGCAGTGCTGAATCGGCTTTCAGGAATCAGACAGGAAGTGCGTCATACAATAGCCGATCCATCGAGCTACCAAACGATACTGTAGTTGTTATGATTCAGTGACACCCTCTGTCAGATTTGTAAGTAATATTTGCTTGCCAATACACCGGTCAAAATTGTAATATCTGGCAAAATTACTTCACTTCCGGTGCCAAAAGAAATCATTATCGGTAACAAATAAGTTGAGAATTCGCAATTGAGTATTGTTTTATACACACCAGGCAATAAATAATAAACTTGGAACCCATAAACTGAAATTAAAAAGGTATAAAACTTAAAGGGAGACAAACTATATCTCAAATTAACCGGCGCTACCGAGGTGAGGGAAACGTCGACTAGACACAAACTATTAGAATTAGGTCCCAGATCGGTATCTGTTACAGGCACTGAGAAATAGGCTCCGGCGAAAAAAATAATAATAACTAGACCTGCAAGCAGCACTGAACCGGCTTTCAGGAATCATACAGGAAGTTTGTTATACCATAGCCGATCCATTGAGCTACCGAACTATACTTTAGTTGTTTTGTTTCAGTGACACCCTCTATCATATGTAAAAGTAATATTTGCTGGCGAAAAGACCGGTCAAAATTATGGTAAAATTACGTCACTTCCGGTGCCGAAAGAAATTTTTATAGGTGAAAAATATGTCGAAAATTTGCAACATACAAAATAAAAACTTTGTTTAATACATATCGGGCAATGAATAATTAACCTATAACCCATAAACTGAAATTAAGAAGGTAAAATAATTAAAAGTGGCTATTATTCCACAAGGGAACATGCTAGAAGCCTTTTCTTGATATCAATATGATGGTATTGATTCAATCTTACTGCCCATTAGAGTCAGACGTTATAAAGTTTAACAAATAATAAATATAAATCCCTTCAAATAAATGTTTGTTTTGAAGGCTAAAAATACGTTTTTTGCAAAAATTACATTACTTCCGGTGATATTGAAAATGTTAACTTAGTTGATAGAATTCATAAATGGCATAAGGCATCAAATGGTAAAAAAATTATAAAAATCGAATAATAATTGACACTTTTATAGACCAAAAACCTTGAAAAGTGACTTATAGAAGATCGCCTATTTCTCTGTAACCGTACAAGTTAGAAACCATTTTGTGGTATCTGTATGGTCGTATGGTTTCATTTTATTCGTTGATGGGAATCAAATATCATAATTTTAAAAATATTATAAGGCAGACTCATTTGAATAAAATATTTGTTTTTTAGGTTAAAAATACAGTTTTTGCAGAAATGACGTCATTTCCGGTCACAGTGAAAATGTAAAATTGGCTTGACCTAGTCCACATTGACATTAGGCATCAAATGGAAAAAAAATATTGCAAATCGAATAATAATTCACTCTTTCATAGGCAAAATAACGTGAAAAGTGATGCATGCAAAATTGCATATTTCTCGGCAACTGCTCATATTACAAACTAATTTTCGCATACATTCTCTTCTTCTGGATTATTGCTACGAGTTTATGAAAATCACAAATAAATATTTCAAAATATGAAGACGCTGAATGAATTGTAAATAACTGAATTTTACACTTTATTTTACATTCTATTCGAAATTGCCCGAAAATGAAATTGAAATTAAAAAATCTGAGCTAAAGATTTTATACACCTTTGCAGGATGCATCCTTTTAGTTATATCAGTTTTGAAAAAAAAAATATTTGCTTTCAAAAAGTGGTACCGAACTGTCAAAATTGTAGTTTTTGTTAATATTACGTCACTTCCGTTGCCGACAGAAAAATTTCACCGTAACAAAAAAAATTGCAAATGGGACCACGGAGCATATGAACTTTGTTTTATACAAATCGAACAATAAATAGTTTTTCTGGTTACGAAAAACTAATGACAATTTTTTAATCATTTCTGCTCAAGTAGGATGATATTTTAACCCTGTGTAAAATACCATCAAAAAATATTCATAAATAAAAAAGGTTTTCGTAAAAAAAAATTTTTTTCTTCAAAATATCGGACATTTTTTCGACTACTTCCGGTTTTACGATCATTGTCGTGGCAGCTTTACGACGTTCTTTGGATACTTAACTTTCTGTACCAGAAGTGTCAGAAACATCCATTGAGTACTTTGGGAAAAAAAAATAAATTAAAGAGCGTTTCCAAAAATTTTTACGATTTTTCAATTTTTTTCAAAGTTTGAGGCCATTTTTGGACCTCTTATATTATTTCAATGCTTTTCATTTTGGATTCACTATATAGACAACCGATAGGACTTTGAGTAAGAAAAGTTTAAGAAAAATCTGCGGCGTTGTTTTCAAGAAAAGGGCGTCTCAGAATGTTAAAAAATCGGAAAATACTAGAATTTTGGCATACAATAATTTATTTCCTTATCATCGAAATCGTATTATTTATACACCATATGATGGTCCATTAATTGGGCTAACCAGCGACACTTTAGTTCTTTTGGTCCGCTATTACCTAAGGGAGAAATCAAGTTTTTCGCAAGTGCGACAATGTTTTTAACATTTTTTTTCATTTTTTGAATACTTCCGGTATGGCTATTATTGTCGGAATAGTTTTAATAGCCGGTTTGGGCACTAAATTAGCCACAGGGCTCTGTAATGACATATTAAATTATCTGATCAGATAAAATGCCCCTGAGAAATCCTATGTTCAAAAGTGCTAAAAATGCAAAAAAATTAAAATATCGAAAATTAAATTTCAATAACTACATACATATTATACATCGTTAGAATCGTAATTAGGTCAGCTATCTGATTATACAACCTTTTTTGAAAATCTCTTAAAATAAAAAAATAGCAGAGCATTTTCCAAAATTTCACGATTTTTCGACTTTTTTTCGATTTTCAGTCCGTTATTTCACCTATTCCACATATTTCAAAGTCTTACTGGATGGTTTCATGCAAAATAACTCCGAAAGGACTCTCGATAGAAATTTTTTTTTAAAAAGTTGCGGTTAAGTTTTCGAGCTACAGGCATCCAAAAACGCTCCAAATCAGAAAATACTTGATTTTCAGCGTGCCATATTGTGCTTCCTGCTCATCGTATCCGTACGAATTGGGTATCATATGATAGTACAATCCTAGTGCAATCCAATGGTACCCTAATTTGTCTAATCCATTGATATCGGACGGAGAAATCGCGTTTTCCCCAAAATACCCATTTTTTGCATTTTTTTCAAAATATCGGACATTATTTCGACCACTTCCGGTGTACAGATTATTGTTGAAATTGCTTTATTCCTTGCAATGGTCATTTGGCTTCATGCCTCAGAAGTTTCAGAAACGTCAATTCGGCCATAAAACGAAACCCGAGCTCACAAAATGGGTAGAAAATTCGAAAAAAATCGAAAAATAAAGGGCGATAACTCTGAATGAAACTTATATTACTGGAATCGGATGGACTTCAGGTATCCAAAAATGTAGGTCATATTTCAAAATTTTGAAAAATAACAAAAATTGTCTCTCAAACAACATTTTTCATTTTTCGATCGCAAGAAGTCAGCGATGAAGTTTCGAAATATCGAAATTTTCAACTGCTATCGTCCGAGAAAAGACTCGGGGTTTCCGAAAATGTCATTTGTATGAAAATAGGTACAGAATTGACGAATCTACGGCCGTTTTTTAATTTTTTGACACCGCACGAAATTCGACCACTTCAGGTCTGCGCAGAAGTTTCAAATATAGTTTATCAAGTAGCCAACACATGGTTTCACGATAGAGAATTAGGTCCTAGATCGGTATCTGTTACAGGCACTGAGAAATAGGCTCCGGCGAAAAAAAAAAAAATAATAATAAACTAGACCTGCATGCAGGAATGACGGGTTTCACTGATGCCACGTCACTTTCGGTGCCACGTTACCCTTGAACATATGTCACTTCCGATACCAATGAAACCATCGAACAGGTTTCTACATAAGCATTGTAAACATCAAATAAAATTGACGAAGAATCAACCAAATCCAGCAATATCAATTCATTTTATATATATATATATATATATATGTTACTTGTAAGTGATCCTGGAAAAATTTCATTACTTCCGGTGATAATGAAAATGTTCAATTAGTTTTATGAAATCAGAAATGGCATAAGGCATCATATGGCGAAAATAGTATGTAGATCGAATAAGAATTGCCACTTTTATAGACCAAAAACCTTGAAAAGTGACTTGTAGAAAATCGTCTATTTCTCGGCAACCGTACATGATAAAAACTATTTTTTGGTATCTATATGATCGTATGGGTTCAATCGATTTGTTGATTGGGTTCAAATATCACAATTTGAAATATATTACAAATCAGACTCATTTGAAAAAAATATCTGTTTTGAAGGCTAAAAATACAGTTTTTGCCAAAATGACATTACTTCTGGTAATACTGAAAATGTTAAATTAGTTCTATGAAATCATCAATGACATAAGATATCATATAGTGAAAATTTTATGAAAATCGAATAATAACTGATACTTTTATAGACCAAAAACCTTGAAAAGTGACTTAAGGAAAATTGTCCATTTCTCTGCAACCGTACAAGTTAGAAACCATTTTGTGGTATCTGTATGATCGTATGGGTTCATAGAGTTATATATAGAAACTAGAGTCCGCACTGATCACGTGACTCCCATGACTACAACGTTAAAGGTTTGTGCCGGAATGAAGCGACGGCCGCCATGTTAGTTCCGGGGAGTATGCACGTAAATACCCGGATGTTCACTATGTTATCGCATCAATCAATCCGTGTCGAACTGTTTTAAATCGTGCACAAATATTACATTTTTAAATTTTCTCACCCAAATATTTATTGTTTGATAAAAATAATAATAAAGGTCCATGGACCGAGTCTCCGGGCCCCTCTTTTCACGTAAAGGTTATAGAATAATTTATTTTGACATATCAGCGATCTCGACCGCAGTGTCTCTATCTATACTATGCGCTACTATTTACTTTACCTTCGCTTTCTCTTTTAATTTTTATTAAAATATTGATCTTTTGAATTGGTGCAATGTCCACAATATGTATTCTTATACAGTAAATTTGTTTTAAAAATTTATGGAACTAATTAATAAAGAGTGTAGAGAAATGAATGTTTTTTGGGTTTTTTTTTTAATTTAAGCACTAAAAGTTAACAGAAAACAATAGCCCGCAGAATTATATGTACTGGTATTTTTATTTATTTGTTAATTATTTTATTTCAGGAAATTTGGGAATGGAAAGTGAAGAAAAATTACTAGTCTACGAAAATGTTGTATTTCTATTTACCGCCCGGTATTTATTTATTTGTTAATTATTTTTAGAAATATATGGAACTGAAAAGGGAAGAGGAACTAAGAACAGCCTGCAGAAAATGTTGTATTTTTATTTATTTATTTATTTGTTAATTTGTTTTAGAAAATTTTGGAATGAAAAGTGACACATGTCATTGTCAGCGATCCCGTATTCTTCTTTCACTTTCAATTTAATTTCCAGTATAATATTTGATACTTTAAAATATGTCTCGAATGTGTATTCTATAGTAAATATGTACTGATATTTTTATTATTTGTTAATTATTTTAATTTAGGAAATTTGGGAATGCAAAGTGAAGAAAAATTAATAGCCTACGTATAATGACATGTTGTAGGCCTATTTCTATTTACCGCCCGGTATTGATTTATTTCAATATTTGTTAATTATTTTTAGAAATATATGGAACTGAAAAGGGAAGAGAAACTAAAAACAGCCTGCCGAAAATGTTTTATTTTTAATTATTTATTTGTTAATTTGTTTTAGAAAATTATGTAATGAAAAGTGGCATGTCAGTGTCAGCGATCCCGTAGGCTTACTCTACTTTCACTTTAATTTCCAGTTTATTATTTGATACTTTAAATTATGTCCCGAATGTGTATTCTATAGTAAATGTGACTAATAAATTTATAAAATTGAAATCTTACCTTACTGTCATAAAGTTTGCTAACTTTTTGAGGCCTATGTCATAGAGTATTATTATTATATTAGTAAAAAAGGTAAAGTATTAAGTAAGTAGACGCAGAGAGACACTGTTGTTGTCGAGATCGCTGACATGTCAAAATAAATTATTATATAACCTTTACGTGGAAAGAGGGGCCAGGAGATAAGTCGGTCCATGGATCTTTATTATTATTTTTTATTAAACAATAAGTATTTGGGTGAGAAAATTTAAAAATGTAATATTTGTGCACGTTTTAAAACAGTTCGAAACCGATTGATTGATGCAATAACATAGTGAACATCCGGGTATTTACGTTCATACTCCCCGGAACTAACATGGCGGACAAGGCTCCATGTCGGCACGCTGTCACGTGATCAGTGCGGACTCTAGTTTCTATATATAACTCTATGTATGGGTTCAATCTATTTGATCAATAGAATCAAATATCATAATTTGAAAAAAATAACAAGTACGACTCATTTGAATAAAATATTGTTTTTAAAGGCTAAAATTTAAGTTTTGAGTAAATGACGTCATTTCCGGTGACGGCGCAAGAGGTAAAATGGTTTGAAATAGTCCACTATGGCATTAGGCATCCAATGGCGAAAGAAAATTGAAAATCGAATAATAATTGATTCTTTTACAGCCAAAATTACGTGAAAAGTGACTCATGCAAAATTGCCTATTTCTCGGCAACTGCTTATATTACAAACTAATTTTCACGCATATTCTCTTCGTATGGATGATAGCTACAAGTTTATAAAAGTTACAAAGAAATATTTTAAAATTTGAAAAGCCTGAATAGGTTGTAAATTATTCAATTTTACACCATTTTAGCCTCTTAATCGAATTTGCTCGAAAATGAAATCGAAATTAAAAAAACTGCTTCCTACATTTTTTGCGCCTTGAAAGGGCACACTCTTTGAGTCAAATAATTTTTCCAAAAAATAATATTTGTTTTCGATATAAGAAAATAACTGTCAAAATTGTAGTTTTTGGTAAAATTATGCCACTTCCGGTGCCGACAGATAACACTTTTGGTAATAAAAAAATGACAATTGAGACAACGAAGCATATGAACGTTGTTTTATACAAATCGAACAATAAAAAATTAATCTGGGACTGAAAAACTGAATTAGCCAATGGCGGCCAAGGAAAATTACTGAGACAAATTTTTTTACTATTTTTGCGCTAGTCAGATGACTCTTAAATTCTGTGCACAACACGACTAAAAAATATTCATAAATAAAAAAGTTTTTTGTAAAATTTTAAATTTTCGAAATTTGGCGCCTAATATCTTCGAAGATATGCCGAAAATCAAAAATCGAAAGTAGCGTAGCTATGTGCAGTGTCCCCAACTATGCCAAAATGTATCGAAAGTTAAAATCCAATGATTATTGTTAAAATTACTGCAATATTTTCAAAAACGATAACTTCGGTGATTTCGGACATTTCGCATTGTCGCAGAACGTTCAAAATAGCTTTATCCTCTAAGGCACACCCACTTTCCCAGTAAAACCGAAGAAATCGTAACGATGCGACAAGTAGTTGCTGAGATATAGTCAAAGTGGAATTGGAATAATAATAAGAATAACTAGACCTGCATGCAGGAATGACGGGTTTCACTGGTGCCAAGTTACTCTTAAACATGTCACTTCCGGTGCTAAGTTACCCTTGAACATATGTCACTTCCAGTACCAGCGTAACCACTAAACAGGTTTCCAAATTAACATTGCACACAAATAAAATGGAAGCAGAATCAACCAATCAATCCAGCAATATCAAGTCATTTTATACATTTGTTACTTGTAAATAATCTTGACAAAATTAAATTACTTCCTGTGTTAATGAAAATGTTCAATTAGTCTTATGAAATCAGAAATGGCATACGATATCATATAGTTAAAATTTTATGTAAATCGAGTAATAATTGTCACTTTTAAAGACCAAAAAACTTGAAAAGTGACTTGTAGAAAATCGGCTATTTCTCTGCAACCGTACAAGTTACAAACCATTTTGTGGTATCTGTATGATCGTATGGGTTCATTCTATTTGTTGATTAGCATCAAATACCATAATTTGAATAAGATTTCAAAACAGACTCATTTGAATAAAATATCTGTTTTGAAGGCTAAAAATACAGTTTTTGCCAAAATGACGTTACTTCCGGTGATAATGAAAATCTTAAATTACTTGTATGAAATCCCAAATGGCATTAGGTATAACACGGTGTAACGTTTATGAAAATCGAATAATAATTGACACTTTTATGGCCCCGAAACCTTCAAAAGTGACCTGTAGAAAACCGTCTATTTCTCGGCAACCGAACAAATTAGAAACAATTTTATGATCTCTATATGACCATATGAGTTTTGTTTATATGTGAATTTAAACCAAAAGTTAAAATTATTAATACATATTAAGTTATTCTTGGTTGAATAAAACATTGATTTAAAAAGTTTAAAATGCAGTTTTTGACCAAATGATGTCACTTCCGGTGTCAATTTTAAATTGTAATCAACTTCATATGACGCTACATGCCTTTTGAATCAAATGATGTCACTTTTATAAAAATCCAATAATAATTGACTATTTTACAGGCAAAATAACGAAAACAGTGACTTGTACAGAACTGCCCATTTCTTGGTAACTGCTTATATTACAAACGAATTTTAACATACATTTTCTTCGTATGGATTATAGCTACAAGTTTATAAAAGTTACGAAGAAATATTTTAAAATCTGAAAAGCCTGAATAGGTTCTAAATAGGTCAATTTTACACCATTTTTAGCCTCTTAATCGAATTTGCTCGAAAGTGAAATCGAAATTAAAAAAACTGCTTCCTACATTTTTTGCGCCTTGAAAGGGCACACTCTTTGAGTCAAATAATTTTTCCAAAAAATAATATTTGTTTTCGAAATAAAAAAATAACTGTCAAAATTGTAGTTTTTGGTAAAATTATGCCACTTCCGGTGCCGACAGATAACACTTTTGGTAATAAAAAAAATGACAATTGATACAACGAAGCATATGAATTTTGTTTTATACAAATCGAACAATAAAAAATCAATATAGGACTGAAAAACTGAATTAGCCAATGGCGGCCAAGGAAAATTACTGAGACAATTTTTTTTAACATTTTTGCACTAGTCAGATGACTCTTTAATTCTGTGCACAATACGACTAAAAAATATTCATAAATAAAAAAGTTTTTTGTAAAATTTTAAATTTTCGAAATTTGGCGCCTAATATCTTCGAAGATTTGCCGAAAATCAAAAATCGAAAGTAGCGTAGCTATGTGCCCTGTCTCAGGCTATGCCAAAATGTATCGAAAGTTAAAATCCAATGATTATTGTTAAAATTACTGCAATATTTTCAAAAACGATAACTTCGGTGATTTCGGACATTTCGCATTGTCGCAGAACGTTCAAAATAGCTTTATCCTCTAAGTCACACCCACTTTCCCAGTAAAACCGAAGAAATCGTAACGATGCGACACGTAGTTGCTGAGATCTATTCAAATTGGAATCTGAATAATAATAATAATAACTAGACCTGCATGCAGGAATGACGGGTTTCACTGGTGCCAAGTTACTCTTAAACATGTCACTTCCGGTGCTAAGTTACCCTTGAACATATGTCACTTCCAGTACCAGCGTAACCACTAAACAGGTTTCCAAATTAACATTGCACACAAATAAAATGGACGCAGAATCAACCAATCAATCCAGCAATATCAAGTCATTTTATACATTTGTTACTTGTAAATAATCTTGACAAAATTAAATTACTTCCTGTGTTAATGAAAATGTTCAATTAGTCTTATGAAATCAGAAATGGCATACGATATCATATAGTGAAAATTTTATGTAAATCGAGTAATAATTGCCACTTTTAAAGACCAAAAAACTTGAAAAGTGACTTGTAGAAAATCGGCTATTTCTCTGCAACCTTACAAGTTACAAACCATTTTGTGGTATCTGTATGATCGTATGGGTTCATTCTATTTGTTGATTAGCATCAAATACCATAATTTGAATAAGATTTCAAAACAGACTCATTTGAATAAAATATCTGTTTTGAAGGCTAAAAATACAGTTTTTGCCAAAATGACGTTACTTCCGGTGATAATGAAAATCTTAAATTACTTGTATGAAATCCCAAATGGCAGTAGGTATAACACGGTGTAACGTTTATGAAAATCGAATAATAATTGACACTTTTATGGCCCCGAAACCTTCAAAAGTGACCTGTAGAAAACCGTCTATTTCTCGGCAACCGAACAAGTTAGAAACAATTTTATGATATCTATATGACCATATGAGTTTTGTTTATATGTGAATTTAAACCAAAAGTTAAAATTATTAATACATATTAAGTTATTCTTGGTTGAATAAAACATTGATTTAAAAAGTTTAAAATGCAGTTTTTGACCAAATGATGTCACTTCCGGTGTCAATTTTAAATTGTAATCAACTTCATATGACGCTACATGCCTTTTGAATCAAATGATGTCACTTTTATAAAAATCCAATAATAATTGACTATTTTACAGGCAAAATAACGAAAACAGTGACTTGTACAGAACTGCCCATTTCTTGGTAACTGCTTATATTACAAACGAATTTTAACATACATTTTCTTCGTATGGATTATAGCTACAAGTTTATAAAAGTTACGAAGAAATATTTTAAAATCTGAAAAGCCTGAATAGGTTCTAAATAGGTCAATTTTACACCATTTTTAGCCTCTTAATCGAATTTGCTCGAAAGTGAAATCGAAATTAAAAAAACTGCTTCCTACATTTTTTGCGCCTTGAAAGGGCACACTCTTTGAGTCAAATAATTTTTCCAAAAAATAATATTTGTTTTCGAAATAAAAAAATAACTGTCAAAATTGTAGTTTTTGGTAAAATTATGCCACTTCCGGTGCCGACAGATAACACTTTTGGTAACAAAAAAAATGACAATTGATACAACGAAGCATATGAATTTTGTTTTATACAAATCGAACAATAAAAAATCAATCTAGGACTGAAAAACTGAATTAGCCAATGGCGGCCAAGGAAAATTACTGAGACAATTTTTTTTAACATTTTTGCACTAGTCAGATGACTCTTTAATTCTGTGCACAATACGACTAAAAAATATTCATAAATAAAAAAGTTTTTTGTAAAATTTTAAATTTTCGAAATTTGGCGCCTAATATCTTCGAAGATTTGCCGAAAATCAAAAATCGAAAGTAGCGTAGCTATGTGCCCTGTCTCAGGCTATGCCAAAATGTATCGAAAGTTAAAATCCAATGATTATTGTTAAAATTACTGCAATATTTTCAAAAACGATAACTTCGGTGATTTCGGACATTTCGCATTGTCGCAGAACGTTCAAAATAGCTTTATCCTCTAAGTCACACCCACTTTCCCAGTAAAACCGAAGAAATCGTAACGATGCGACACGTAGTTGCTGAGATCTATTCAAATTGGAATCTGAATAATAATAATAATAATAAGAATAATAATTTTAACAAAAACAATAGTGTTTCACACAAGCTACGCAGTGTGAAACCCTAATAATAATAAGAATAATAATTTTAACAAAAACAATAGTGTTTCACACAAGCTACGCAGTGTGAAACCCTAATAATAAGACTAGACCTGCATGCAGGAATGACGGGTTTTACTGGTGCCACGTTACCCTTGAACATGTCACTTCCGGTGCCAAGTTACCCTTGAACATATGTCACTTCCGGTACCAACGAAACCACTAAACAGTTTTCCAAATAAACATTGCTCACATCAAATAAAATGGACGCAGAACCAACCAAATCCAGCAATATCAATTCATTTTATACATTTGTTACTTGTAAATGATCTTGACAAAATTACATTACTTCCGGTGCTAATGAAAATGTTCAATTAGTTTTATGAAATCAGAAATGGCATAAATATGATATAGTGAAAATTTTATGTAAATCGAATAATAATTGCCACTTTTATAGACCAAAAACCTTGAAAAGTGACGTGTAGAAAATCGTCTATTTCTCGACAACCGTACAAGTTAGAAACCATTTTTTGGTATTTATATGAATGTATGGGTTTAATCTATTTGTTGATTGGAATCAAATATCATAATTGTATAAACATTACAAATCAGACTCATTTGAATAAAATATCGGCTTTGAAGGCTTAAAATACAGTTTGTACCAAAATGACGTTACTTCCGGTAATAATGAAAACTTTAAATTAGTTTTTTAACAACGTCTATCAAATCAGGCTTCAAAGGGTGAAAATTTTATGAAAATCGAATAATAATTGACACTTTTATGGGCCAAAAACCTTCAAAAGTGACTTTTAGAAAATCGCCTATATCTCGGCAACCGAACAAGTTAGAAACAATTTTATGATATCTTTTTGACCGTATGAGTTTTGTTAATATGTGAATTTAAACCAAAAATTAATTTTATTATTATATGTGACATAATTCTTGGTTGAATAAAATATCGATTTTGAAAGTTAAAAATTGAGTTTTTGACTAAATGACGTCACTTCCGGTGTCAATTTTAAATTGTAATCAACTTGATATGACGCTACATGCTTTTTGAATCAAATGATGTCACTTTTATAAAAATCCAATAATAATTGACTATTTTACAGGCAAAATAACGAAAACAGTGACTTATGCAGAACTGCCCATTTCTTGGCAACTGCTTATATTACAAACTAATTTTAACATACATTTTCTTCGTATGGATTATAGCTACATGTTTATAAAAGTTACGAAGAGATATTTTAAAATCTGAAAAGCCTGAATTGGTTGTAAATAGGTCAATTTGACACCATTTTTAGCCTCTTAATCCAATTTGCTCGAAAATGAAATCGAAATTAAAAAAACTGCTTCCGACATTTTTTGCGCCTTTAACGGACACACTTTTTGAGTCATATAATTTTTCAAAAAAATAATATTTGTTTTCGAAAAATGGTACCTAACTGTCAAAATTGTAGTTTTTGGTAAAATTATGCCACTTCCGGTGCCGACAGATAACACTTTCGGTAATAAAAAAAATGACAATTAAGACAACGAAGCATATGAACTTTGTTTTATACAAATCGAACAATAAAAAATTAATCTAGGACTGAAAAACTGAATTAGCCAATGGCGGCCAAGGAAAATTACTGAGACAAATTTTTTTAATATTTTTGCGCTAGTCAGATGACTCTTTATTTCTGTGCACAACACGATTAAAAAATATTTATAAATAAAAAAGTTTTTTGTAAAATTTTAAATTTTCGAAATTTGGCGCCTAATATCTTCAAAGATTTGTCGAAAATCAAAAATCGAAAGTATCGTAGCTATGTGCCCTGTCTCCGGCTATGTCAAAATGTATCGACAGTTAAAATCCAATGATTATTGTTAAAATTACTGCAATATTTTTAAAAACGATAACTTCGGTGATTTCGGACATTTCGCATTGTCGCAGAACGTTCAAAATAGCTTTATCCTCTAAGTCACACCCACTTTCCCAGTAAAACCGAAGAAATCGTAACGATGCGACAAGCAGTTGCTGAGATCTACTCAAAACAAAAGAAGAATAATAATAATAAGAACTAGACCTGCAAGCAGCACTGAACCGGCTTTCAGGAATCATACAGGAAGTTCATTATACCCTAACCGATCCATTGAGCTACCAAACTATACTTTAATTGTTTTGCTTCAGTGACACCTTCTATCATATGTAAAAGTAATATTTGCTGGCGAAAAGACCGATCAAAATTGTAAATTATGGCAAAATTATGTCACTTCCGGTGCCGAAAGAAATTTTTATAGGTGAAAAATAAGTCGAAAATTCGCAACATACAAAATACAAACTTTGTTTTATACATATCGGGCAATAAATAATCAACCTATAACCCATAAACTGAAATTAAGAAGGTATAAAACTTAAAAGTGACACTGGGAAAATTGGCTATTATTCGACAAGGGAACATGATAGAAGCCTTTTCTTGATATCAATATGATGGTATTGATTCAATCTTACTGCCCATTAGAGTCAGACGTTATAAAGTTAAACGAATAATAAATATAAATCCCTTCAAAAAAATGTTTGTTTTGAGGGCTAAAATAATAATAATAATAATAATAATAATGAATTTATATAGCGCCTCTCATCTAGAACTGTTCTACTCGATGGCGCTGAGTCGCTCTGTCACGTTTGGTATTCACAGTTAAATAGGTGAGTCTTAAGGGATGTTTTAAAAGACTCTACTGTTTTGGCTTCCTTTAATGTTGTTGGGAGTTTATTCCATTGGGTGGGTGCTGCCACTGAAAAAGCCCTATCACCACACGACACTTTAAAAGTTTTTGGAACAACTAGGTCGTGTTTTGATGTTGATCGAGTTGTTCTTTCTCCACTTTTGATTTTTATAAGATCACTCAGGTAATTAGGAGCTGAACCATGGATACACTTGTAAGTTAGAAGGATTATCTTGTACTGAATACGCCTGTTAATTGGGAGCCAGTGGAGGGATTTGAGCACAGGTGTAATGTGGTCACGTAGTCTTGTTCTGGTGATCAGACGTGCGGCCGTGTTTTGTATTTTTTGTAGGGAGCGAAGAGAAGAAGCTGGAAGACCATAAAGTAAAGAATTACAATAGTCCAGTCTAGATGCGATTAATGAGTTCACTAACAGTTTAGTTGAATCTGTGTTTAAGTATTTTCGTACGCGACCAATGTTGTACAGTTGGAAGTTACATGCCTTTGATACTGCGGCAATTTGTTTGGACATATCCAATACGTTTTTTGCAAAAATTACATTACTTCCGGAGATATTGAAAATGTTAATTTAGTTCATAGAAGTCATAAATGGCATAAGGCATCAAATGGTAAAAAAATGATAAAAATCGAATAATAATTGACACTTTTATAGACCAAAAACCTTGAAAAGTGACTTATAGAAGATCGCCTATTTCTCTGTAACCGTACAAGTTAGAAACCATTTTGTGGTATCCGTATGGTCGTATGGCTTCATTCTATTCGTTGATGGGAATCAAATATCATAATTTCAAGAATATTATAAGGCAGACTCATTTGAATAAAATATTTGTTTTTTAAGTTAAAAATACAGTTTTTGCCCAAATGACGTTATTTCCGGTCACAGTGAAAATGTAAAATTGGCTTGACCTAGTCCAAATTGGCATTAAGCATCAAATGGAAAAAAATATTGCAAATCGAATAATAATTCACTCTTTTATAGGCAAAATAACGTGAAAAGTGATGCATGCAAAATTGCATATTTCTCGGCAACTGCTCATATTACAAACTAATTTGCGCATACATTCTCTTCGTCTGGATTATTGCTACGAGTTTACGAAAATTACACATAAATATTTCAAAATATGAAGACGCTGAATGAATTGTAAATAACTGAATTTTACACTTTATTTTACATTTTATTCGAAATTGCCCGAAAATGAAATTGAAATTAAAAAATCTGAGCTAAGGATTTTGTGCACCTTTCCAGGGTGCATCCTTTTAGTTATATCAGTTTTGAAAAAAAATAATATTTGCTTTCAAAAAGTGGTACTGAACGGTCAAAATTGTAGTTTTTGTTAATATTACGTCACTTCCGTTGCCGCCAGAAAAATTTCACCGTAACAAAAAAAATTACAATTGGGACCACGGAGCATATGAACTTTGTTTTATACAAATCGAACAATAAATAATTTTTCTGGGTACAAAAAACTAAATTAGCCGATGGCGGCTAACGCAAATTACCGAGACAATTTTTTTTCTCATTTCTGCTCAAGTAGGATGATATTTTTAACCCTGTGTAAAATATCATCAAAAAATATTCATAAATAAAAAAGGTTTTCGTAAAAAAATTAATTTTTTTCAAAATATCGGACATTTTTTCGACTACTTCCGGTTTTACGATCGTTGTCGTGATAGCTTTACGAAGTTCTTTGGATAGAAGTGTACCAGAAGTGTCAGAAACATCCATTGAGTAGTTTTGGAAAAAAAGATAACTTAAAGTGCGTTTCCAAAAATTTAACGATTTTTCAATTTTTTTCAAAGTTTGAGGCCATTTTTGGACCATTTATATTATTTCAATGCTTTTCATTTTGGATTCACTATATAGACAACCGATAGGACTTTGAGTAAGAAAAGTTTAAGAAAAATCTGCGGCGTCGTTTTCGAGAAAAGGGCGTCCCAGAATGTTAAAAAATCGGAAAATACTAGATTTTTGTTATACAATAATTTATTTCCTTACCATCGAAATCGTATTATTTAGATACCATATGATGGTCCATTAATAGGGCTATCCAGCGACATTTTAGTTCTTTTGGTCCGCTATTACCTAAGGGAGAAATCAAGTTTCTCGCAAGTGCGACAATGTTTTTAACCTTTTTTTTCATTTTTTGAATACTTCTGGTATGGTTATTATTGTCGGAATAGTTTCAATAGCCGGTTTGGGCACTAAAATAGCCACGGCGCTCTGTAATGATATATTACATTATCTGATCAGATAAAATGCCTCTGAGAAATCCTATGTTCAAAAGTGCCAAAAATGCAAAAAATTTAAAATATCGAAAATTAAATTTCAATAACTACATACATATTATACATCGTTAGAATCGTAATTAGGTCAGCTATCTGAATATACAACCTTTTTTTGAAAATCTCTTCAAATAAAAAAATAGTAGAGCATTTTCCAAAATTTCACGATTTTTCGACTTTTTTTGATTTTCAGTCCCTTTTTTATCGTATTCCAGACATTTCAAAGTCTTATTGGGTGGCATAATTCACAAGACTATCGAATGGACTCTCGATAGAGAAAGTTAAAAAAAAAGTTGCGGTTAAGTTTTCGAGATACAGGCGTCCAAAAACGCTCCAAATCAGAAAATACTTGATTTTCAGCGTGCCATATTTTGCTTCCTGCTCGTCGTATCCGTACAAATTGGGTATCATACGATAGCACAATACTATTTCAGTCCAATGGTACCCTAATTTGTTTAATCCATTGATATCGGACGGAGAAATCGCGTTTTTCCCCAAAATACCCATTTTTTGCATTTTTTTCAAAATATCGGACATTATTTCGACCACTTCCGGTGTACTGATTATTGTTGAAATTGCTTTATTCCTTGCAATGGTCATTTGGCTTCATGCCGCAGAAATTTCAGAAACGTCAATTTGGCCATAAAACGGAACCCGAGCTCACAAAATGGGTAGAAAATTCGAAAAAAATCGAAAAAAAAAGGGCGATAACTCTGAATGAAACTTATATTACTGGAATCGGATGGACTTCAGGTATCCAAAAATGTAGGTCAAATTTCAAAATTTTGAAAAATAACAAAAATTGTCTCTCAAACAACATTTTTCATTTTTCGATCGCAAGAAGTCAGCGATGAAGTTTCGAAATATCGAAATTTTCAACTGCTATCGTCCGAGAAAAGACTCAGGGTTTCCGAAAATGTCATAGGTACAGAATTGACGAAACTACGGCCATTTTTTGATTTTTTGACACCGCACGAAATTCGACCACTTCCGGTCTGCGCAGAAGTTTCAAATATAGTTTATCAAGTAGCCAACACATGGTTTCCCGATAGGGAATTAGGTCCCAGATCGGTATCTGTTACAGGCACTGAGAAATAGGCTCCGGCGAAAAAAAAATAATAATAATAAATAATAATTTTAGTAATCACAATAGGCTTTCAGACGAAAGTCTGAAAGCCTAATAATAATTTTAACAAAAACAATAGTGTTTCACACAAGCTTCGCAGTGTGAAACCCTAATAATAATTTTAGTAATCACAATAGGCTTTCAGACGAAAGTCTGAAAGCCTAATAACTAGATCTGCTACTGTCCCATGCAGATATGAAAGCTTTCATATTCACAGTCACTTCCTGTCACATTTCATGGGTCATATAAATAATCCGAACAAGAAAAAATAAATCATTAAAATCGGTCATAATCTAACGAAATTAATGTGATTTTTCACTCGTAAACAACTTTGTCGGCACGAAAACATCAAAGGCGAAATTCGAATTTTTGAAATATACAAATACCAAAAATTCGACCCGTATCCCGAAATGTATTAAATTTTAGACATAGGAAACGCATTGAACATACTATGCCCTATTGTGTTTGTTTACAAGTCCTTAAATGTCGATTTTTCACTATGTTTCATATTCACTTCAAAATGGCGACCATCAGCTGACATAAATCAAAATTTCTGGTCTGAACATTTTTTAGGTTTTCCTTCAAGGATTCAGAAAATGTAAGTCCCATGTCTGTAAGTGCAATATCGCACGTTCTATTGTTTTTTCACGTTTCAAGATGGTGGCACTTCCGGTTCGATCGAAAAAACTCCATGTTTTGTGTACGAATCAGTAATTACTTGTCTAGTATCGAAAAGAAAAAAAATAGGTCATTCTGACCTTTATTTCGATGATTTTTTTGAAAAATTTGATTCTTAATTTCACCAAGGGGAGATAATTTAGAAAATTTTAAAAGTCATTTTTCAAGTCGCATCAGTAATGTCTACTTACATACAAAATTTCATGAAAATCGTACAATTATTAAAGAAGTTGTCAAGTTGGTCTCAACTTCCGGTTCGAAATCACAACGACGAATTTTCGAATATTACAAAACTTTTAAAAATAAGCTCCCCCTGACCAGCTTAATCGTTCGCAATAAACGTTTGCCCCTTAAAATCGGCAAATTGCTGACTTTAAAGTGAGAAACATTACAACCGGGCGGAATTTCCTGTTTTATCACATTTACAGTACAATGGATTACCAACCGATTATTACAAAACTTTAAAAATAAAACAGAAGGAGAGAAATGCGGCTTAACGTCCATTCGACACAAACTAGGTCATATGTTTTTAATTTTATTGAAAAACTTCCCTTGCGCGTACTGGTTTTAGGAGTGGGAGGAAAGCGAAGGACACGGAGAAAACCCACGAGGACACCATACTCCATGTCACATGCAACCTGGAAATCGAAACGACGCCGGTTGACTCAATGACAGACGTTACGACACAGCGCACGTATGCTATCCATTCAGTCATTCAGCCTCCCTAAAATCGGGAAATTGCTGACTTATAGCAAGAAACATTTCAACCGGGCGAAATTTTCTGTTTTAGCAGTTTAATTTGCACGGTACTTTAATTACCAACCTATTATTACAAAACTTTTGAAAATAAGCTCCAACTGACCAGCTTAATCGTATGCAATAAAGGTTTGGCGTGAATTGAAAGTTTTGCACCGAGAAAGTTCATCTCGATTTTCCGGCGTGGTTCCCTCTTGTCAGTGAGGCAGAACGGAGGGCCTGACAAGGACAGCTGTCTAGTCGTTCGGATGGGACGAAAAACCAAGGTCCCGTGTACACACTGAAGTGCACGTAAAATATCTCTAAGCAGTTGGAATTCGATACTGTTGAATAAGCTCTATACGATGACTAAATGTGCAAATTGCAGTCACCCACGCTGCATGTTTCGCTTAACAATGAAAGGGTGCAGTTTTCAATTTTCGATCCTTTTATTCTTCTACTCCTGATATTTTGGACTGTGGATCGATGGTTTTATATAAAAGACTATCGATAAGACTCTTTGTAGAAGAAGTTCCCCAAAAATATTATGTTGATTTAAGAGAAAAGGAACTTTAGAAATGCTCAAAATCGTAAAAATACGACTTTTAGGATTTTCGATCTCTTTTTTTATGCTATCCCTGACATTTAAAAAAATGATACAATGATTTCACACAACGGGCTAGCTTTTAGACTCTCGATTGACAGAAGTTTCATCACCCTCTCTTCATTAAAACCGAAGTTATCGTGCCCTAAAGAATCAACAAATCAGCATATTTATCTCTGCTTACCCTCAATGCTCATCTTTAAATTCAATCATGACATTGACCTAGTGAACGTCTACATCAAGTTTGAACATTCTAGCTTAATTAAAAGGAGAGTTATTGTGTTTCAAAGTCTCGGCCCTTCAAATTGCTACTACTTTTCATATTCACTTCAAAACGGAATCCATCAGTAGACCTAAATCAAAATTCTGCTCCCAGCGATTTTTGGGCCAACCTTCAAGGATTCAGAAAATATAACTCCCGTGTCTGTAAGTAAAATAGCGTTTCAAGATGGTGGCACTTCCGGTTCGCTCGACAAACTTCGTATTTTGTGTACAAATCAGTAATTACTTATCTAGTATCAAAAAAATAAATCTGGTCATTCTGACCTATATTCGGATGATTTTTTTGAAAATTTTGATCCTTAATTTTGTCAAGGGGAGATAATTTTTGAAAATTTCTAATTATATTTTTGAAATCACATCGGTAGGATCTACTTATATACTAAATTTCATGAAGATCGTACAACTATTAAAGAAGTTTTCAAATTGGTCTAAACTTCCGGTTCGAAATCACAGCAACGAATTTTCGAATTTCAAAAATGTGAAACTGCAGATGAAAATGATTTTTTTCAAGGTATTCAAAGAAAAAAGAATTAGTAAGATCGGTCAAAAAATAACAAAGTTACGACTATGCATTGTCAGTTTTTTCGTTCGTAAAATTCGGTGATTTCGGATTCGTAAAACGTTTTGAAAAAATATTTAAACAACGTTCGCACCCCATTTTTTTTGGGGGGGGGGGTAGGTCAAAATTTTAGAAAGATCCTATGGATAGATTCTGATAAATCCGATTTGAAGAAAACACACACAAAAAAATAATAATAACTAGATCTGCTACTGTCCCATGCAGATATGAAAGCTTTCATATTCATCGTCACGTGTCATCGATTATATCAAGTATCTCAAATAAAAGGATAAGAATAACAAACTATCAAAATTGGTCAAAAACTCGCGAAGTTACAAGTCTAAATATAGTATGAAACATTGAGTAATCTGAAAACTAAAGGGAAATAACTAATACTTGTGTTGCTGTAATCGGGATGAATGAGATAACTTTGAACAAAACTAAAACTTTTTGAATCAGGTTGAACTCAACTGTTTGAATATGTACGTGAAATATGTAGATTTGGAAAATTATAAAGACATAATATCAAAATCGGTCAAAAACTCACAAAGTTACAAATTTAAATGTAGTGAGAAACATTGCACCCGGGCAAAAAAATAACCTTTAAACTAAAGGGAAATAACTGAAACTTGTATAGCTGTAATCGGGCTTCCAAGATATGTTATATAATTATGGTTTCCAATATGTTTGGTTATAAGTAGGAAATCGTGACGACTTCTTAAGCATGTTTTAAACAAAGGGTCATAGACTGCAATATACAAGAATGGCACTCTGCAAAAAAAAAAACTGGCCAGAGATTTCTATGCAGAAATTAAATAATTGCTAGAACCAGAAAAATATTTATCCACTATAATAAATAAGCAACATAGAGAAAATGAAATGAAATTGAATGGGGTTTAACGTCCTACTGTTCTGCTCCTACAATGGGCTAATGAAGACGGGCATACGCCATAAAGTGTGCAATGAGGGAAATTTTACCCGGGCAGCGGCGTTACGGCCTACGAGGTTGGTAAGGCGACCATACTCCTTGTCACGTACAACCAAGAAATCGAAACAAGGCCAGTTGACTCAATGACAGACGTTATGATACAGAGCGCACGTGCTAACCATTCAGCCACGCAACCTCCCTAAAATCGGCAAATTGCTGACCTACAGCGAGAAACATTTCAACCGGGCCAAATTTTCTATTTTAACAGTTTAATTTGCACGGTACCTTTAGTTATCAACCGAATATTACAAAACTTTTAAAAATAAGTTCCCCCTGACCAGCTTAATCGTTCGCAATAAACGTTTGCCCCTTAAAATCGACAAATTGCTGAATTTAAAGTGAGAAACATTACAACCGGGCCAAATTTTCTGTTTTATCACTTTAACAGTACCTTTGATTACCAACCGATTATTACAAAACTTTAAAAAGAGAAAGAGAGAAATGCGGCCTAACGTCCATTCGACACAAACTAGGTCATTTCGGGACTAACATATGTTTTTTAATTTTATTTAAAAACTCCCCTTGCACGTACTGGTCTTTAGCCATTGGGAGGAAACCGAAGAACACGGAGAAAACCCACGAGGTTGGACATCATACACCATGTCACGTGCAACCTGGAGATCGAAACGACGCCCGTTGACTCAATGACAAAGGTTACGATACAGCGAGCACATGCTAACCATTCAGCCATCCAGCCTCCCTGAATTCGGAAAATTGCTGACTTATAGCAAGAAACATTTCATCCGGGCGAAATTTTCTGTTTTAACAGTTTAAAGTGCACGGTACTTTAATTACCAACCGATTATTACAAAACTTTTGAAAATAAGCTCCAACTGACCAGCTTAATCGTATGCAATAAACGTTTTGCCTGAATTGAAAGTTCTGCACAGAGAAAGTTCATCTCGATTTCCCGGCGTGGTTCCCTTGTCAGTAAGGCAGAACGGAGGGCCTGACAAGCACAGCTGTCTAGTCCTTCGGATGTGACGAAAAACCAAGGTCCCGTGTACACATTGGAGTGCACGTAAAATATCCCTAAGCAGTTGGAATTCGATACTGTTGATTAAGCTCTATACGATGACTAAATGCGTAGATTGTAGTCACCCACACTTCATGTTTCGCTCAACAATGAAAGGGTACCGTTTTCAATGTTCGATCCTTTTGTTCTTCTACTCCTGATATGTTGGACTGTTGATCGATGGTTTCATATAAAAGACTACCAATAAGACTCTTTGTAGAAGAAGTTCCCCCAAAATAGTATGTTGACTTTACGAGAAAGACCTCTAAACATGCTCCAAATTGTAAAAATACGACTTTTTTGATTTTCAATCTCTTTTTTTCGGCTATCCCTGATATTTAAAAAAAATGATACAATCATTTCACACAACAGGCTACCCATTAGACTCTCTATTGACAAAAGTTTCACCGCCCTCCCTTCATTATAACCGAAGTTATCGTGCCCTAAATAATCAACAAATCAGCATGCTTATCTCTGCTTACCCTAAGCAGAAAATGCTCATCTTTGAACTCAATCATAACATTGACCTAGTGAACGTCTACACCAAGTTTGAACATTCTAGCTTAATTAAAAGGAGAGTTATTGTGTTCCGAAGTCCGGGCCTTTCAAATTGCTTCTATTTTTCATTTTCAATTCAAAATTGTGACCATCACATGACCGAAATCAAAATTCTGATCCGATAGATTTTTAGGCATTCCTTCAAGGATTCCGAAAATATAACTCCCGAGTCTGTAAGTAAAATAGCATAAAAGCCTTTTTGATTTTTCACGTTTAAAGATGGTGGCACTTCCGGTTCGATCGACAAACTCCATATTTTGTGTACGAATCAGTAATTCCTTGTCTAGTATCGAAAAAAAAATTAGGTCATTCTGACCTATATTTCGACGATTTTTTTGAAAACTTTGATTATTAATTTCACCAAGGGGAGATAATTTAGAAAATTTCTAATTATATTTTTGAAGTCACATCGGTAAGATCTACTTGTATACTAAATTTCATGAAAATCGTACAACTATTAAAGAAGTTGTCAAATTGGTCTAAACTTCCGGTTCGAAATCACAGCGACGAATTTTCGAAATTTGAAAATGTGAAACTGCAGATGAAAATGATTTTTTTCAAGGTATTCAAAGAAAAAAGAATTAGTAAAATCGGTCAAAAAATAACAAAGTTACGACTATGCATTGTCAGTTTTTTCGTTCGTAAAATTCGGTGATTTCGGATTCGTAAAACGTTTTGAAAATATATTTAAACAACGTTCGCACCCTATTTTTTTGGGGGGGGGGGGGTAGGTCAAAGTTTTAGAAAGATCCCATGGTTAGATTCTGAGAAATCCGATTTGCAGAAAATACACAAAAAAAATAATAATAATAATCTTAACAGAAACAATAAGCTTTCATATGTAATAACTTCCTTTATCATTTTTCATATCTTTAACTTTGTCTTCTAAATAATTATATAAGGCTAAAAACACTGAATAAGTAGAAAAACCAGTAAAATATCGAAATAAATTGTCATCATCTTTTGCTTTATATAAAGTCAATATTTGCACTTTCTTGTTGTATTCATCAAATGCGGTAGCTTTCTGAATTGCTGTATCGTAGTCTTGTAAAAATGTTGGAAATTCCCGATGTTGACTTGTTAAATCATCAATAGCCTCGGCCAGTCTACCTGTTCTCGTTGTACTCAAATAATCGTGATCATGTTGTGTTGACTGAAATGAAAAAAAAGAACACATCAGTTAAAACTGTAACAAAAGAACACTTGATTGAAACCTGTAACCAATCGGAAAAATTTTATATATTTTCACTTGTGCTGAGTTTCATTTTGAGTGAAGAATGTAGGCCTATGACTGCAGGACTGTTCAGTGCAATGGACACTAGTGTCTTGTCCCCAGGTTTATGTTATGGGTGTTAGTATATGTGCAGCACTATTTATGGTAAAATTATGTGACAGCAGTAGATCTATATTGATTTTATTCAAACAAGTACATTAGTAATAATTCAATATCAGTACATTTTGAAAAAGAAAACATATTTTACTTACAGATAACTGTTTTTTTATTCTATCATTTTCTTGGGGTAAATCCTCGCCTTCCAAAATTTCTACCACAGAATTGTTTTCCTCGCTTTTCTAAAAATAACAAATTTACTAGATTAATACCTGTACCATAGGTCATTCGCTCAATTTTCAATAAATAGGCCTAGGTGAGTCTCTATATTCAATAATTCAAAACTAAGTTCATTGGGTTTTTTTTCAAAGGAGTGACAGGCTAGTGCCTCTTTAAAATTATGAACACAATGACTCCCACCTCCATTGCACAATTTTAAATTAAACCCTGCATGGTGATAGTTTGGGCCAATTGTTAGGAATCAAAAGTTGTTGAATAGGTCTAATTATGAATGTGAATTGTAAACAACTGAAGGCAATCTTGGCTAGGCCTAGGCTATTTAGTATCGACTGTCCATACACTAACTAGTCTAGTACTGGTACTAGTTAGTAGTACTAGTAGAAGGCCTAAATAATAATACAGTCGATTGTGTGTTGTACCGGGTATTATTATGGTACTGGGTAATATCTTAAATATGACAATATTATCTCAACACCTTGTCTTGTGGCTTTATTAATTAAATAGGAGTAATGAATGTAACAGGGCTAGTACTGGTTATTCGTAGGTTTTAATGCTAATTTACAGAAGCTGGTTGAGCAGTTGTAGTTCACGTAATAAGGAATATCCATGTGTAGCCTTGACTTTCGATGAGTGTCTAGGCCTATGTCATATTTTTATTATTATATTATATTATTAGCCTACCTTGTTGACGGTATCTGGAGTTCTTTTCCTTTTCAAGTTCAAGACTGTTGGTTGATCTCTTGAAGTAGATTTGGTAGAAGACCTTGGTGTTGGGTTTACAAACACTGTTGGTACTACATGTTTATTATTTTTTTGTCTGGATGATGGATTTGGCGGACGCAGAAAATGACAGCTACAAAGCTTATTAGAGCTATCACTCGGGATCCACGGGTGAACTTTCCCGTCATCTGTCACAACATTTCTCTTGACAGCATTCACCCATAACTTACGCCAATGCTCCAATCTGTTTCACAGAGAATTACTTACGAATTAACTCTGTAACAGATGACTGTCCACAACACGTGCGTTGACAGCAGGTAGCGTCAGTCATTGGCTCAACGGCTCGTGCAATGTTTACTTAACACCTAACTGCTTCGGGCAAAATGATGCATTTTACTCATTTTAATACCCATTTACACTAAATAGGAAATAACTACAAATACTTCAAACGTCTTTATTTATTTTTCTTTTACCTCAAAAAAATGTTTGAGAATTTAATTTGTCGGATTAAAAAAGTTAATATGCCGTACTCATTAAGTCTCGTCGATGTCATGCTTATCAGCGATTGTAGCGGCCAAGCAAATATTCACTGCGGGATCAGTTTGCCAATGCTCATCACCGGGAAACTCATAAAAATTGCATGTATCGTTCTTACTTCTAGTATGATTGCACCCAAAAGCACAACAAAAATCGTGTTTACCCATTTATCGAAAGTAAAAAAAAACAAACCCTGTTTGTTTACGTCTGACGTCTGCTGTCAACCCCCCGCAACTAGCGCCTCTAGCGGTGGATTTATCTCCCTTCGAACATTGACGAATTGGAGAATTTAAAATTGACACCGGAAGTGACACCATTTGGTCAAAAACTACATTTTAAACTTTTAAATCGATATTTTTTTCAACCAAGAATTATTTAATAAGTAATAATAGTATTAACTTTTGGTTTAAATTCACATACTAACAAAACTCATACGGTCATATAGATATCATAAAATTGTTTCTAACTTGTTCGGTTGCCGAGATATAGGCGGTTTTCTAAAAGTCACTTTTGTAGTGTTTTGGTCCATAAAAGTGTCAATTATTATTCGATTTTCATCAAATTTTCACCCTTTGAAGCCCAATGTCATAGAGGATGTTATAAAACTAATTTATTATTCGATTTTCATAAAATTTTCACCCTTTGAAGCCCAATGTCATAGAGGATGTTATAAAACTAATTTAACGTTTTAGTGTCACCGGAAGCAATGTCGTTTTGGCAAAAACTGTATTTTTAGCCTTCAAAAAAGATATTTTATTCAAATGAGTCTGATTTGTAATGTTATTTAAAATTATGATATTTGATGCCAATCAACAAATAGAATGGACCAATACGATCATACAGATGCCACAAAATCGTTTCAAACTTGTACGGTTGCCGAGAAATAGCCGATTTTCTACAAGTCACTTTTCAAGGTTTTGGGTCTATTAAAGTGGCATATATTATTCGATTTGCATAAAATTTTCACCATGTGATGCCTTTTGCCATTTCTGATTTCATAAAAGTAATTGAACATTTTCATTATCACCGAAAGTACTGTACACTTACATGCTACAAATGTATAAAATGAATTGATATTGCTGGATTTGGTTGATTCTGCGTCCATTTTATTTGATGTGTGCAATGCTTATGTGGAAACCAGTTTATTGGTTTCTTTGGTACCGGAAGTGACATATGTTCAAGGGTAATGTGACACAAGTTGAAAGGTAACGTGGCACCAGTGAAACCCGTCATTCCTGCATGCAGGTCTAGTTATCATTGTTATTGTTTTGAGTACATGTGCTTCTTGGCTGCCATGTTGAAAAACATATAAATTTCAATTTGTTATCTTTTCCCTGGTCGGCAGTTGAATAGCAACGGGAGGGCTACACAATCAGTTTGGGTTCCAGCCGAGGACCTCTGTAAACTTTGATTTTTAATGATGACTTCATTTCCGAGCTTCAAAAAGACACCCTTGTGTTTATCATTGCCTCTCATATTGGAAGATAACATAAATGGCTTGTGTGTTGACGGTTGTGCATATATCTCTTGGTCAGGAAAGTTGTAGGCACCATCGCCATTGTAAATCAATTGACAGGCCAGAGTGAACATGAAATATAACCAAGTACGAACAATCCAAACCATTAGACAAAATTCGAAGTCCTAAAAAATGTCACAGGTAAAATAGTGCAATCAGCAAATGGACTGTTCAACGTGCACAAAATACACGACAAACAGGGGTAACGGCTGTACGGAAGAGTAAGCTTACTTTGCCTGGCGCCACACCCGCCATAGCTGCATCCAAACTATTAGTCGAAAACTCGGCAACACAGCGTGATTTGCCAATGAACTATCAGTATGCAAAATGCAGGTGATGAACAGTTTTAAAATACAGCTATATAGGGTATATTTTGAAATTAATAGGCACTGTATGTTTCAACATCTTAGATTTGACCACAATTTGGCACTTGAAACTACAGGGGCGGATCCAGGGAGGGGGGGGGGCTAGGGTGACTAGTCACCCCCCTCTCCACCGGTGTATAGGAATCCCGGGTCCTACAAGCTTCCACCGGGACATGCACGCATGGCCGTATATATATATTATATAGCACACGGTACGCATCTTATCAGAAAAACAATCAGCATCTGTGTTACTAGCAGCAGAAATTAGCTCCGTAAACCGCGGTCGGCGAGACAAAACATGGGGTTGTCACCCCCCTCAAAAAATTCCTGGATCCGCCACTGAACTATGTTAACAGGAGAAAAACTGTGCAGTTTTCGATGAAAGTGTCAAAAAGTCTAATATTGCATCAGGATTACTATTTTTAAAATAGTAATCCTGATTAATTGAGCTAGAATGTTCAGCCTTGGTGTAGGTGTTTATTTGGTCGAGGGGGTCACGGTTGCTAAGTGGATAAGGCGCTGGTTCGCTAGCCTGGAGGTCGGGTGTTCGATCCCTGCATTGGCCGAGAAAGTTCATCTCGATTTTCCGGCGTGATTTCCCCTTGTCAGTGATGCAGAAAGAGGGCCTGACAAGGACAGCTGCCTAGTCGTTCGGATGGGACGAAAAACCGAGGTCCCGTGTACACATTGGAGTGCACGTAAAAGATCCCTTGGCAGTTGGAATTCGATATAAGCACACTGTATGGCGTATGCCCGTCTTCCATTAGCCCAGGTTAGGTGCAAAAGAGTAGGACGTTAAACCCCATTTCTTTTATTTGGTCGATACCTTGATGGAGTTCGAAGATGGGCATTTTCTATTAGTTAATCCTCTAAAGGCTGGAGTAAAATTTGAAAAGGCACAACAGCTTTTCCATGAACTTAATTTAAGTCGTCCAAATTTACCATGGTTAAAATCTGTAGATCTTAATAAGTGGAGACCCGTAAATAATAAATCCTTGCAAACATTTGGACCCTCAGATCTTAAGGATATACATAACTATGATGCAGTTGAATTAGTACCATCTTTTATTACCGATATATACACTGAATTATTACCCCCAAAATCCATATTAGAAAAATCTAAATATCTTGCTAGCAAGAGAGAAAATACAAATATTCATGACTTTATGACATCACTTTGCTATACTAATTCAGAGATAAGTGCAATTGAATCCTTAACAAGAAAACAAAGTGAAAATAAAAACTGGTTTCATTATCGAAAATGTGCCATTACATCCAGCAAAATACACAATATTTACACAAGAGTAAAATCAGGCAAAACATTACTTGATCATGGAAACAATGCCTGGCTTATAGAAGATATAATGGTCAATAGTAAATTTAAAGGAAATATAAATACTGCATATGGGCTTATACATGAAAAAGATGCGGCTTCAGATTATCTAAAAGAAAAACAGAAAACGCACATTGGCTGTAATCTAAAAGAGAAAGGGTTAATATTTTCAAATGAGGGTTGGTTTGCAACCAGTGTTGACAGAATTTTTTCATGTTCCTGTTGTAAGGATAAAATAATAGTTGAAATTAGATGTCCAAAAACAATTGAAAACAAGCAAACTTCAGATTTTATAAATTCTATTAATTACTTAAAACCTGATGAGAATGGACAAGCTCATCTAATTCCTTCACATACATATTATACACAAATACAAAGTCAAATGGCTATAACTAAAATACATAAAGCTGACTTTGTTGTTTGGTCCAGTAATGGAATTATAAGTAATACAATGTCATTTGATAAAGATTTTTGGAATGATGTGTATGATAAGGCTAAATCTTTTTTGTCCCCCGCCTTTCGAAGAAAGTTGGGGGACTATTAAAATGGGTCGTCTGTCCGTCCGTCTGTCTGTCCGTCACACTTTTTGGGACACAATAACTCTCTTCCTAATTGAGCTAGAATGTTCAAACTTGGTGTATGTGTTTATTAGGTCAATGCCTTGATGGAGTTCGAAGATGAGCAGAGATAAGCAATTTGATTGGTTGATTCTTTGGGGCACGATAACTTTAGTTTTAATTAAGTGATAGTGATGAAACTTGGTGTATAGTTTCATTACATCCATACCTTGACTAAGTTCGATAATGAGCATTTTCTGCTCAGGGTAGGCAGACCAATAAGCAATTTGATTGGCCAAAACTTTGGAACACAATAACTAGCCTTTTAATTGAGTTGAAATGTTCAAACTTGGTGTATTGTTTATTAAGGTCAATGCCTTGATGGAGTTCAAAGATGAGCATTTTCTGCTTAGGGTAAGCGGAGGTAAGCAATAACTTTAGTTCTAATTAAGTGAGGGTGATGAAACTTGGTGTATAGTTACATTACATCAATACCATGACTAAGTTCGATAATGAACATTTTTTGCTTAGGGTAAGCATAGCGATAAGCAATTTGATTGGCTGAAACTTTGGAAAACAATAATTCACCCTCTTAACTGTGCTAGAATGTTCAATCTTTTCTGCTTGGTAAGCAATTTGATTGGTCAAGAGATTGGAACATAATTGAGGTAGAATGTTTAAACTTGATGTAGATATTCATTAGGTGAATGTTTTGACGGAGTTCAATGATTAACATTTCAAGCTGAAGCTAAGCAGAGCTAATCAATTTCATTGGTCGATGCTTTGGGGCAAGATCATCTTGATTCTATATGATAGATAGTGATGAAACTTAGTGTTTATCTTGATTGCTCCATACTTTTGAAAAAATAAATGTGCAAAGAATTGATATGTGTCATCTTTTTATTTATCAGCCTTACTGTTGGCTTGTTACAGAATGCATTTATGTTCAAAAATAAAAATGTTGTGTGCAATTCAAAATTCATGTGCTTTTAAATTATCAGATTCCATACTTGGCGGTGGGGATGAAAAATCTGCTACAGTGTTACATCATCCGATTTATGCAACTTACTTATTCCATGGACATACAGCTATATAGGAGATATTTTAAAATTGATAGGCACTGCATGTTTCCTCAACATCTTAAATTTGACCACAATTTGGCACTTGAAACTATGCAGTGCCTATCAATTTTAAAATATCTCCTATATAGCTGTATGTCCATGGAATAAGTAAGTTGCAAAAATCGGATGATGTAACACTGTAGCAGATTTTTCATCCCCACAGAGAAAAACTGTGTGGTTTTCGATGAAAGTGTTAACAAGTCTAATATTGCATCAGGATTTTCTTTATTGAATTTAACTCAGATTTTTACAGAATGCGTTATGTTCAAAAATAATTCGAAATTCACATGCTTTTAAATTTCTGTTTGAAATTCTGCAGTTTTCTGATGCATTAAAGTGTTTGCAGAATGCCGCATAGCTCATCTGAAAATGCTTGGATTCACATAATCTTTGGCCAGGGCATTGCATATATGTTTGTTAATTCGATAATATGCGAGTTATAAATCGACAATTTTTCCCTTTTTTTTTCGCTCCACTCTTCCTGCATTTTTGGGTTGACTTTTGGTCTAGAATTGGAGAAGGGGGATCAAATTTGCAAGTTCATAGCAGTTTTGGGTTATACAGATGATATTATAGCGGAGGGATAGGGAAGGTAAAGTGTCTTTCTGCAGAGCAATCGTTGCGAGATTTTCACTCCAGTCAACTTCATATCCCGTAGCAGAAAATCTAAACGGTCAATGTTAATTCTCATCTCTTAGATAAGCTCTAACTTTTGCCCCAATTTTTGTTGGGTAGAACGCTTTCTACCACAGATGGAGCAACATGTGGCAACCTCGTGCCCAAAAGCACGTATGAGGTTCTTCATGAATAGCTTGAGATACACGAGCTGGAAGTAGAGACGAGTAAGTAAAAATCCAATGTTAAGCCCTACATTTCAGTCTCAACTCTAGTATCCTTCCGGCTCAAAATTATGAATATTCACCAAAACCTTGCAGAAATGCATTTTCAAACCCTTTTCTTCGATTCTACACTAAAAAGTCACCAAAAATCGCCAGGGAAAAGGGAGAGGAAGATATGGTGGCTGAAAGCGTCCATTTAGATCGGCGTGTTTCTAGATACAACGCGAGAGTCGCCGTTAAGCCAGCAAGACGAAAAGGGTGCCGATCTGCAACTTTTTCGTCGTGCTGGCTTAACGGCGACCTGCGACTTTTACAACACGCGAGTGGACGAAAAGGTCGCTGAAATATGTGTATTTAGAGATGTGTTTGGATAAAACCGCGTTTCTCAACCTGGGGTGAATTCACCCCCAAGGGGGAAATGGCTCGAGTCCAGGGGGTGAATGACCACACTCCCAGTAACTTCAAAAATGATCATATAAAGGTTGTGCAGTGTAGATTAGCACTCTCAAACACTGACCCGAGAATAAAAAAAAATCGTTTGTGACAATAACCAGGAGCAAATTTCGCACTGAACTGGAAACAACGTATTTTCATTTAAATACAAATTTGGTGATTATTGAATCTCACCTTCGATCCGTATTCATTCCATATTCAATGTCAATGTGGTCATGGGGTGCAGGCCCGTGCAAGGATCCGCGGTTCATGTCGGATGGCTTCTATAGAAAAAGGCCATTTTCAATTTCGTATGAAACGCCTGAAGAGTGCCTGAAATGGCTGGAAATCACATTTTCGGGCTCCAATTTCTTAAAAATTTCCTAGGGGGGGGGGAGCCCCTTGACCCCCCTCGACGGGCTTCGCGCCTACGGCGCTCGCGGTGACCAGCTCCGCGATCAGTAACCTCCTCAAAACTCTGGGGGTAAATGGGTTGGTTGAGAATTCATTTAGGGGTGAGCGGTGAGAAAAGGTTGAGAAACGTGGGGATAAAAGAAGGAGTTTGAAAATAGTGGAATGATGATTTGATCAGAATTTCTTGAAGATATTTGTCAAAAAAGATTTGAGTTTAGGAAGATGGCTGAGCACAAAATGGAAAAAGGTACACCGTAGGCTAATATTTATACGCAGTTATTCGCTTTGCTAAAACAGAGTGGTGTTATTGTCCAATCGACAGTGTCTAATCGACCAATCAAAACGCAATATTCACCCTTAAGCATGTTACAGATTGTCATCGACATGTCTGTCTGTATGTTCAAGCACTCAATCTAGAAACACCTGGTTGCTACACCTATTCAGTATTGCTTTCTAACTGTCCCAACCCTAAATTCAACATTCAATTTCACAAGCGGTTGCCATGCAAGATTTTCCCAAATTTCACAAGCTAAAGAGGCGATCTTTGTTAGATTTTGATGAAACTTAAAATAAGTGATCATGTCCTAAAGATCTGGATTCCTTTAAATATTCGCGCATAACTTCATGGATTATGGCCCCAGATACTACGAAAAATCACAATTTTAGCGTCACAATTTTTACACCATAGGGACTGTTGAATTTGAAATGCGTGTAAAAATCAAACCAAAACTGCCCACAAAATGGTCGCTAAAGCATGTTATTCCAATTGTGTGGACCTTATAGAGGTCACAATTTTTATCTGATTTTGATGAAACTTAAAGAGCACATCAAATGGCCTCAACTTTTTTTCTAGATTGATAGTCCATGGTTATTTTATCCACTTTACGCCAAATTCACATCAATCCGACTAAAATTAATTTAGCTATCTATACTCAAAGTCGTATCCCGTAAAAACGACTTTGCCAGTTATCGGAAACACTCTTAATCCCCTCAGATGCCAGTGACGTCACAGTGACCGAATGCCTATTCGGAATGTTTATTCCTTAATTAGCTATATACACCCGACGTGTGTATTCATTAACGCCTGACTGATTCCTTAATCCCCCTAATTAAATAAAACAATTGACTACAGAATAATATGTTTTGTAATTCATTTTAATTCAAGCTCCAATTTAAAAGTTGTTTCATAATGTACGGTCGTTCTGTTTTCCCACGGCAGCGATTTTAATACACTTTACCATCGTGTGCAGTCCAAACGATTCGAGATACATTTTCGTCCGAAGAGTATTGTGGTTCTAATTTAGAATTTGTTTCAATATGTACGGTCGTTCTATTTTCTCACGGCATCGATTTTAATACATAGTCGGATTGATGTGAATTTGCCGTAAAGTGGATAAAATAATCATGGACTGCTCACATAGAAAAATTTATTTTCAGGACCATTTTATGTGCACTTTAAAATTGATGGTTATATCCCAAAGATCGTGGTTCCTTTCGACATTCACCCACATTGAATCACATCTTCCTGGGCAACGGCCCCTGACTACTGCGTTTTTAGCTTTAGGATTATCTAGGGGTCACAATTTTTTATCCGATATTAAAAACCGTTCAAATATATCACCTTCCCCTTTACACACTTTTGATGGTTGAGTAGGAATTTCGTGAAAATCGGAACGGAAATGTCCGACAAAATGGTCGCTCTTTGTACACAGATAATGTAAAAGTTTGTAATATCAAAGTTGTGATTCCTTTGGAGTTCAGAATTTTTAACTGATTTTGATGAAACGTAAAATATATGTTTATGGCCTACATTTTAAAATTGGTTAAATGGCGACAAAGTACTTCCACATGAAAATGAGGGCGTATAAAGATCGCGTCTTTAGCTTGTGGACACTCTAGGGGTCACAGTTTTTATCCGATTTTGATGAAACATAAAATATATATCTATTCCTATGGATATTCGTGCATATCGGACAGTAACTCCCCTGATTGTACGAAAAAATTGCGTTTTTAGCTTGTACGTGGACACAATTTTTAACCGTGTTGATGAAACTTAAAATAAATGTTTATACCCCAAAGATCTTAGTTCCTTTTGATATTGTCGCATGTTCGACGGTAACACCCGGGCGTATGAAAAAACGTCTTGATATCTTGACTTATATTAGTCAGATAGCTATAGAGTGTTATAGAGGAAGGGAGAGAATGGGGTTTTAACGTCCACTCGACACAAACTAGGTCATTTCGGAACTAACATATGGTTAAATTTTATTTCAATAATTCGTTTGCGCGTAGGTTTTTTTAGCAGTGTGAGGAAACCGGAAGAGTGTTATAAGGTTGGATATGCAGTGTTTAAATAAATCCTAATGTCGATTGGCTCTAGCTATAGATTTTCCAATTGTTGGACGATTCGTGTGCTATGGGGGAAATTGTGCCTGGACAGCGGCGCTAAGGCCTACTCTTATATCGAATTCCAATTGCCAAGGGATCTTTTACGTGCATGTCAATGTGTACACGGAACCTGGGTTTTTCGTCCCACCTGAACGACTAGACAACTGCCCTGTATCGATGACAAGGGGAAAATCCAGATGACCTTTCTCGGCCAATGCAAGAATCGAGCACACAACCTCGAGGTTAGAAAGTCAATGCCTTACCCACCCAGCCATAACTGACCAGTACCAACATATATAATATCAACTTGGCAGTTGGAATTTGATATTAGCGCCGCTGCCCGGGTAAGATTTTCCTCGTTGCACACTGTATGGAGTATGCCCGTCTTCTATTAGCCCAGGTTAGGTGCAGAAGAGTAGGACGCTAAACCCCATTTCATTTCACTTTCCCAGACACAACACAAACTCCTAGTTCACCCAGTTTATTAATTTAAACCGGGTTTATTTATTTAAACTCAGTTTATTTATTTAAACTCAGTTTATTTATTTAAACCCAGTTTATTTATTTAAACCGAGCTCTGGAAAATTTGCACTACAAAAATTGTGGTAAACTGTTGGAAATATCTATGAATTCTACTTTAACAATAGATAATTTGAAAAGTAAAAATTAATTATATATATCGAGTGTTTACGTGTAGGATAACAGATGGCCAATATTTCTGACTTATCTTGTCGGTGGCATGGCTTCACCTATATATATGAGTTTATCAGTAGTGATCCGGGGTGCAGCTCGGTGTTCAGGTAATCATTCACAGGTCACTAGCATTCTAACTATATGCTTATTGAATCAGTCAAGAACCGTTTATTTTGAAACCGCAAGGTCCCCAATAACAATATGGCACTAAATTAGACAGAATTAGCAGATACAAAATTATCAGATAACTGGGAAATACAATTATTAGCAGAGACAAAATTGTTAAATAACTGGGAAATGGGCCGTTGTATCCCATATATATTAACTTTACCATATGTCATAACTGGGAAATAAAATTATTAGCAGAGACAAAATTGTTAAATAACTGGGAAATGGGCCGTTGTATCCCATATATATTAACTTTACCATATGTCATACTTTTTTGGTAATTTCAGTTATAAATTTGCTTGTTATCGGTTGGAATTGTTGTAACATGTGGACACTTTGTGTTTTACTGTTGGTGGGGGTATATCAAGTTAACTCTCTAAAAATAGCTGCTTTCAACATCAGACGTCTTGGTGCACATGCCGTCAGTAATCATGATGCCTTACACAGAATGATTCAGGTATAATACTCTTTTACAATCATTTTATTTTCCTAATTAAAACATAATATTTAAAGGCACCTTAAATCAGATCGCTCACATCTCCACATTAAAAGAATACATACTATAAAAGTGTGTTGTTTTAAAGAACGGCTTGACTAAGCGTGGGCTGGCATGTACAAAAAAAGGTAGCAATGATTTTTATTAGGGTTTCACACTGCGTAGCTTGTGTGAAACACTATTGTTTTTGTTAAAATTATTATTAGGCTTTCAGACTTTCGAAAGACTATTGTTTTTACTAAAATTATTATTATTATTATTAGGCTGTCTATTGTTTTTACTAAAATTATTATTAAAGGGGAAGACCAACGATTTTCAACAAGGTTTCCATAAATCTTAAATATATATTCAGAAAGAATTCCCTCTGTAACAAAAGTAAATAAATTTTTGTAAACGAGAAATTAATTTTTATTTAAACCGGAAGTGACATAGTTGGTTCAACACGCTCACTGGGCTCTATAGAAAGCATACAAATTTGGCATAAGTTTACTGCTGTATTGTGTTCACGCCTCATCCTTGGGCCAAAAATCTTATGAAATGGACTGTTTGTTAGGATATTATAAACACGAATTTATGGTGTTTTAACGTTGAGTACACAAAGCCGTCGCATAAATTTACTCACACTGAACAGTACGATGTGGCCCAATTCACCCCGCATGGCTAAATATTTACATCACGTGGTTTGATTGTCAGCTTACAAGTGACATATATATCGTCTGCTTCGATGTTTTTGTGCTTGATGACAGCGTTTTTCAACATACACAGACCAAAATTATGGGCATGTGAGACATATATTATAGTGCATTATGTGACATAATGTCGACATGAGCTGCTTTTCATTTTTTCTTCTATTTCCTCTTGAGAATGAGTGGGCTCGAATGTTTATACGGCATTACCGTAGACCCATAGAAGAGATATCTTATATTCCAATATGTTGGTGCCAGACGTTGACAAACTTTGGAAATTAATATATTTATTTGAATATACATGTGTCAAAATAAATACAAACACTGTCAGCAGACTCAGCACGCATAAAAACACTGAAGCAGACGACATACATGTCACTTGTAAGCTGTCAATGAAACCACGTGATGTAAATATTTAGCCATGCGGGGTGAATTGGGCCACAGCGTACTGTTCAGTGTGAGTGAATTTATGCGACGGCTTTGTGTACTCAACGTTAAAACACCATAAATTCGTGTTTATAATATCCTAACAAACAGTCCATTTCATAAGATTTTTGGTCCAAGGATGAGGCGTGAACACAATACAGCAGTAAACTTATGCCAAATCTGTATGCATTCTATAGAGTCCAGTGGGAGTGTTGAACCAACTATGTCACTTCCGGTTTTAATAAAAATTAATTTCTCTTTTTATTTGTATTACAGAGGGAATTCTTTCTGAATATATATTTATGATTTATGGAAACCTTGTTGAAAATCGTTGGTCTTCCCCTTTAAGCTTTCATATTACATATGAAAGCTTATTGTTTCTGTTAAAGATATGAAAGCTTATTGTTTCTGTTAAAGTTATTATTAAGCTTTCATATTTCATATGAAAGCTTATTGTTTCTATGAACGACTAGACAGCTGTCCTTGTCAGGCCCTCCGCCGGAAAATCGAGATGAACTTTCTCGGTGCAGAACTTTCAATTCAGGCCAAACGGTTATTGCATACGATTAAGCTGGGCAGTTGGAGCTTATTTTCAAAAGTTTTGTAATAATCGGTTGGTAATTGATAGTAAGTGCAGGGGGACTGCACCACACACAATTCTACACAGAAACAAATATACAGATAAGACATCATACTAAGAGACCACAAACAAAAACAAATCAAAAAGAGTGAATGGATCCGGGGGCTAGCCGTAAGCGTCCACTGCGCTGTATAGTCCCGGGCCTGTGGTGACACAGACTTCACTCATATTTGAAAAACAAGTTGGGAGTAAAACCCAAGGAAACAGTTATATAATGTCAGCATGAGTCATGATCTGTCATATGTTGCAAGAATTACGAATGCAAGCATATTGTTGTATAAATTCCGATATACAAGTAACCACACCGTTAAATGTATCAAAGTATAGAAGACCAAATGGGACAATATTCATGATTCTTGTTTCTACATTCCAGTTTGAACATTTTAGACACGAACGCAACATTCTAAACTAATAATTCTTGTTTCTACATTCTTATGTCAGCATTTCATGCACAAAATCAACATTTCAAACAAAAAATTGATTTTATGTTTCATTTTCGGCGTTTTATCGGTAACTTTTATATATCATTAAATATTAAAAATAAAAAATAATTTCTTAATTTCACTTGACAAAGAAATCAATTCATTGGTTTCTGAAAGTATCTAAAAAAAAGTCTGGAATTTGAAGTCTTATGAAAATATTTTCTACGTTTCAAAAAGTCTTGAAATTAAAATCTTGAAATGAAAAGGTCCAGAAAAATATGATGAATTATCAACATTATTACACCAGAGGGCGCTAGACCGAACACAAATTGGCATCTTATTCGACTAGCGACCTAATATATTATTTTTTATCCATTCCTTTGGTTCAAAATAGAGGTGTAATTTCGCCATTATCTTACAAAATTCTAGACATCCAACTAAATATATTCCGAAAGGGAATTAAATAAGCGTTCCAAATATTATCAGTTAAAGTTGACACAGTCATATTAAAAGATTAAAAGGGTGAACTCTCATCCTAAACATGACCAATTTTTTAAAAATTTCAAAGTGAAAGAACGTAAATGTTTCGAGTCAAAATTCGGACCATCGTACAAAATTCTGAGCATTCAGCTATCTATATTCTGAAAGGTAATTTAATAAGTTTTCTTTAAATATTATTAGTAAAAGTTGGCTCAATCATCTTAAAGTTGTGCGCTCTCAACCTGAACATAGCTAATTTTTCAATATTCTAAATGTAAAGACGAACCGGTATTTTTTTGGAAGTCCAAATTCGGATCATCGTACAAAATTCTGAGCGTCCAGCTATATATAACTTTAAAGGTAATGGAATAAGCTTTCTAAATATTATTAGTAAAACGTGGCACAATCATATTAAAGTGGTGCGCTCTCATCCTAAACGTCGCCAATTTTTCAATATTTTAAAGTGAAAGAACGGTAATGTCCCAAGTCAAAATTCGGACATATTCTAGTTTCATTTGATAGTCGTTACATTGGATTTTATTGGTTGATAAATATAGATGAGTTTGGGTGACTGTTGTTTTTATTGTGAATAGGTTGCCATGCAGCTGGATCGGTCTAATAGGTCGCTAGTCGAATAGGTTGCCAATTTGTGTTAGGTCTAGCGCCCTCTGGTGTAATAATGTTGATAATTCATCATATTTGTCTGGACATTTTCATTTCAAGATTTTAATTTCAAGACTTTTTGAAACGTAGAAAATATTTTCATAAGAGTTCAAATTTCAGACTTTTTTTTTAGATACTTTCAGAAACCAATGAATTGATTTCTTTGTCATGTGAAATTAGGAAATTATTTTTTAATTTTAATATTTAATGATATATAAAAGTTACTGATAAAACGCTGAAAATGAAACATAAAATCAATTTTTTGTTTGAAATGTTGATTTTGTGCATGAAATGCTGACATAAGAATGTAGAAACAAGAATCATTAGTTTAGAATGTTGCGTTCGTGTCTAAAATGTTCAAACTGGAATGTAGAAACAAGAATCATGAATATTGTCCCATTTGGTCTTCCATATCAAAGACGTAGGCCTAGTTCTAAAAAACTAGATGCATTAAATCAATAAAGAAGAGGATTGAAGTATATTGGATGCATTAGGACACACATTACAACCGTCACAGAAACAAAACTGAAAACATGGAAGCAAAGGAATGTAAGACCGTCTAGGGAGACCGTCGTCTGCTAACTGAATGGCGTGACGTGAATCTGTCGTTATAGCCATGGTTATAGCTGTTAATAGTGCCCGAATTTTCTTTGTTTAATATAAGTTCAGGGGGATATATTTCATCTTTATATTTATTGAAATTACCATTATCATTGATTGGTGTTATGTCATCAATGTAACGGAAGGTATAATTTAGACTTTTAGCTACCTTGTAATCTGTTTTTCTTTTGTGGTCTTGAAAGTCGAATTCGTATTTGTATAAATGTGCATTTGCCATAAATGGGGCGGGGTCAGTTCCTATTGGTAAACCAATAGTTTGTTGTATTATCTGATCCCCAACCTCAAATATGGCATTGTCAATGAGAAAATGTATGATATTTTGAAATTTTTCTTTATCGAAAACTACGTATACAGTATTAGCATTGCGCCGTTTTATTATCCATCTTGCATCTTGTGAGTAGATGGCCATCAGGTTTCTGCCCTTTCCGAAAGCTCCATTAAAGGCTCCATTATCAACGAACCAATCCAAATTATTTTTAAGATCTGTATGTTGTAGCATAGTATATAAAGTGGAAAAGTCGAAAGTTTCTATTGATTTAGCATTGCCTTTTTTGTTAATTTTATCTAAAGTGTCTACTATAGGTTTATTTTTATCAATTATGAAAAAACGGTTAATTCCAGTATAATTTCGAAGTGTTTTGCACCAAATGGCATGTTGGGCCTGACATAATTTAAGTCCTTTTGTTATAGTCACTGCTAGAGGTTTTGTCTGGCAGATGCTGGAGGAAATTATATATCTGAATTTTACTGGATTTTTATGAAATTTCGGTATAGAATAAATATATGGTAGTGCATCTATTTTCACATTGTCTCTGATATCATTACTCCTGTTAAACGAATATTGGTTATGCAAAATATCTATTTTAGATAATTCCGTAATACATTTATAAGTATCATTATTGGTGCTAGGCCAAAGTCCGACTTCGGTAAGGATATTTTTAATATAGTACATTTTACAGTTAAAGGCAATGTTATTACTAGCCTTATCAACAGGTGTTAGAACAAATCTCGCTTGAAGAGCAGCAAGACATTCAGCTGCAGATGCGTTTTTTAGGACTTCGGGTGGTGGGTGTCTTGGGTTAAGTTTTATATATTTGATTCTCCTTGACAAGAGGTCAAAAACAGTGTTTCTCCATTCTCCAAAAGATTCTAACGGTGCACGAAATTTATCAGACCAAGCAACAATGCATTTCCGGATTTGTGATTTTAGATTATTATGTAATTTTTTGAAGTTAGTTTTACTTGGTTGTTCTCGAAATTGTGGCCCAAAGCGAAATAGTTTTCTAAGATTTTTGTCTTCAACAATATCGAAGTTTCCTGTCAATATATGGTCATGAAACTTATCTTTAAAAGGAGAGTTATTGCATTGACAAGTGGTGTTATCGTAACTGTCAATAAATTCTTGAACGTTAAGGTTTGCAAATTAAACTGTTAAAACAGAAAATTTCGCCCGGTTGAAATGTTTCTTGCTATAAGTCAGCAATTTCCCGATTTTAGGGAGGCTGAATGGTTAGCATGTGCGCGCTGTATCGTAGCGTCTGTCATTGAGTCAACCGGCGTCGTTTCGATTTCCAGGTTGTACGTGACATGGAGTATGGTGTCCAACGTCGTAGGTTTTCTCAGTGTCCTCTGGTTTCCTCCCACGGCTAAAGACACGTACGCGCAAGGAAAGTTTTAAACCGTGCAAATTAAACTGTTAAAACACAAAATTTCGCCCGGTTGAAATGTTTCTTGCTATAAGTCAGCAATTTCCCGATTTTAGAGAGTCTGAATGGCTGAATGGTTAGCATGTGCGCGCTGTATCGTAACGTCTGTCATTGAGTCAACCGGCGTCGTTTCGATTTCCAGGTTGCACGTGACATGGAGTATGGTGTCCAACCTCGTGGGTTTTCTCTGTGTCCTTCGGTTTCCTCCCACGGCTAAAGACCCGTACGCGCAAGGGAAGTTTTTCAATAAAATTAAAAGACATATGTTAGTCCCGAAATGACCTCGTTTGTGTCGAATGGACGTTAAGCCGCATTTCTCTCTTTCTCTTCTATTTTTAATGTTTTGTAATAATCGGTTGGTAATCAATGGTACTGTAGAAGTGATAAAACAGAAATTTTCGCCCGGTTGTAATGTTTCTCACTTTCAAGTCAGCAATTTGCCGATTTTAAGGGGCAAACATTTATTGCGAACGATTAAGCTGGTCAGGGGGAGCTTATTTTTAAAAGTTTTGTAATATTCGAAAATTCGTCGCTGTGATTTCGAACCGGAAGTTGAGACCAACTTGACAACTTTTTTAATAGTTGTACGATTTTCATGAAATTTAGTATGTAACTAGACTTTTAAAATTTTCTAAATTATCTCCCCTTGGAGAAATTAAGAATCAAATTTTTCAAAAAAATCAGAATGACCTAATTTATTTTCGATACTAGACAAGTAATTACTGATTCGTACACAAAACATGGAGTTTGCCGATCGAACCGGAAGTGTCACCATCTTGAAACGTGAAAAAACAATAGAACTTTTGCGATATTGCACTTACAGACATGGGAGTTACATTTGTTGAATCCTTGAAGGAAAACCTAAAACATTTCAGAGCAGAATTTTGATTTAGGTCAGCTGATGGTCGCCATTTTGAAGTGAATATGAAACATAGTGAAAGATCGACATTTACGGACTTGTAGACAAACACAATAGGGCATAGTATGTTCAATGCGGGGACCGAACACCCGACCTTCTGGCTAGCAGGCCAACGCCTTAGCCACATAGTGTGGACACCCATCGTACATTTCATCCGTCAAATCAAAGCATTTCATTGCATTAGACCAATAATTAATTATTCTTAATTTAAAACTTTATTTTAATATTAGTCTGGCATAATATTAGACAAACACAATAGGGCATAGTATGTTCAATGCGTCTCCTATGTCTAAAATTTAATACATTTCGGGATAGCCGGGATACGGGTCGAATTTTTGGTATTTGAATATTTCAAAAATTCGAATTTCGCCTTTGGTGATTTTCGTGCCGACAAAGTTATTTACAAGTGAAAAATCACATTAATTTCGCTAGATTGTGACCGATTTTGATGATTTATTTTTTCTTGTTTTCTTCTTCGGATTATTTATATGACCCATGATATGTGACAGGAAGTGACACTTAAAGTCAACATAATATTTTGGGGGAACTTCTTCTACAAAGAATCTTATCGGTAGTCTTTTATATGAAACCATCGATCAAAAGTCCAAAATATCAGGAGTAGAAGAATAAAAGGATCGAAAATTGAAAACGGCACCCTTTCATTGTTAAGCAAAACATGCAGTGTGGGTGGCTACAATCTGCACATTTAGTCATCGTATAGAGCTTATTCAACAGTATCGAATTCCAACTGCTAAGGGATCTTTTACGTTCCCTCCAATGTGTAAACGGCGGGTGGGGGTACGCCAGAAAATAGAGATGAACTTTCTCGGCCAATGCAGGGATCGAACACCCGACCTCCTGGCTAGCAGGCCAACGCCTTAGCCACATAGTGTGGACACCCATCGTACATTTCATCCGTCAAATCAAAGCATTTCATTGCATTAGACCAATAATTAATTATTCTTAATTTAAAACTTTATTTTAATATTAGTCTGGCATTATTAGGGTTTCACACTGCGAAGCTTGTGTGAAACACTATTGTTTTTGTTAAAATTATTATTCTTATTAGGGTTTCACACTGCGTAGCTTGTGTGAAACACTATTGATTTTGTTAAAATTATTATTCTTATTAAGCTTTCATATGTATTACATATGAAAGCTTATTGTTTCTGTTAAAGTTATTAAGCTTTCATATTACATATGAAAGCTTATTGTTTCTGTTAAGATTATTATTGTTATTTTTTTTTTGTGTTTTATCCACAAATCGGATTTCTCAGAATCTAACCACAGTATCTTTATGAAACTTTTACCTATCCCCCCAAAAATGGGTGGTAGCTGTTGATTAAATATATTTTCAAAACGGATCTTTCTGAAATTTTGACCTACCCCCCCCCCCCAAAAAAATGGGGTGCGAACCTTGATTAAATGTATTTTCAAAACGTTTTACGAATCCGAAATCACCGAAATTTACGAACGACAAAATGGACAATGCATAGTCGTAACTTTATTGTTTTTTGACCGATCTTACTAAATCTTTTTTCTTTGAATACCTTGAAAAAAATCATTTTCATCAGCAGTTTCACATTTTCGAATTTCGAAAATTCGTCGCTGTGATTTCGAACCGGAAGTTTAGACCAATTTGACAACTTCTTTAATAGTTGTACGATTTTCATGAAATTTAGTATATATGTAGACCTTACCGATGTGACTTCAAAAATATAATTAGAAATGTTCTAAATTATCTCCCTTTGGTGAAATTAAGGATCAAAATTTTCAAAAAAATCATCGAAATATAGGTCAGAATGACCTGATTTTTTTTTGGGTTACTAGATAAGTAATAACTGATTTGTACACAAAATATGAAGTTTGTTGATCGAACCGGAAGTGCCACCATCTTGAAACGTGAAAAATCCCTAAGGCTTTTTTGCTATTTTACTTACAGACACGGGAGTTATATTTTCTGAATCCTTGAAAGATGGCAGAATTTTGATTTAGGTCAATTGATGGTTGCCATTTTGAAGTGAATATGAAAAGTAGTAGCAATTTGAAGGGCCGAAACTTTAAAACACAATAACTCTTCTTCTAATTGAGCTAGAATGTTCAATCTTGGTGTAGACGTTCACTATGTCAATGTCATGATTGAGTTCAAAGATGAGCATTTTCTGCCAAGGGTAAGCAGAGATAAGCATGCTGATTTGCTGATTCTTTAGGGCAAGATAACTTCGGTTATAATGAAGGGAGGGCGGTGAAACTCTTGTTAATCGAGAGTGTAATAGCTGGCCTGTTGTGTGAAATCGTTGTATCTTTTTTTTTAAATATCAGGGATAGCAGAAAAAAAGAGATCGAAAATCCAAAAAGTCGTATGTTTACGATTTGGAGCATCTTTAAAGGTTCTTTTCTCTTAAAGTCAACATAATACTTTTTGAGAACTTCTTCTACAAAGAGTCTTATCGGTAGTCTTTTATATGAAAACTTCGATCAACAGTCCAAAATATCTGGAGTAGAAGAATAAAAGGATCGAACATTGAAAACGGCACCCTTTCATTGTTAAGCGAAACATGCAGTGTGGGTGACTACAATCTGCACATTTAGTCATCGTATAGAGCTTATTCAACAGTATCGAATTCCAACTACTTAGGGATATTTTACGTGCACTCCAATGTGTACACGCGACCTTGGTTTTTCGTCCCATCCGAACGACTAGACAGCTGTCCTTGTCAGGCCCTCCGTTCTGCTCACTGACAAGGGGGAACCACGCCGGAAAATCGAGATGAACTTTCTCGTCGCAGAACTTTCAATTCAGGCCAAACGTTTATTGCATACGATTAAGCTGGTCAGTTGGGGCTTAGTTTCAAAAGTTTTGTAATAATCGGTTGGTAATTAAAATACCGTGAGAATTAAACTGTTAAAACAGAAAATTTCGCCCGGTTAAAATATTTCTTGCTATAAGTCAGCAATTTCCAGATTTTAGGGAGGCTGAATGGTTAGCATACGCGCGCTGTATCGTAACGTCTGTCATTGAGTCAACCGGCGTCGTTTCGATTTCCATGTTGCACGTGACATGGAGTATGGTGTCCAACCTCGTGGGTTTTCTCCGTGTCCTTCGGTTTCCTCCCACGGCTAAAGACCCGTACGCGCAAGGGAAGTTTATAAATAAAATTAAAAAACATATGTTAGTCCCGAAATGACCTAGTTTGTGTCGAATGGACGTTGAGCCGCATTTCTCTCTTTCTCTTTTATTTTTAAAGTTTTGTAATAATCGGTTGGTAATCAAAGGTACTGTAAAAGTGATAAAACATAAAATTTCGCCCGGTTGTAATGTTTCTCACTTTAAAGTCAGCAATTTGCCGATTTTAGAGGGCAAATGTTTATTGCCAACAATTAAGCTGGCCAGGGGGAGCTTATTTTTAAGGGAGGCTGAATGGCTGAATGGTTAGCATGTGCGCACTGTATCGTAACGTCTGTCATTGAGTCAACGGGCGTCGTTTCGATTTCGAGATTGCACGTGACATGGTGTATGATGTCCAACCTCGTGGGTTTTCTCCGTGTTCTTCGGTTTCCTCCCAACAGCTAAAGACCAGTAAGCGCAAGGGGAGTTTTTAAATAAAATTAAAAAACATATGTTAGTCCCGAAATGACCTAGTTTGTGTCGAATGGACGTTTAGCCGCATTTCTCTCTTTCTTTTTTTTATTTTTAAAGTTTTGTAATAATCGGTTGGTAATCAAAGATACTGTAAAAGTGATAAAACAGAAAATTTCGCCCGGTTGTAATGTTTCTCACTTTAAAGTCAGCAATTTGCCGATTTTAAATTTTAAGGGGAAAACGATTTAGCTGGTCAGGGGGAGCTTATTTTTAAAAGTTTTGTAATATTCGGTTGATAACTAAAGGTACCGTGCAAATTAAACTAATAAAATAGAAGATTTCGCCCGGTTGAAATGTTTCTATCTGTAGGTCAGCAATTTGCCGATTTTAGGGAGGTTGCGTGACTGAATGGTTAGCACGTGCGCTGTGTATCATAACGTCTGTCATTGAGTCAACTGGCGTTGTTTCGATTTCTTGGTTGTACGTGACAAGGAGTATGGTCGCCTGTCCAACCTCGTAGGCCGTAACGCCGCTGCCCGGGTAAAATTTCCCTCATTGCACACTTTATGGCGTATGCCCGTCTTCATTAGCCCATTTTAGGAGTAGGACGTTAAACCCCATTCAATTTTATTTCATTTTCTCTATGTTGCTTATTTATTATAGTGGATAAATGTTTTTCTGGTTCTATTAATTATTTCATTTCTGCATAGAAATCTTGCTTTGACCATTTTTTTTTTATTGCAAAGTGCCATTCTTGTTTAATGCAGTCTATGACCCTTTGTTTAAAACATGCTTAAGAAGTTGTCACGATTTCCTACTTATAACCAAACATATTGGAAACCATAATTACATAATATATCTCTAATTTTGGAAGCCCGATTACAGCTATACAAGTTTAGGTTTTTTCCCTTTAGTTTAAAGATTATTTTTTTGCCCGGGTGCAATTTTTCTCATTACATTTAAATTTGTAACTTTGTGAGTTTTGACCGATTTTGATAATTATGTCTTTATAATTTTCCAAATTTACATATTTAACGTAAATATTCAAACAATTGGGATCAACCTGATTCAATTTTTTTTAGTTTTGTTCAAAGTTATCTCATTTAATTTTTCGATGTTTTCTTACCATTTTCATTTCATTTTTCTGAAAGTTTTGAAGTGGGAAGTCATCCCGATTACAGCAACACAAGTATCAGTTATTTCCCTTTAGTTTTCAGATTATGCAATGTTTCATACTATATTTAGACTTGTAACTTCGCGAGTTTTTGACCAATTTTGATAGTTTGTTATTCTTATCCTTTCATTTGAGATACTTGATATAATCGATGACACGTGACGATGAATATAAAAGCTTTCATATCTGCATGGGACAGTAGCAGATCTAGTTATTATTAAGCTTTCATATGTATTACATATGAAAGCTTATTGTTTCTGTTAAAGTTATTATTAAGCTTTCATATTACATATGAAAGCTTATTGTTTCTGTTAAGATTATTATTAAGCTTTCATATGTTTCTGTTAAGATTATTATTATTTTTTTTTTTGTGTATTTTCTGCAAATCGGATTTCTCAGAATCTAACCATGGGATCTTTCTGAAACTTTGACCTACCCCCCCAAAAATGGGGTGCGAACGTTGTTTAAATATATTTTCAAAACGTTTTACGAATCCGAAATCACCGAATTTTACGAACGAAAAAACTGACAATGCATAGTCGTAACTTTGTTATTTTTTGACCGATTTTACTAATTCTTTTTTCTTTGAATACCTTGAAAAAAATCATTTTCGTCTGCAGTTTCACATTTTCGAATTTTGAAAATTCGTCGCTGTGATTTCGAACCGGAAGTTTAGACCAATTTGACAACTTCTTTAATAGTTGTACGATTTTCATGAAATTTAGTATATGAATAGATCTTACCGATGTGACTTCAAAAATATAATTAGAAATTTTCTAAATTATCTCCCCTTGACGAAATTAAGGATCAAATTTTTCAAAAAAATCAAAGAAATATAGGTCAGAATGACCTAATTTTTTTCTTGGATACTAGAGAAGTAAGTACTGATTCGTACACAAAATATGGAGTTTGTCGATCGAACCGGAAGTGCCACCATCTTTAAAAGTGAAAAATCAAAAAGGCTTTTTTGCTATTTTACTTACAGACTCGGGAATTATATTTTCGGAATCCTCGAAGGAATGCCTAAATATCTGTCGGATCAGAATTTCGATTTCGGTCACTTGATGGTCACCATTTTGAATTGAAAATGAAAAATAGAAGCAATTTAAAGGGTCGGGACTTTGGAACACAATTACTCTCCTTCTAATTAAGCTAGAATGTTCAAACTTGGTGTAGACGTTCACTAGGTCAATGTTATGATTGAGTACAAAGATGAGCATTTTCTGCTTAGGGTAAGCAGAGATAAGCATGCTGATTTGTTGATTCTTTAGGGCACGATAACTTCGGTTATAACAAAGGGAGGGCGGTGAAACTTTTGTCAATAGAGAGTCTAATAGCTAGCCTGTTGTGTGAAATCATTGTATCATTTTTTTTAAATATCAGGCATAGCCGAAAAAAAGAGATTGAAAATCCAAAAAGTCGTATTTTTACAATTTGGAGCATGTTTAGAGAGGTCTTTCTCGTAAAGTCAACATAATATTTTTTGGGAACTTCTTCTACAAAGAGTCTTATTGGTAGTCTTTTATATGAAACCATCGATCAACAGTTCAACATATCAGGAGTAGAAGAACAAAAGGATCGAACATTGAAAACGGCATCCTTTCATTGTTAAGCGAAACATGCAGTGTGGGTGACTACAATCTACACATTTAGTCATCGTATAGAGCTTATTCAACAGTATCGAATTCCATCTGCTTAGGGATATTTTACGTGCACTCCAATGTGCACACGGGACCTTTGTTTTTCGTCCCATCCGAACGACTAGACAGCTGTGCTTGTCAGGCCCTCCGTTCTGCCTCACTGACAAGGGGAACCACGCCGGGAAATTGAGATGAAAATTTCGCCCGGTTGAAATGTTTCTTGCGATAAGTCAGCAATTTTCCGAATTCAAGGGAGGCTGAATGACTGAATGGTTAATATGTGCGCGCTGTATCGTAACGTCTGTCACGGGCGTCGTTTCGATCTCCAGGTTGCACGTGACATGGTGTATGATGTCCAACCTCGTGGGTTTTCTCCGTGTTCTTCGGTTTCCTCCCAACGGCTAAAGACCAGTACGCGCAGGGGGAGTTATTAAATATAATTAAAAAAACATATGTTAGTCCGGAAATGACCTAGTTTGTGTCGAATGGACATTAGGCCGCATTTCTCTCTTTCTCTTTTATTTTTAAAGTTTTGTTATAATCGGTTGGTAATCAAAGGTACTGTAAAAGTGATAAAACAGAAAATTTCGCCCGGTTGTAATGTTTCTCACTTTAAAGTCAGCAATTTGCCGATTTTAAGGGGCAAACGTTTATTGCGAGCGATTAAGCTGGTCAGGGGGAGCTTATTTTTTAAAGTTTTGTAATATTCGGTTGATAACTAAAGGTACCGTGCAAATTAAACTGTTAAAATAGAAAATTTGGCCCGGTTGAAATGTTTCTCGCTGTAGGTCAGCAATTTGCCGATTTTAGGGAGGTTGCATGGCTGAATGGTTAGCACGTGCGCTCTGTCATTGAGTCAACTGGCGTTGTTTCGATTTCTTGGTTGTACGTGACAAGGAGTATGGTCGCCTTACCAACCTCGTAGGCCGTAACGCCGCTGCCCGGGCAAAATTTCCCTCATTGCACACTTTATGGCGTATGCCCGTCTTCATTAGCCCATTGTAGGAGCAGAACAGTTGGACGTTAAACCCCATTCAATTTCATTTCATTTTCTCTATGTTGCTTATTTATTATAGTGGATAAATATTTTTCTGGTTCTAGCAATTATTTGATTTCTGCATAGAAATCTCTGGCCAGTTTTTTTATTTCAGAGTGCCATTCTTGTATATTGCAGTCTATGACCCTTTGTTTAAAACATGCTTAAGAAGTCGTCACGATTTCCTACTTATAACCAAACATATTGGAAACCATAATTATATAACATATCTTGGAAGCCCGATTACAGCTATACAAGTTTCAGTTATTTCCCTTTAGTTTAAAGATTATTTTTTTGCCCGGGTGCAATGTTTCTCACTACATTTAAATTTGTAACTTTGTGAGTTTTTGACCGATTTTGATATTATGTCTTTATAATTTTCCAAATCTACATATTTAACGTACATATTCAAACAGCTGAGTTCAACCTGATTCAAAAAGTTTTAATTTTGTTCAAAGTTACCTCATTCATCCCGATTACAGCAACACAAGTATCAGTTATTTCCCTTTAGTTTTCAGATTACTCAATGTTTCATACTATATTTAGACTTGTAACTTCGCGATTTTTTGACCAATTTTGATAGTTTGTTAATCTTATCCTTTTATTTGAGATACTTGATATAATCGATGACACGTGACGATGAATATGAAAGCTTTCATATCTGCATGGGACAGTAGCAGATCTAGTTATTTTTTTTTTTGTGTATTTTCTGCAAATCGGATTTCTCAGAATCTAACCATGGGATCTTTCTAAAACTTTGACCTACCCCCCCAAAAATGGGGTGCGAACGTTGTTTAAATATATTTTCAAAACGTTTTACGAATCCGAAATCACCGAATTTTACGAACGAAAAAATTGACAATGCATAGTCGTAACTTTGTTATTTTTTGACCGATTTTACTAATTCTTTTTTCTTTGAATACCTTGAAAAAAATCATTTTCATCTGCAGTTTCACATTTTCGAATTTCGAAAATTCGTCGCTGTAATTTCGAACCGGAAGTTTAGACCAATTTGACAACTTCTTTAATAGTTGTACGATTTTCATGAAATTTAGTATACAAGGAGATCTTACCGATGTGACTTCAAAAATATAATTAGAAATTTTCTAAATTATCTCCCCTTGGTGAAATTAAGGATCAAAGTTTTCAAAAAAAATCGTCGAAATATAGGTCAGAATAACCTAATTTTTTTTTTCGATACTAGACAAGGAATTGCTGATTCGTACACAAAATATGGAGTTTGTCGATCGAACCGGAAGTGCCACCATCTTTAAACGTGAAAAATCAAAAAGGCTTTTTTGCTATTTTACTTACAGACTCGGGAGTTATATTTTCGGAATCCTTGAAGGAATGCCTAAAAATCTATCGGATCAGAATTTTGATTTCGGTCATGTGATGGTCACAATTTTGAATTGAAAATGAAAAATAGAAGCAATTTGAAAGGCCCGGACTTCGGAACACAATAACTCTCCTTCTAATTAAGCTAGAATGTTCAAACTTGGTGTAGACGTTCACTAGGTCAATGTTATTATTGAGTTCAAAGATGAGCATTTTCTGCTTAGGGTGAGCAGAGATAAGCATGCTGATTTGTTGATTCTTTAGGGCACGATAACTTCGGTTATAATGAAGGGAGGGCGGTGAAACTTTTGTCAATAGAGAGTCTAATGGGTAGCCTGTTGTGTGAAATGATTGTATCATTTTTTTTAAATATCAGGGATAGCCGAAAAAAAGAGATTGAAAATCCAAAAAGTCGCATTTTTACAATTTGGAGCATGTTTAGAGGTCTTTCTCGTAAAGTCAACATACTATTTTTTGGGAACTTCTTCTACAAAGAGTCTTATTGGTAGTCTTTTATATGAAACCATCGATCAACAGTCCAACATATCAGGAGTAGAAGAACAAAAGGATCGAACACTGAAAACGGCATCCTTTCATTGTTGAGCGAAACATGAAGTGTGGGTGACTACAATCTACGCATTTAGTCATCGTATAGAGCTTATTCAACAGTATCGAATTCCAACTGCTTAGGGATATTTTACATGCACTCCAATGTGTACACGGGACCTTGGTTTTTCGTCCCATCCGAAGGACTAGACAGCTGTGCTTGTCAGGCCCTCCGTTCTGCCTTACTGACAAGGGAACCACGCCGGGAAATCGAGATGAACTTTCTCTGTGCAGAACTTTCAATTCAGGCAAAACGTTTATTGCATACGATTAAGCTGGTCAGTTGGAGCTTATTTTCAAAAGTTTTGTAATAATCGGTTGGTAATTAAAGTACCGTGCACATTAAACTGTTAAAACAGAAAATTTCGCCCGGTTAAAATGTTTCTTGCTATAAGTCAGCAATTTTCCGAATTCAGAGAGGCTGGATGGCTGAATGGTTAGCATGTGCTCGCTGTATCGTAACCTTTGTCATTGAGTCAACGGGCGTCGTTTGGATCTCCAGGTTGCACGTGACATGGTGTATGATGTCCAACCTCGTGGGTTTTCTCCGTGTTCTTCGGTTTCCTCCCAACGGCTAAAGACCAGTACGTGCAAGGGGAGTTTTTAAATAAAATTTAAAAACATATGTTAGTCCCGAAATGACCTAGTTTGTGTCGAATGGACGTTAGGCCGCATTTCTCTCTTTCTCTTTTTAAAGTTTTGTAATAATCGGTTGGTAATCAAAGGTACTGTTAAAGTGATAAAACAGAAAATTTGGCCCGGTTGTAATGTTTCTCACTTTAAATTCAGCAATTTGTCGATTTTAAGGGGCAAACGTTTATTGCGAACGATTAAGCTGGTCAGGGGGAGCTTATTTTTAAAAGTTTTGTAATATTCGGTTGATAACTAAAGGTACCGTGCAAATTAAACTGTTAAAATAGAAAATTTGGCCCGGTTGAAATGTTTCTCGCTGTAGGTCAGCAATTTGCCGATTTTAGGGAGGTTGCGTGGCTGAATGGTTAGCACATGCGCTCTGTATCATAACGTCTGTCATTGAGTCAACTGGCCTTGTTTCGATTTCTTGGTTGTACGTGACAAGGAGTATGGTCGCCTTACCAACCTCGTAGGCCGTAACGCCGCTGCCCGGGTAAAATTTCCCTCATTGCACACTTTATGGCGTATGCCCGTCTTCATTAGCCCATTGTAGGAGCAGAACAGTAGGACGTTAAACCCCATTCAATTTCATTTCATTTTCTCTATGTTGCTTATTTATTATAGTGGATAAATATTTTTCTGGTTCTAGCAATTATTATACGCCCACATTTTCATGTCGTCGCCCCTGTCCGTCCGTCCACAATTTGTTTGTGGACTCTCTACAGGTCACAATTCTTATCCGATTTTGACGAAACTTGAAATATAGGTTTATCCCCAAAAGATCTCGGTTCCTTTCGATATTGGCATGTATCGGATCAAAACTTCATGGATTATGGCCCCTGATTGTACGAAAAATCACGTTTTTAGCTTGTGGACCCTATAGAGGTCACAATTTTGAACCGATTTTGATGAAACTTGACATGCATGTTTGTAACCCAAAGATCTTGGTTCCTTTCGATATTTGCGGCTATCGGAATGTAATTTCCTGAATTATGGCCCCTGATTGTCCGAAAAATCACCCTTTTTAGCTTGTGGTCCCTCTGGAGGTCACAATTATTATTCGATTTAAAAAACCGTTTGATTATATCACCGTTACACCCTAAGGAAGGTTGAGTTCGAATTTCGGGAAAATCGGACGAAAATTGCCATACAAAATGGCCGCCGTTAGTACGCGAATACTGTTAAAAAATGGTATATCAAGGTTGTGGACCCTGTGGAGGTCACAATTTTGATTCGATTTTGATGAAACTTGAAATTCATGGTTATAACCCAAAGATCTTGCTTCCTTTCGATATTTGCGCATATCGGATCGTAACTTCCTGAATTATGGCCCCTGATTATACGCAAAATCGCCTTTTTTTTAGCTTGGAGGTCACAATTATTATTCGATTTCAAAAAACGTTTGATTATATCACCGTTACACCCTAAGGAAGGTTGAGTTCGAATTTCGGGAAAATCGGACGAAAATTGCCATACAAAATGGCCGCCGTTTGTACGCGAATACTGTTAAAAAATGGTATATCAAGGTTGTGGACCCTGTGGAGGTCACAATTTTGATTCGATTGTGATGAAACTTGAAATTCAAGGTTATAACCCAAAGATCTTGCTTCTTTTCGATATTTGCGCATATCGGATCGTAACTTCCTGAATTATGGCCCCTGATTATACGCAAAATCGCCTTTTTTTTTAGCTTGGAGGTCACAATTATTATCCGATTTAAAAAAAACGTTTGATTATATTACCGTTACACCGTAAGGAAGGTTGAGTTCGAATTTCGGGAAAATCAGACCAAAATTGCCATACAAAATGGCCACCGTTTGTACGTGAATACTGTTAAAAAATGGTATATCAAGGTTGTGGACCCTGTAAAGGTCACAATTTTAATTCGATTTTGATGAAACTTGAAATGCATGATTATAACCCAAAGATCTTGGTTCCTTTCGGTATTTGCGCATATCGGATCGTAACTTCCTGAATTATTCGAATTTCGTGAAAATGGTACCAAAATTGCCGGAAGAAATGGTCGCCGTTTGTACGCGAATAGTGTAAAGATATGGTATATCATGGTTGTTGACTCTGTACAGGTCACAATTCTTATCCGATTTTGACGAAAAGTCACATTTCTAGGTTGTGTACCGTCACACCATAATCATTGTCGACTTCGAATTTCATGAATATCAGACTGGAACTGACCAACAAAATGGCTGCTCCCAATACAGTATGAAATACAGGACTTAATGATGTAGGAAAAATCACTTTCCGTATTGTTTGTTCTCTATCCATCTCTCGAAAATGTGGGCGTATACTGCCTGGCAGTGCCAGCCTATCTTTTAATTTCTGCATAGAAATCTCTGGCCAGTTTTTTTTTATTGCAGAGTGCCATTCTTGTATATTGCAGTCTATGACCCTTTGTTTAAAACATGCTTAAGAAGTCGTCACGATTTCCTACTTATAACCAAACATATTGGAAACCATAATTATATAACATATCTTGGAAGCCCGATTACAGCTATACAAGTTTCAGTTATTTCCCTTTAGTTTAAAGATTATTTTTTTGCCCCGGTGCAATGTTTCTCACTACATTTAAATTTGTAACTTTGTGAGTTTTTGACCGATTTTGATATTATGTCTTTATAATTTTCCAAATCTACATATTTAACGTACATATTCAAACAGTTGAGTTCAACCTGATTCAAAAAGTATTAGTTTTGTTCAAAGTTATCTCATTTAATTTTTCGATGTTTTCTTACCATTTTCATTTCATTTTTCTGAAAGTTTTGAAATCGGAAGTCATCCCGATTACAGCATCAGTTATTTCCCTTTAGTTTTCAGATTACTCAATGTTTCATACTATATTTAGACTTGTAACTTCGCGAGTTTTTGACCAATTTTGATAGTTTGTTATTCTTATCCTTTTATTTGAGATACTTGATATAATCGATGACACGTGACGATGAATATGAAAGCTTTCATATCTGCATGCGACAGTAGCAGATCTAGTTATTATTATTTATTTTTTTTGTGTGTTTTCTCAGAATCTATCCATAGGATCTTTCTGAAATTTTGACCTACCCCCCCAAAAATGGGGTGCGAACCTTGATTAAATGTATTTTCAAAACGTTTTACGAATCCGAAATCACCGAATTTTACGAACGAATGCATTTGACCTACAATGCTGTAACTTTGTGACTATTTGATCTATTTTACTAATTCTTTTTTCTTTGAGTATCCTAAGACATTTACTTGAAATCTGCAATTTCGGATTTTCGAATTTCGAAAATTCGTCGCTGTGATTTCGAACCGGAAGTTTACACCAACTCGACAACTTCTTTAGTAGTTGTACGATTTTCATGAAATTTAATATGTAAGTAGACCTTAATGATGCGACTTTAAAAATGACTTTAGAAATTTTCTAACTTATCTCCCCTTGGTGAAATTAAGGATCAAATTTTTCAAAAAAATCGTCGAAATATAGGTCAGAATGACCTAGTTTTTTTTTCGATACTAGACAAGGAATTACTGATTCGTACACAAAATATGGAGTTTGTCGATCGAACCGGAAGTGCCACCATCTTTAAACGTGAAAAATCAATAAGGCTTTTTTGCTATTTTACTTACAGACTCGGGAGTTATATTTTCTGAATCCTTGTAGGAAGGCCTAAAAAATGTCGCGAATAGAATTCTGATTTACGTCAACCGGGAGTCATCATTTTGAATTGAAAATGAAAAATAGAAGCAATTTGAAGGGCCGAGACTTTGGAGCACAATAACTCTCATTCTAATTAAGCTAGAATGTTCAAACTTGTTGTAGACGTTCACAAGCTCAATGTTATGATTGAGTTCAAAGATGAGCATTTTCTGCTTAGGGTAAGCAGAGAAAAGCATGCTGATTTGTTGATTCTTTAGGGCACGATAACTTCGGTTATAATGAAGGGAGGGCGGTGAAACTTTTGTCAATAGAGAGTCTAATAGCTAGCCTGTTGTGTGAAATCATTGTATCATTTTTTTTTTAAATATCAGGGATAGCCGAAAAAAAGAGATTGAAAATCCAAAAAGTCGTATTTTTACAATTTGGAGCATGTTTAGAGGTCTTTCTCGTAAAGTCAACATACTATTTTTTGGGAACTTCTTCTACAAAGAGTCTTATTGGTAGTCTTTTATATGAAACCATCGATCAACAGTCCAACATATGAGGAGTAGAAGAACAAAAGGATCGAACATTGAAAACGGCACCCTTTCATTGTTAAGCGAAACATGCAGTGTGAGTGACTACAATCTACGCATTTAGTCATCGTATAGAGTTTATTCAACAGTATCGAATTCCAACTGCTTAGGGATATTTTACGTGCACTCCAATGTGTACACGGGACCTTGGTTTTTCGTCCCATCCGAAGGACTAGACAGCTGTGCTTGTCAGGCCCTCCGTTCTGCCTCACTGACAAGGGGAACCACGCCGGGAAATCGAGATGAACTTTTTCCGTGCAGAACTTTCAATTCAGGCAAAACGTTTATTGCATACGATTAAGCTGGTCAGTTGGAGCTTATTTTCAAAAGTTTTGTAATAATCGGTTGGTAATTAAAGTACCGTGCACATCAAACTGTTAAAACAGAAAATTTCGCCCGGTTGAAATGTTTCTTGCTATAAGTCAGCAATTTTCCGAATTCAGGGAGGCTGGATGGCTGAATGGTTAGCATGTGCTCGCTGTATCGTAACGTTTGTCATTGAGTCAACGGGCGTCGTTTCGATCTCCAGGTTGCACGTGACATGGTGTATGATGTCCAACCTCGTGGGTTTTCTCCGTGTTCTTCGGTTTCCTTCCAACGGCTAAAGACCAGTACGTGCAAGGGGAGTTTTTAAATAAAATTAAAAAACATATGTTAGTCCCGAAATGACCTAGTTTGTGTCGAATGGACGCATTTCTCTCTTTCTCTTTTTAAAGTTTTGTAATAATCGGTTGGTAATCAAAGGTACTGTTAAAGTGATAAAACAGAAAATTTGGCCCGGTTGTAATGTTTCTCACTTTAAAGTCAGCAATTTGTCGATTTTAAGGGGCAAACGTTTATTGCGAACGATTAAGCTGGTCAGGGGGAGCTTATTTTAAAAAGTTTTGTAATATTCGGTTGATAACTAAAGGTACCGTGCAAATTAAACTGCTAAAATAGAAAATTTGGCCCGGTTGAAATGTTTCTCGCTGTAGGTCAGCAATTTGCCGATTTTAGGGAGGTTGCGTGGCTGAATGGTTAGCACGTGCGCTCTGTATCATAACGTCTGTCATTGAGTCAACTGGCCTTGTTTCGATTTCTTGGTTGTACGTGACAAGTAGTATGGTCGCCTTACCAACCTCGAAGGCCGTAACGCCGCTGCCCGGGTAAAATTTCCCTCATTGCACACTTTATGGCGTATGCCCGTCTTCATTAGCCCATTGTAGGAGCAGAACAGTAGGACGTTAAACCCCATTCAATTTCATTTCATTTTCTCTATGTTGCTTATTTATTATAGTGGATAAATATTTTTCTGGTTCTAGCAATTATTTAATTTCTGCATAGAAATCTCTGGCCAGTTTTTTTTCATTTCAGAGTGCCATTCTTGTATATTGCAGTCTATGACCCTTGTGCTCGCTGTATCGTAACGTTTGTCATTGAGTCAACGGGCGTCGTTTCGATCTCCAGGTTGCACGTGACATGGTGTATGATGTCCAACCTCGTGGGTTTTCTCCGTGTTCTTCGGTTTCCTCCCAACGGCTAAAGACCAGTACGTGCAAGGGGAGTTTTTAAATAAAATTAAAAAACATATGTTAGTCCCGAAATGACCTAGTTTGTGTCGAATGGACGTTAGGCCGCATTTCTCTCTTTCTCTTTTTAAAGTTTTGTAATAATCGGTTGGTAATCAAAGGTACTGTTAAAGTGATGAAACAGAAAATTTGGCCCGGTTGTAATGTTTCTCACTTTAAAGTCAGCAATTTGTCGATTTTAAGGGGCAAACGTTTATTGCGAACGATTAAGCTGGTCAGGGGGAGCTTATTTTTAAAAGTTTTGTAATATTCGGATGATAACTAAAGGTACCGTGCAAATTAAACTGTTAAAATAGAAAATTTGGGCCGGTTTTAGGGAGGTTGCGTGGCTGAATGGTTAGCACGTGCGCTCTGTATCATAACGTCTGTCATTGAGTCAACTGGCCTTGTTTCGATTTCTTGGTTGTACGTGACAAGGAGTATGGTCGCCTTACCAACCTCGTAGGCCGTAACGCCACTGCCCGGGTAAAATTTCCCTCATTGCACACTGTATGGCGTATGCCCGTCTTCATTAGCCCATTCTATGAGCAGAACAGTAGGACGTTAAACCCCATTCAATTTCATTTCATTTTCTCTATGTTGCTTATTTATTGTAGTGGATAAATATTTTTCTGGTTCTAGCAATTATTTAATTTCTGCATAGAAATCTCTGGCCAGTTTTTTTTTTATTGCAGAGTGCCATTATTGTATATTGCAGTCTATGACCCTTTGTTTGAAACATGCTTAAAAAGTCGTCACGATTTCCTACTTATAACCAAACATATTGGAAACCATAATTATATAACATATCTTGGAAGCCCGATTACAGCTATACAAGTTTCAGTTATTTCCCTTTAGTTTAAAGATTATTTTTTTGCCCGGGTGCAATGTTTCTCACTACATTTAAATTTGTAACTTTGTGAGTTTTTGACCGATTTTGATATTATGTCTTTATAATTTTCCAAATCTACATATTTAACGTACATATTCAAACAGTTGTGTTCAACCTGATTCAAAAAATTTTAGTTTTGTTCAAAGTTATCTCATTTAATTTTTCGATGTTTTCTTAAAATTTTCATTTCATTTTTCTGAACGTTTTGAAATCGGAAGTCATCCCGATTACAGCAACACAAGTATCAGTTATTTCCCTTTAGTTTTCAGATTACTCAATGTTTCATACTATATTTAGACTTGTAACTTCGCGAGTTTTTGACCAATTTTGATAGTTTGTTATTCTTATCCTTTTATTTGAGATACTTGATATAATCGATGACACGTGACGATGAATATGAAAGCTTTCATATCTGCATGGGACAGTAGCAGATCTAGTTATTATTATTTTTTTTTTGTGTGTTTTCTGCAAATCGGATTTCTCAGAATCTATCCGTAGGATCTTTCTGAAATTTTGACCTACCCCTCCAAAAATGGGGTGCGAACCTTGATTAAATATATTTTCAAAACGTTTTACGAATCCGAAATCACCGAAATTTACGAACGACAAAATGGACAATGCATAGTCGTAACTTTGTTATTTTTTGACCGATTTTACTAATTCTTTTTTCTTTGAATACCTTGAAAAAAATCATTTTCATCTGCAGTTTCACATTTTCGAATTTCGAAAATTCGTCACTGTGATTTCGAACCTGAAGTTTAGACCAATTTGACAACTTCTTTAATAGTTGTACGATTTTCATGAAATTTAGTATATATGTAGAGCTTACCGATGTGACTTCAAAAATATAATTATGAATTTTCTAAATTATCTCCCCTTGACGAAATTAAGGATCAAAATTTTCAAAAAAATCATCGAAATATAGGTCAGAATGACCTGGTTTTTTTTTTGATACTAGATAAGTAATAACTGATTTGTACACAAAATATGAAGTTTGTTGATCGAACCGGAAGTGCCACCATCTTGAAACGTGAAAAATCCCTAAGGCTTTTTTGATATTTTATTTACAGACACGGGAGTTATATTTTCTGAATCCTTGAAAGATGGCCTAAAATTGTTCAGAGCAGAATTTTGATTTAGGTCAATTGATGGTTGCCATTTTGAAGTGAATATGAAAAGTAGTAGCAATTTGAAGGGCCGAAACTTTCAAACACAATAACTCTCCTTCTAATTGAGCTAGAATGTTCAATCTTGGTGTATACGTTCACTATGTCAATGTCATGATTGAGTTCAAAGATGAGCATTTTCTGCCTAGGGTAAGCAGAGATAAGCATGCTGATTTGTTGATTCTTTAGGGCAAGATAACTTCGGTTATAATGAAGGGAGGGCGGTGAAACTCTTGTTAATCGAGAGTGTAATAGCTGGCCTGTTGTGTGAAATCGTTGTATCTTTTTTTTAAATATCAGGGATAGCAGAAAAAAAGAGATCGAAAATCCAAAAAGTCGTATGTTTACGATTTGGAGCATCTTTAAAGGTTCTTTTCTCTTAAAGTCAACATAATACTTTTTGAGAACTTCTTCTACAAAGAGTCTTATCGGTAGTCTTTTATATGAAAACTTCGATCAACAGTCCAAAATATCTGGAGTAGAAGAATAAAATGATCGAACATTGAAAACGGCACCCTTTCATTGTTAAGCGAAACATGCAGTATGGGTGACTACAATCTGCACATTTAGTCATCGTATAGAGCTTATTCAACAGTATCGAATTCCAACTACTTAGGGATATTTTACGTGCACTCCAATGTGTACACGCGACCTTGGTTTTTCGTCCCATCCGAACGACTAGACAGCTGTCCTTGTCAGGCCCTTCGTTCTGCTCACTGACAAGGGGGAACCACGCCGGAAAATCGAGATGAACTTTCTCGTTGCAGAACTTTCAATTCAGGCCAAACGTTTATTGCATACGATTAAGCTGGTCAGTTGGGGCTTATTTTCAAAAGTTTTTTAATAATCGGTTGGTAATTAAAATACCGTGCGAATTAAACTGTTAAAACAGAAAATTTCGCCCGGTTAAAATGTTTCTTGCTATAAGTCAGCAATTTCCCGATTTTAGGGAGGCTGAATGGTTAGCATACGCGCGCTGTATCGTAACGTCTGTCATTGAGTCAACCGGCGTCGTTTCGATTTCCAAGTTGCACGTGACATGGAGTATGGTGTCCAACCTCGTGGGTTTTCTCCGTGTCCTTCGGTTTCCTCCCACGGCTAAAGACCTGTACGCGTAAGGGAAGTTTATAAATAAAATTAAAAAACATATGTTAGTCCCGAAATGACCTAGTATGTGTCGAATGGACGTTGAGCCGCATTTCTCTCTTTCTCTTTTATTTTTAAAGTTTTGTAATAATCGGTTGGGAATCAAAGGTACTGTAAAAGTGATAAAACCTAAAATTTCGCCCGGTTGTAATGTTTCTCACTTTAAAGTCAGCAATTTGCCGATTTTAGAGGGCAAATGTTTATTGCGAACAATTAAGCTGGTCAGGGGGAGCTTATTTTTAAGGGAGGCTGAATGGCTGAATGGTTAGCATGTGCGCGCTGTATCGTAACGTCTGTCATTGAGTCAACGGGCGTCGTTTCGATTTCGAGATTGCACGTGACATGGAGTATGGTGTCAAACCTCGTGGATTTTCTCCGTGTCCTTCGGTTTCCTCCCAACAGCTAAAGACCAGTACGCGCAAGGGGAGTTTTTAAATAAAATTAAAAAACATATGTTAGTCCTGAAATGACCTAGTTTGTGTCGAATGGACGTTTAGCCGCATTTCTCTCTTTCTTTTTTTATTTTTAAAGTTTTGTAATAATCGGTTGGTAATCATGAAAGATACTGTAAAAGTGATAAAACAGAAAATTTCGCCCGGTTGTAATGTTTCTCACTTTAAAGTCAGCAATTTGCCGATTTTAAGGGGAAAACGTTTATTGCGAACGATTTAGCTGGTCAGGGGGAGCTTATTTTTAAAAGTTTTGTAATATTCGGTTGATAATTAAAGGTACCGTGCAAATTAAACTAATAAAATAGAAGATTTCGCCCGGTTGAAATGTTTCTATCTGTAGGTCAGCAGTTTGCCGATTTTAGGGAGGTTGCGTGACTGAATGGTTAGCAAGTGCGCTGTGTATCATAACGTCTGTCATTGAGTCAATTGGCGTTGTTTCGATTCCTTGGTTGGACGTGACAAGGAGTATGGTCGCCTGTCCAACCTCGTAGGCCGTAACGCCGCTGCCCGGGTAAAATTTCCGTCATTGCAGACTTTATGGCGTATGCCCGTCTTCATTAGCCCATTGTAGGAGCAGAACAGTAGGACGTTAAACCCCATTCAATTTCATTTCATTTTCTCTATGTTGCTTATTTATTATAGTGGATAAATATTTTTCTGGTTCTAGCAATTATTTAATTTCTGCATAGAAATCTTTGGCCAGTTTTTTTTTTATTGCAGAGTGCCATTCTTGTATATTGCAGTCTATGAACCTTTGTTTAAAACATGCTTAAGAAGTCGTCACGATTTCCTACTTATAACCAAACATATTGGAAACCATAATTATATAACATATCTTGGAAGCCCGATTACAGCTATACAAGTTTCAGTTATTTCCCTTTAGTTTAAGGTATATTTTTTGGCCCGGGTGCAATGTTTCTCACTACATTTAAATTTGTAATTTTGTGAGTTTTTGACCGATTTTGATATTATGTCTTTATAATTTTCCAAATCTACATATTTAACGTACATATTCAAACAGTTGAGTTCAACCTGATTCAAAAAGTTTTAGTTTTGTTCAAAGTTATCTCATTTAATTTTTCTATGTTTTCTTACCATTTTCATTTCATTTTTCTGAAAGTTTTGAAATCGGAAGTCATCCCGATTACAGCAACACAAGTATCAGTTATTTCCCTTTAGTTTTCAGATTACTCAATGTTTCATACTATATTTAGACTTGTAACTTCGCGAGTTTTTGACCAATTTTGATAGTTTGTTATTCTTATCCTTTTATTTGAGATACTTGATATAATCGATGACACGTGACGATGAATATGAAAGCTTTCATATCTGCATGGGACAGTAGCAGATCTAGTTATTTATTTTTTTGTGTGTTTTCTGCAAATCGGATTTCTCAGAATCTATCCATAGGATCTTTCTGAAATTTTGACCTACCCCCCAAAAATGGGGTGCGAACCTTGATTAAATATATTTTCGAAACGTTTTACGAATCCGAAATCACCGAATTTTACGAACGAAAAAAATGACAATGCATAGTCGTAACTTTGTTATTTTTTGACCGATTTTACTAATTCTTTTTTCTTTGAATACCTTTAAAAAAATCATTTTCATCTGCAGTTTCACATTTTCGAATTTCGAAAATTCGTCGCTGTGATTTCGAACCGGAAGTGTAGACCAATTTGACAACTTCTTTAATAGCTGTACGATTTTCATGAAATTTAGTATCTAAGTAGATCTTACCGATGTGACTTCAAAAATATAATTTGAAATTTTCTAAATTATCTCCCCTTGACGAAATTAAGGATCAAAATTTTCAAAAAAATCATTGAAATATAGGTCAGAATGACCTGATTTTTTTTTTTTGGATACTAGATAAGTAATTACTGATTTGTACACAAAATATGGAGTTTGTCGATCGAACCGGAAGTGCCGCCATATTTAAAAGTGAAAAATCAATAAGGCTTTTTTGCTATTTTACTTACAGACTCGGGAGTTATATTTTCTGAATCCTTGTAGGAAGGCCTAAAAATGTCGCGAATAGAATTTTGATTTCGGTCACGTGATGGTCACCATTTTGAATTGAAAATGAGAAATTGAAGCAATTTGAAGGGTTGGGACTTTGGAACACAATTACTCTCCTTCTAATTAAGCTAGAATGTTCAAACTTGGTGTAGACGTTCACTAGGTCAATGTTATGATTGAGTTTACAGATGAGCATTTTCTGCTTAGGGTAAGCAGAGATAAGCATGCTAATTTGTTGATTCTTTAGGGCACGATAACTTCGGTTATAATGAAGGGAGGGCGGTGAAACTTTTGTCAATAGAGAGTCTAATAGCTAGCCTGTTGTGTGAAATCATTGTATTATTTTTTGTAAATATCAGGGATAGCCGAAAAAAAAGAGATTGAAAATCCAAAAAGTCGTATTTTTACAATTTGGAGGTCTTTCTCGTAAAGTCAACATAATATTTTTGGGGAACTTCTTCTACAAAGAGTCTTATTGGTAGTCTTTTATATGAAACCATCGATCAACAGTCCAACATATCAGGAGTAGAAGAACAAAAGGATCGAACATTGAAAACGGCACCCTTTCATTGTTAAGCGAAACATGCAGTGTGGGTGACTACAATCTACACATTTAGTCATCGTATAGAGCTTATTCAACAGTATCGAATTCCAACTGCTTAGGGATATTTTACGTGCACTCCAATGTGTACACGGGACCTTGGTTTTTCGTCCCATCCGAATGACTAGACAGCTGTGCTTGTCAGGCCCTCCGTTCTGCCTCACTGACAAGGGGAACCACGCCGGGAAATCGAGATGAACTTTCTCCGTGCAGAACTTTCAATTCAGGCGAAAACGTTTATTGCATACGATTAAGCTGGTCAGTTGGAGTTTTGTAATAATCGGTTGGTAATTAAAGTACCGTGCACATTAAACTGTTAAAACAGAAAATTTCGCCCGGTTGAAATGTTTCTTGCTATAAGTCAGCAATTTTCTGAATTCAGGGAGGCTGAATGGTTAGCATGTGCGCACTGTATCGTAACGTCTGTCATTGAGTCAACGGGCGTCGTTTCGATCTCCAGGTTTCACGTGACATGGTGTATGATGTCCAACCTCGTGGGTTTTCTCCGTGTTCTTCGGTTTCCTCACAACGGCTAAAGACCAGTACGCGCAAGGGGGGGTTTTAAATAATATTTAAAAACATATGTTAGTCCCAAAATGACCTAGTTTGTGTCGAATGGACGTTAGGCCGCATTTCTCTTTTTCTCTTTTATTTTTAAAGTTTTGTAATAATCGGTTGGTAATCAAAGGTACTGTAAAAGTGATAAAACAGAAAATTTCGCCCGGTTGTAATGTTTCTCACTTTAAAGTCAGCAATTTGCCGATTTTAAGGGGCAAACGTTTATTGCGAACGCTTAAGCTGGTCAGTGGGAGCTTATTTTTAAAAGTTTTGTAATATTCGGTTAACTAAAGGTACCGTGCAAATTAAACTGTTACAATAGAAAATTTGGCCCGGTTGAAATGTTTCTCGCTGTAGGTCAGCAATTTGCCGATTTTAGGGAGGATGCGTGGCTGAATGGTTAGCACGTGCGCTCTGTATCATAACGTCTGTCATTGAGTCAACTGGCGTTGTTTCGATTTCTTGGTTGTACGTGACACGGAGTATGGTCGCCTGTCCAACCTCGTAGGCCGTAACCGCCGCTGCCCGGGTAAAATTTCCCTCATTGCACACTTTATGGCATATGCCCGTCTTCATTAGCCCATTTTAGGAGCAGAACAGTCGGACGTTAAACCCCATTCAATTTCATTTCATTTTCTCTATGTTGCTTATTTATTATAGTGGATAAATATTTTTCTGGTTCTAGCAATTATTTAATTTCTGCATAGAAATCTTGCTTTGGTCAGTTTTTTTATTGCAGAGTGCCATACTTGTTTAAACAAACATGATCCTTTGTTTAAAACATGCTTAAGAAGTCGTCACGATTTCCTACTTATAACCAAACTTATTGGAAATATTAGTCTGGCATTATTAAATCCTAATTTTATTGGTCTTATTTAAAATTAAACTTTCATTTAACTATGAACAACCCTTAACGTGTCTCTTTAAAACTATTAAGTACTCTAAAACAGTAGCTCAACCTTTTGACCTAAACTCATTAATTTACCATTTTGTTGTGAGCGACTTCTTATTCTTCCTATATGACATATTGCACGTGTCTGATTTCAAAGGGGGGTTGGGTGGCTGAATGGTTAGCACGCGCGCCTGTCATTGAGTTAACTAGCGTGTTTTCGAATGCCCGGTTGTACGTGACAAGCAGTAAGGTCGCCTGTCCAAAATGCCATTTTTAATTTTTTTCCCGCCATTTTCATACCATTTTCTCATCCGTCTCATTACAGTAATACAAGTTTCAGTTATTTCCCTTTAGTTTTCAGATTATTGTTATGCCTGGGTGCAATGTTTCATACTATATTTAGACTTGTAACTTCGCGAGTTTTTGACCAATTTTAATAATTTTTTCTTCTTTTCCTTTTATTTAGGATACTTGATACAATCAATGACACGTGACGATGAATATGAAAGCTTTCATATCTGCATGGGACAGTAGCAGATCTAGTTAAGCTTTCATATTTCATATGAAAGCTTATTGTTTCTGTTAAGATTATTAAGCTTTCATATTACATATGAAAGCTTATTGTTTCTGTTAAAGTTATTATTATTTTTTTTTTTTTTGTGTGTTTTCTGCAAATCGGATTTCTCAGAATCTGTCCATAGGATCTTTCTGAAATTTTGACCTACCCCCCCCCCCAAAAAAAATGGGGTGCGAACCTTGATTAAATATATTTTCGAAACGTTTTACGAATCTGAAATCACCGAATTTTACGAACGAAAAAAATGACAATGCATTGTCGTAACTTTGTTATTTTTTGACCGATTTTATTAATTCTTTTTTCTTTGAATACCTTTAAAAAAATCATTTTCATCTGCAGTTTCACATTTTCGAATTTCGAAAATTCGTCGCTGTGATTTCGAACCGGAAGTTTAGACCAATTTTACAACTTCTTTAATAATTGTACGATTTTCATGAAATTTAGTATCTAAGTAGATCTTACCGATGTGACTTGAAAAATATAATTAGAAATTTTCTAAATTATCTCCCCTTGACGAAATTAAGGATCAAAATTTTCAAAAAAATCATCGAAATATAGGTCAGAATGACCTGATTTTTTTTTTTGATACTAGATAAGTAATTACTGATTTGTACACAAAATATGGAGTTTGTCGATCGAACCGGAAGTGCCGCCATATTTAAAAGTGAAAAATCAATAAGGCTTTTTTGCTATTTTACTTACAGACTCGGGAGTTATATTTTCTGAATCCTTGTAGGAAGGCCTAAAAAATGTCGCGAATAGAATTTTGATTTCGGTCACGTGATGGTCACCATTTTGAATTGAAAATGAAAAATAGAAGCAATTTGAAGGGTCGGGACTTTGGAACACAATTACTCTCCTTCTAATTAAGCTAGAATGTTCAAACTTGGTGTAGACGTTCACTAGGTCAATGTTATGATTGAGTTTAAAGATGAGCATTTTCTGCCTAGGGTAAGCAGAGATAAATATGCTGATTTGTTGTTTCTTTAGGGCCCAATAACTTCGGTAATAATGAAGGGAGGGCGGTGAAACTTTTGTCAATATAGAGTCTAATAGCTAGCCTGTTGTGTGAAATCATTGTATTATTTTTTCTAAATATCAGGGATAGCCGAAAAAAAGAGATTGAAAATCCAAAAAGTCGTATTTTTACAATTTGGAGCATGTTTAGAGGTCTTTCTCGTAAAGTCAATATAATATTTTTTGGGAACTTCTTCTACAAAGAGTCTTATTGGTAGTCTTTTATATGAAACCATCGATCAACAGTCCAACATATCAGGAGTAGAAGAATAAAAGGATCGAAAATTGAAAACTGCACCCTTTCATTGTTAAGCGAAACATGCAGCGTGGGTGACTACAATTTGCACATTCAGTCATCGTATAGAGCTTATTCAACAATATCGAATTCCAACTGCTTAGGGATATTTTACGTGCACTTCAATGAGTACACGGGACCTTGGTTTTTCGTCCCATTTGAACGACTAGACAGCTGTCCTTGTCAGGCCCTCCCTTCTGCCCCACTGACAAGAGGGAACCACGCCGGAAAATCGAGATGAACTTTCTCGGTGCAGAACTTTCAATTCACGCCAAACGTTTATTGCATACGATTAAGCTGGTCAGTTGGAGCTTATTTTCAAAAGTTTTGTAATAATCGCTTGGTAATTAAAGTACCGTGCAAATTAAACTGCTAAAACAGAAAATTTCGCCCGGTTGAAATGTTGCTTGCTATAAGTCAGCAATTTCCCGATTTTAGGAAGGCTGAATGACTGAATGGTTAGCATACGCGCGCTGTGTCTTAACGTCTGTCATTGATTCAACCGGCGTCGTTTCGATTTCCAGGTGTCACGTGACATGGAGTATGGTGTCCAACCTCGTGGGTTTTCACCGTGTCCTTCGGTTTCCCCCCACTCCTTAAGACCAGTAAGCGCAAGGGAAGTTTATAAATAAAATTAAAAAACATATGTTAGTCCCGAAATGACCTAGTTTGTGTCGAATGGACGTGAAGCCGCATTTCTCTCCTTTGTTTTATTTTTAAAGTTTTGTAATAATCGGTTGGTAATCCATGGTACTGTAAAAGTGATAAAACAGAAAATTTCGCCCGGTTGTAATGTTTCTCACTTTAAAGTCAGCAATTTGCCGATTTTAAGGGGCAAACATTTATTGCGAACGATTAAGCTGGTCAGGGGGAGCTTATTTTTAAAAGTTTTGTAATATTCGGTTGATAATTAAAGGTACCGTACAAATTAAACTGTTAAAATAGAAAATTTCGCCCGGTTGAAATGTTTCTCGCTGTAGGTCAGCAATTTGCCAAAAGTAGGAAGGTTACGTGGCTGAATGGTTACCACCTGCGCTCTGTATCGTAACGTCTGTCATTGGGTCAACTGGCGTTATTTCGATTGAAATGCCCGGTTGAAATGTTTCTTGCTATAAGTCAGCAATTTCCCGATTTTAGGGAGGCTGAATGGCTGAATGGTTAGCATATGCGCGCTGTATCGTAACGTCTGTCATTGAGTCAACCGGCGTCGTTTCGATTTCCAGGTTGCATGTGACATGAAGTATGGTGTCCAACCTCGTGGGTTTTCTCCGTGTACTTCGGTTTCCTCCCACTCCTAAAGACCCGTACGTGCAAGGGAAGTTTTAAAATAAAATTAAAAGATATATGTGAGCCCCGAAATGTCCTAGTTTGTGTGGAATGGAAGTTAACCCGCATTTCTCTCTTTCTCTTTTATTTTTAAAGTTTTGTTATAATCGGTTGGTAATCAGAGGTACTGTAAAAGTGATAAAACAGGAAATTTCGCCCGGTTGTCAAGTTTCTCACTTTAAAGTCAGCAATTTGCCGATTTTAGGGGGCAACCGTTTATTGCGAACGATTATGCTGGTCAGGGGGGGGGCTTATTTTTAAAAGTTGTGTAATATTCGGTTGATAATTAAAGGTACCATGCAAATTAAGCTGTTAAAATAGAAAATTTCGCCCGATTGAAATGTTTGTCGCTGTAGGTCAGCAATTTGCCAAATTTAGGGAGGTTACGTAGCTGAATGGTTAGCACCTGCGCTCTGTATCGTAACGTCTGTCATTGAGTGAACTGGCGTTGTTTCGATTGAAATGCCCGGTTGAAATATTTCTTGCTATAAGTCAGCAATTTTCCGATTTTAGGGAGGCTGAATGGCTGAATGGTTGGCATGTGCGCGCTGTATCATAATGTCTGTCATTGAGTCAACCGGCGTCGTTTCGATTTCCAGGTTGCATGTGACATGGAGTATGGTGTCCAACCTCGTGGGTTTTCTCCGTGTCCTTCGGTTTCCTCCCACGGCTAAAGACCCGTACGCGCAAGGGAAGTTTTTCAATAAAATTAAAAGACATATGTTAGTCCCGAAATGACCTCGTTTGTGTCGAATGGACGTTAAGCCGTATTTCTCTCATTCTGTTTTATTTTTAAAGTTTCGTAATAATCGGTAGGTAATCAATCGTACTGTAAAAGTGATAAAACAGAAACTTTCGCCCGGTTGTAATGTTTCTCACTTTAAAGTCAGCAATTTGCCGATTTTAAGGTGCAAACGTTTATTGCGAACGATTAAGCTGGTCAGGGGGAGCTTATTTTTAAAAGTTTTGTAATATTCGAAAATTCGTCGCTGTGATTTCGAACCGGAAGTTGAGACCAACTTGTACGATTTTCATGAAATTTAGTATGTAACTAGACATTACTGATGCGACTCGACAAACGACTTTTAAAATTTTCTAAATTATCTCCCCTTGGTGAAATTAAGAATGAAATTTTTCGAAAAAATCGTCGAAATAAAGGTCAGAATGACCTAATTTTTTTTCGATACTAGACAAGTAATTACTGATTCGTACACAAAACATGGAGTTTGTGGATAGAACCGGATTTGCCACTATCTTGAAACGTGAAAAAACAATAGAACTTTTGCGATATTGCACTTACAGACATGGGAGTTACATTTTCTGAATCCTTGAAGGAAAACCTAAAAAACTTTCAGAGCAGAATTTTGATTTAGATCAGCTGATGGTCGCCATTTTGAAGTGAATATGAAACATAGTGAGTTGTTTACGAGTGAAAAATCACATTAATTTCGCTAGATTGTGACCGATTTTAATGATTTATTTTTTCTTCTTTGGATTATTTATATGACCCATGACATGTGACAGAAAGTGACAGTGAATATGAAAGCTTTCATATCTGCATGGGACAGTAGCAGATCTGGTTAGGCTTTCACCATTGAAAATGGTGAAATACTATTGAAATTACTAAGATTAATATTATTAAGCTTTCATATGTATTACATATGAAAGCTTATTGTTTCTGTTAAAGTTATTATTAAGCTTTCATATGTATTACATATGAAAGCTTATTGTTTCTGTTAAGATTAATTAAGCTTTCATATTACATATGAAAGCTTATTGTTTTTGTTAAGATTATTATTAAGCTTTCATATTACATATGAAAGCTTATTGTTTTTGTTAAGATTATTAAGCTTTCATATTACATATGAAAGCTTATTGTTTCTGTTAAAGTTATTATTAAGCTTTCATA